>VDFB02281492.1:990840409-990896857 GCA_007258455.2 Sequoia sempervirens
CATATAGAAAAATGAAGGTACGAATAGAGGAATGCCACAAACAGAAGGAGAACATCAAATGAAACATCACTACAGAACATGATACACACATGCTTGACTTGAGATGGAGAATGAATGATGAATTAGGGTTTAAAAGCTTTTTTATATAGGCAATCCATCTAAAATTCCCATTAATTTGATCACCAAGGCCGACATGGAGGAAAACTACACTTAAAACCCAATTTTTCCTGCTCAAACCTCAGAAAAGGCCCAAATGGGACTAATTCGCAAAGTTAGGTGACTTAGACCCACCTGGATGGGACTCATTCACCGAGATGGGTGACTTAGTCCCACAAGGGCTCTTTTGCCAGCTGGGATGTTAGGGAGTGAATAATTTTAGTTTTTATGTGGATTTTATCGGGTCTTTGATCAAAATAAGCCTTGAGATTAATGATATGGGGTCATAGGGGCCTATTAATGGTTATGTAAAGGGTAATTAGGGCTAGGGACACAATGTTCAATGTGAAAGTGTGATTAAATATACTTTACAACACTAAAATGAGGTTTTCATAGCCTAGAAAGGTACAACATCATATGTGAATGTGTAAGACACATTACAACACTAGATTAAGATTAAGTTTATTTGACAATCCTTTTAGATTAATGTGAAAATACATTTAAAATAATGTTGAATTAAAGGAAAAATAGGTCGATCCGACTTAGATGCTTAATAAAAGTCTAGAAAAGTGTGAAAATATTTTACAACACTTTACAACACCTTTACAAGACATCGATAAATGCATTTTATTTAGTTTGCAAGGGTCTAAGACCTAATGTGGATGTGTAAAACACATTACAACACTAGATTAAGGCATCATTAAGTCCAATCTATCATTCGTTATTCCCAAATCAAGCAAGGAGAAAGGGATCCTCTTTTAGTGTCCACATTTAACCCCCACTTTAGTGAGAGGATGAACTTGCTTCAAACTCACACTAAAGTAGACATTCAAGAAGGTTCCAATCATACCAATGCAAATGGTCTAGGATAATAAAGATCAAGGAAGTGGTCAAACCCCCAGGATCCAAGATTTGAAGTCAAACTGACATAAGCACAAAAGGACACGCACAAGGTGAATGATTTGTAGGAAAGAAAGATACATGATCATGCAATGTCAATAACTAGAAGTTTAAGAACAAAAATAAAAAAGGTGGATCAAGTTTTGACCATTTTTCCAACATGATGTAGATCAGATCTAAGTTGTTTGTCTGAAAATGCATACTCACTCTGAAGCAACTCAATTCTTGGCTATCCACCGGGTGAGAAATTCTAAGAGGGTGAGAAACATACACTCATGGCTGGTATGCACTCACACACACCTAGGTGGCTATGCGGAATTCCATGCCTTGTATTGGGCTTCTTGCTTGAAGAATACCAAAGTTATACATCATGATAAATTTGATAAGGCGCCACACAAAAATGATCTTCGAGCTCTATGAGGCAAGTAAAACTTCATATGCTTGAAGCTCATAAATATTGTAAATTCAAAATAGTGCGAGGAATGTTCAAAGGGATTTTTCTTAGTTCATACAAGATCTCTTCTTAGGAAACATTGAGCCTAACATCTCCAAGAGAGGATAAATGCAAGGTCTCATCTTGTTTCTAAGAGAGGACAAGGGCAAGATCTCATCCTTGGGAACATTGTATCTAATGCTTCCAAGAGAGTAAATCGCAAGAAAAATGAAAATCACAATGAAATATGAGTGTCGATGCATTCCCCCACTTTAAAGTAGTTACTAACACCATTGCTATGAGAAATTGAATTAAAGTAGAAGAAGATATGATAGCTTACTCAGAAATCCGTACACCAAGTCATATGTTTCCTATAAACCACGTCATGAAAAAGGTAGCATGTCACATATTAGCCAACTTGAGACATGTTGTCCACATTTCAAGATTTCTCTTTATGTTCATGAAAGGTTAACAAATAGCCAAAAGAGGCAATGACAAGTGACATACGAGGACAAGGATACCTAACTCCTTTCCCCCACTTAGTGTAGGACAAGGGTGAGATGAATAGGATAGAAAGAAGTATCAGTTATAGGAATTAGGTGCTTCAACACAAGGAAGAGCACCACACTCCTGGAGATGTTGAATGTTTTTAGTCAAAGCATTACATTCATTAGTAGCATGACCATGAAATTTGTGATAGGAAAAAAATGAAGTCTTGTAATAGAATTTATTTCGTGTTCTTGGAGGAAAGGATATCAAGTGATCTTACAGGAGTCTGAACAATATACCCTCTTGATCAATGGAAGATGTTCCTTTATTATGAAACAAAGATATCTCTTGCTTAGTACAAGATGTCATACTTATGCAAGATTCTTTAGATTGTGAGATTTTTTTCTCTCCTTTATACGAGGGTGTAAAATGTAACGAATTCAAATCATGAGCATTTTGTGATATGAAATTTCCATTAAGCAAAGATTTCTTTCTTTGTTTCATTTCTTGCAAAGGATAACTTTCAAGGCCACTAGTGTCTATCAGTTCAGGATGCTTTACAATTAAAGGTGTCTTAGAAGAATGTTTTGTGAGAGTGCTGATCTTGAGTGAAGGCTTGGTGATTTCTACCAAAGGAAAATAACCAATACCATGAGTTGTTTTTTCCATGCTAGGTATTATGGGGACACATATACCTTCTTCTTTAGCACCACATCCTTTTTCCACTATATCCAAGTTGTTTCATAAGCTCATAACCTTTTCCATAAATCTTTTTTGTTTCTTTATTATCAGGTGGTTGTTCATTATTAAGTTCATTGAAGTTTGTGGTGTAATCTGTTGTGTTTTGTTCTAAAGTGGTTGAGGTGGATGCTTTTGAAGGGTCTTATGAATTTTGTGTTGACATAACTTTTTTTCTGTGTCCCTTATTTGAATCTTTTTTTATGATCTTGTACTCACCCATGAAAGTATGTTCAAAATATAAGGAACCCCAATCATCACCTAGTAGCCTTGATACTTCGTCAATGTATGTTTATTTGTTGTTTTGTTGCATGAGTTCCACTTGTGTGGTTGGTGTTAATGTTTTCAAGGGATTTTCTTCTTTTTTATCAAGTTGTAAGACACTATAAGGCTCAGGATGAGCATCATGTGTGTACACTTTGTTGTTTTAGATCTATTTCATTTTACGATGAAGACCCATTCATTCCATAAATCCATGGTCTACCTAAAAGAAGATTTTATGGAAGTTCCTAAGGCATAACATGGATCTATGTTTCCAATGTGGCCTTCCCAACTGTAAGAGGTAAAGTAATCACATCGAGCAGTTTTTTTTCGACATTGTCAAATCCCTTAAGAGATAAAGAATCAAGTTGCATGCTTGATTTATCAATGCCAAGTCTATCTACAAGGCTCACACTACACAAATTAAGGGCAAAGCTGGTATCTATAAGAGTTCTCTTTATCCCTTTTCATTTGTATTGAGCTATGATCATGAGAGAATCATTTTTTTTACACTTCCATATATGGGAGTTCACTTTGGTGGAAAAAAAATTCAGCATTTATTCCTTGAATCATGACTACTATGTCATTTGGTTGCACATTAGAAGGTACAAGAACTTGTTGCAAGGTTGCTTGAATCATATTGCAGTAGTGAGGGGAGGCTTGAATAAGGTCCCATAATGATATCTTAGCAAGAGTATTCTTTATTTTTTCAACAAGATTGTACTCCTTTCCACTTTGTGAAGGAAAACAAGGGGGGACTAGTAAGATGGGCCTAGGAAAAGTTAGGGGTGTTGGTATTAGTTGTTGTGGTTGTAGATTATTTCTAATGTTATATATATAAGCAACGGTATTATGTCTTGGCTGCTGCAACACATTATTCTTAGGTGGGTAAAGCATAAGTTTGGGTTTGTTTTGAGTTTGTGATTTGTGTGAAGTTGGGTAAAGGATGAGTTGAGGTTGAAAATATTAACATCCCTTAGTGAGTGGGAGTCTAATATTGCCTCATCTTCTTCTAAGGACACTAGATCATTATTTTCAATGTTATCCTTTGCTTGCACCATGATATCCTCCCTAGGAGGAGATTTTTTAGGAGAACCACAAACCACATGTTCTTGACATTCGAGGGTTGGTTCTTCTAAAATTATTTCATCACAAGTAGGGGAATGATTAATGGTTGGATTTTCTTGTTTATCGATAGTGGGGAGTTTAGGGGAAGGCTCTATTTGATTGTATATTTTTTCTAGGGTCTCATTCTTTTGTGCCATATTATCTACCCTAGTAGTAGAGCTTGCAATATGTTCATCCATAGTTAGATTTTATAAGGCATCTTCATCACAATGAAAGGATGAAAATCAAGAGAAGGAAAACTAAGATTCTTTTGTTCAAATAGGCCTTTCCAAATGTTACGAACATTAGGAAGGAAAGAGATAAGGTTATAACTTTCAATCCAGTTGTTCTCTTGATAGATGCGATTTTCATGATCGTTCACAATTTTTTCCTCTTTTAAAGGCTTCTTAGAAGTAGGGGAAGTATGGAGAGATGGATTTGGGATAGGAAAAGTGATGGCTATGATCTCATTTTCTTGTTTTCTAATTTCTTCCAAATTGGGGTAAGGAGAGGGACAATCAAGACCTTGAATGCTTGTATCTTCTTTCACCAAGATACCTTCGTCACTGATAGGAGAGGTATCAAGGGAAGAACAAGTATGATTGTTGTGACTGTTAACACTACCATCCTCACCAATGGGAAATGTAATGCTAGGGATTGTGTCAATGGTTTGGTGATTACCATGTGTCTTAATGACTTCAAATTGTTGTAATTGAAATTGAACTCATACGAGGCAATATTGTATTTATGCAATCCATTTTTAACCAAATAAAAGCCACATCTCTTGAAAGTAAACATGCTATCATGGAAAAGTAAAGAAATTGGAATGCAATGACTTAAAGTGAAATGTTTAAATGCAATTTTTAGGTGTGAAACAAGGTAATTTTCTTATTTCATTATGCAACAACCTAAAAGATGAAATTTTTTAAATGTAAATTTGAAATTAAGCAATACATGAAATGAGCTAATTTAAGCTATATCTAATGAAATACATGTAACAAAAACTCAACCAACTAATACTAATAGGTAATGTTAGCAAACATAAGTGCAAAAATAGGTTTTCCAGTGTCGTGAAAGGTAGTTTCAAGGGTGGAAAGGGACTAAGGTGGGGAATGTGTCCCAGTAGGGATTTTTTTTCAGAATTCTCAGATTTTTTTGAGTGATTTTGATATTTTCTATGTTGTATGATGTAGAATTTAAAAAAAAATTAATGATTTGAGATGTCAAAAATGCAACCTATATGCACTTTCAGTAATGCAAAATTTGAAACCATAGAATGCAAATTAATCAATGAAAATCCCCATGCAAAGTTAATGCAAGCTAATTCTAGGATGATGATTGACTCCAAATCAGAAAAACAAGTATTTGAAAGTTGGGTTCACCAAAATGTGGACTATGGAAATGGAATCACAACTTCCCTTATCCACACCTAAAAAGGGAATGAAGGAAGAGGAATATGATTTCGTAAAGTTCACACTCAAGAATACTTATGTGAGATTCCAATGTAATAAAGATTGAAAACTATCAATGGATATTGTTATTAATGCTAGAAGATGATAGGGAAGATAAACTATGGATGGAAAATTAAGAAAATGTAAAGTGTTTTAAAACAAAAAGTGATATGCAAAATAACCTAGAAATGCAAATGAAACAAAACAAAAAACTATAAAACTGAATGTGTGCACCTAGAAATACGCTAGGGACTAGAATGAAGATTGGAAATGTTGTTGATTCTAAAATTTTATCCTACTGAGATACTTATGCCATTCGAGGTGAATTTTTCCCAGATCTGGAAAACTACACCAGGGACCGTTTTAGCCAAATGGGTATCTGAATCTACAAAAACTTTTGAAAAACATGTACAGAGGGACTAAGTCACCATTGATGGTGACTTAGTCCACTTTGGCTTTTTCTAAAAATGTGAAAGTGGAAACAGAAGCTCTTGGTCTGCACTTTCTATTCCTCTAGATATCTAGGTCCAAAACCCTGATTTATGGCACTTCAAGTAACTTTTTGTGGATATTTTGGCTCTAAAAATAGAGAGATGTCTTCAACAAGTTTGCAACCTATTCTTCAATGATTTCTAAGCCTTCAAAGTACCCAAATTTGCAAACACAAAAAGAAAGAAAGAGAAATGTTGAATGTTAGGGAATAGGGGTTTTCCTTGGTCAAACCCCTTTTAGGTAATTAAACCAAATGAAGAAATAAGATGAAGCATGAACATGAGATGAAGGAATTAGAAACTTTCCATGGTGATAGAGCTTGAATTTCTGCAACAATGGATGAAGAATATGTCCTTGAATTCCTTAGAAGTTGCCTTGAATGCTGTCTAAATGACCTAACCCTAGCTTGCTTGACTTGAGATGGAGAATGAATGATGAATGAATGATTAATTAGGGTTTAAAATCTTGTTTATATAGGAAATCCACCTAAAATTCCCATTAATTTAATCCCCAAGGCTGACATGTTGGAAAATTAAACTTAATACCCATTTTTTCCTGCTCAAACCTTGAAAATGGCCCAAATGGGACTAAGTCACCAAGTTGGGTGACTTAGTCCCACCTAGATGGGACTCATTTTCCTAGATGGTTGACTTAGTCCCATAGGGGTTCTTTTTCCAGCTAGGATATCAGGGAGTGAAGAATTTTAGTTTTTATGTTGATTTTATCGGGTCTTTGATCAAAATAAGTCTTGAGATGCACAATATGGGGTCATAGAGGCCTATTAATGGTGATGTAATGGGTAATTATGGAGAGGGACACAAATTTCAATGTGAAAGTGTGATTAAATACACTTTACAACACCAAAATGAGGTCCACATAGCCTAGAAAGGCACAACATCCAATGTGAATGTGTAAGACACATTAGAACACTAGATTAAGATTATGTTTAATTTACAAGCCTTCTATATTAATGTGAAAATACATTTTATAATGTTGAACTAAGGGAAAAATAGGTCCATTAGACGTAGATGCTTAATAAAATTCTAGAAAAGTGTGAAAGTCTTTTACAACACTTTACAACACTTTTACAAGACATCAATAAATGCATTTTATTTAGTTTGTAAGTGTCCAAGGCCTAATGTAGATGTGTAAAACACATCACAAAACTAGATTAAGGTGTCATTAAGTCCAATTTATCATTCGTTATTCCAAAATCAAGCAAGGAAGAAGGGATACCTTTTTGGTATCCACATATATATAGACAAATAAATTGAAAGAAAAAAATTACCATATAATGATTGACTTGTCATGTAACTTCAATTTTCAACATTTTATTAGTAGCTAAATTATACTGTTAATTTATGGAAAACTATATATTCAAATAATTTTTTTAATTTTTGAAAAAAATACAAACATAAAATAAACTAAAAAATGCACATTTATTAGTTTACATCATTTCAAAATTCAAAACATATGTCACTTTTTAGTGATTCAAGTTTAAAAGTTGGATCGGTACTGGTTGTTTCCTTTATAAAGGTGTGACACAACTTTGTACTTTTACCCAAGTAATAATCATATTTGAGAAAATTAATCTAAAATTCAAGACACGCTAATGTTTTCTATGAATGAAGAAATGCAATACTAAATAGAAATTAAATATATTTGATATAATCTGCATGCTTTAAATGACTACATACTATTCAAAGAATGCAATGAATTTATGTATAGAATTTATGCAAATGCATAGAATTAATAGGTTCTTTAAGAGGCATACAATCTACTATAGAAACATTATAAGCACCTAATCCATAATCTTCAATGATGACATAGCATCCCAACCAGTTTGGGATAAGCATTCCCTTTTCTCCTTAGGCAATGTTCACATTCCGTTGATTCTCATATAGCACCAATTTACTAATATTAAATGAAAAGTGGATAACACTTTCATTGTACTTTCATTGAAGACCTTCATATAATAAGCTTGCAGGTGTTCAATGTTGGTGTGAATGGGGTGATTTCCTAACTAGTTATTAGTGAGGACCTATTCACATTATTATAAGTTTACTAAGGAGTTAATTTTCTAGGTGATGCGGGAACTCCTGGAGGTCATAAGTTTTGACCTAGGAGTCTAATTAAATGATTTGTTTAATTTGTTTTTTAATTTAATTTCAAACTCTTGTATGTAATTAAATTAGTAATTTGACAATTAGTGTAATTTTAGTTAATTTCAAATAATTGGCAACTTTCATAGGCCATATAGATGAGCATGAAAATTTATCAAAAAACTGCAAGTTAAGAAAGCTATTAAAAATTGCCAAAAAAAGGTAATTTTTGGATTTTGCTAAAAAAGCCAAAAAAGGTAATTTTTGGATTTTGCTAAAAAAGCCAAAAGGTAATTTTGGATTTTGCTAAAACTACCAAAAGGTATTTTTTTTTATTTTAGAAAAAAATGCCAAAAAAGGTGACTTTTAGATTTGAACATAAAGGGATGTTTGTTTTCAGTTTTGGGAGGATGGAATGAGAAATAAAGAATAAGTTTCAAAAGCATTTTGAGTTTTATGTGTGTATTTTTTTAATAATAATTTTAATTTACATGTGAATTTTGTTGCATCATCTAGTATCAAAGCTAGTGTTCCCGAGCAAACAGGAAGAAGCGCCAATTGGAGGAAATTTGCACCATGCATTGAGGATTGGTATGTGTATGTATTTTTTCTTATAGATGAATGTGCAAGATGCAAGAGGATTTATTCAGAGGATTTGAGGAGTAGAGATTCCTTTGGTTGTGAAAAGATCATTGAGTATGAGGCAGTGTGCAAGAGAACCTGAAAGTGTTGAATATTTGTAAACAAATCACCAAACATGAGGTAGTTTACATGTGAAGAACTTGACGATTTGAAGACTTGTGTTAAGGATTTGTGAGGTCTTAAGGATGGAAAATTGGAAGAAGAAAAGGACTTTTATCATTAGATGGATTCTAAGGATTCCTAAACTTGAGAAAAATCATACAAAGGTACAACAAGAAGAAATAAGAGATAGAATAATAGAATTGTAGTAGCAAGTGAAAGAAATGGAAGTAGAGATTTAAAGGAGGAAACAAGAAAAGAGAAAAAAAATTGACGGTAATTTTGATTATCCTTCTAATAATATTTTGATTGTAGGTAAGAAAGAAGATGCATCACAGTGTCATGCATGTGGCACAAAAAAAGAAGAGGATGAGTATGAAGAAATTCATGAGCCTAAAGTTGGAGCATGTCATTTTGAAGGAATAGTTGTGGAGAATGAGGAGATTGTATGTGCAAAAGAAGCAGTTGCACCATAAGTTGATATGATAGAATTTAAGTGTCCAAAGTATGATGAGGTGATTAGTGAGGAAGAAGAAGATTCCCTACTGAGAGATGAGATAAGGAAGATAGAAGAATTATTTGTAGTGAAAGAAAATGTAGAAATTTTTGTTGATGAAGATGATGTTTGTGTAGCAAAGAAAGAAGAGGTAAATTCTGATTTTTGTGAATTCTTTCTTGAAGTTGATTTATTTCAGCATAATAAGATTAGTGTAGAAGAGGATACTATGAAAGTGAATGCATTGATAGATGAAGGTACTTTGTTTGAAAGTAAGGAAGGAGATAAGAAAATGAATGTTGGGTTGTTTGATGACTTCCCCTTTACATCAATTGATTACCTCTTATTTGACAAAGATAATAGTATGACTGATAGTTTGTTGCAGTATGGGAAAGATGAACCTTTTTAGTATGTTGATGTGAGTGCAAAGGATGAAGAGATTGCAGATGAAAGTTATCTTTTAGAAGGAATAGAGAAAGAGGAGCACAATGTTGAAACCAATATTGGTGAGAAAAAATTGTTGCAAAAGTGACAGAGAAAGAGGTAATGGGTCAATTTTATTATTTTACTGAAGAAGAGGAAACTAGTGTTTATGATTTTCTTGAATTTAATAGTGTTTATTGGTGGGAGATGAACAATGTGAAAAGAGGGAGAAAGAGAGGAAGAATAAAATATGGAAGAGACATCAAATTGCAAGGAAAGGTGAGAAGTAATGTTTAGATAGATAAGGTAGAGAGATGGACTCAAGATGAGCATGGTATCTACTAATGGGAATTGAAGAAGCTAAATAAAAACAAGTGGAAATAGTTTAAATACCATAGCTTGCAGGAGTTGAATTCTTTTCAACCAGAGAAGAATGATGCAGGAACTCTTGGAGGTCATAACTGTTGACCTAGGAGTCCAATTAAGCAATTTGTTTATTAATTTAATTTCAAACTCTTGTATGCAATTAAAATAGTAATTTGAAAAGTAGTGTCATTTTAATTAGTTTCAAATAACTGGAAACTTTCAGAGGAAATATAGATAAGCATGAAAATTACCAAAAAAAGTTGTAAAAGCATGAAAAAAATTACCAAAAAATGGGCAAGTTAAGAAAGCTATTAAAAACTGCCAAAAAAGGTAATCTTTGGATTTTCCTAAGAAAAAAAAAGATAAATGTTTGGATTTTTGCTAAAAAATGCCAAAAAAAGGTAATTTTTAGATTTTAGAAAAAACTACCAAAAAAGGTGATTTTTAGATTTGCAATTAAAGGGATGTTTGTTTTCAGTTTTGGGACGAGGGAATGAGAAATAAAGAATAATTTTCAGAAGCATTTTGAGTTTTATGTGTCTATTTTTTTAATAATAAATATAATTTATGGGTGAATTTTGGTTGCATCACTAGGTGGCATTATAGAAACTAGCATTAATAGGGCCATGTCTCATTAATTAGCTTGAAGTTATCTAGGCATTTAATATTTCTCTCATGCATTTAATATTTGCATTGAGGTTGTTATGACTTAGTTGTCTCATTTGATAGGATTAAGACACTTGTCATTATATTTTCTAATCCTTTCTCTCACCTTGCCTATATAAGCAAGGCTCTTGTAAATTTATAAATCATCTCAATTCATTATTTTTCACTTATGGTGAAATAACATCTTTGTGTGTTGCTTCTCTCTTTTGTGAAGGTGATGTTTTTGTTTGTAGACGTTCTTGGAAGCCTACTTCAACATGGTATTAGAGTGTTGGTCTGTAACCCCGTTTGGCTGAGACTATTTGCCAAAGATGTCTGAGATCAAAGCTTTTGTTGGCATTTGATGCAAGTCATTTTTTGCTAGAACCATTTTCATTTTTTCTACAAAAATTGAGCTTCCACTCATTTGAAAGAAAAATGATTTATGGGATTTGTTCATAGGGTCAAAATCTCATTTGGCTATTTGCTAGATTTTGTAGATAGTGAGTATATTCTGTAAAATTGGCTATCAAATAGCTCAATGTAGCTATTTTTTCTTGTAGGTGAAGTTTACTTTTTTTACCAAATTGCATGTTCTGGTTTTTGGATTCAAAAATGATTTCTGGGTTTTGTTGGTTGCATCAAAATATTATCTATGTATACATTATTTTTTACATAAAACACCTAAATTTTTGAGAAATCAAATAAGAAGTGTAATGGCTCGCCAAGGAACCCTAGAGGACAACACACACAACATGACTAAATAACGGAACAATTTTTTACATATAAGGAATAACAATGAAATGCATAATATAACATAACATACAATCTAATCCTAGGTCCTCTAAGGGTCCATGACTATGCTACTAACAAATCTATAATCAAGAGCTAGAATTACTTCATTAAATATTATGTTAACATGATTCCGCTAACAATCAAGTTCATTTTTAACCATCACATTAAGTGATTCTACAATATGAATTTCCATAACCTGTCATCAGTTAAACAACACTAAAGATCATTTATAAATAACTAACAAGTATATATTCAAATTACATTACATGATAAAACATTGTTATCTCTTACATCATTAAATTGTTTACAATAATGCTTCCCTAAATAAAAATGGGAAGAATACATCAGATTACAATTCAATAAAAATATGAGAAAGACTATCTCTTCAAACTGGATCATGAACTAGGATCTGCTACACAAGGTACATCCTCCACACACAGGAACAAGCAGTAAGGAATACCTAATAGAGGAAAAAGCACCAACCTCCCGACCATGGCAAACCCTAAGGTCCACCCCCCATGCTAGAAGATAACATAAGGTCCCACTACAACAAACAGTCTAGAAGATAGAAGGCTAACATAAACAAGACTAACCATGGCTCTAATATGACACTGGAACAAAATTAACATCACATAGATACATACATTGCTTCCAGAGGAATTCACACAACAGAAGGGAAAACATAACTAGGGAATGCTAGACTACAATACAGAAGAGTGTCATCACATAGCTTGATATGGGTTGTCCTGCCAAATCTTCCTAGGCCCTGATCCCCATCCTAGGTTATCTTGGAATCCTCTACCGATCTACGGCCCCCACCCAAACTAATGAAAAATCAACATACCTTTCATGAGGACAAGGAAGTTGATCTTGCCACTCGAGGCCTTCCCATCCCATCTCAAGCCTAAATGATCACTTGAGCCATGAGTGATGCATACCATTATCTTAATTAATGTGAAATCAAACCAACCCCCTAATTCATTATTTCGGTTATCACTAGATTAAGAAGCTCCCAAATAAGTTATCCTGAACACCACTTTGGGTTTCAACCCCCATTGAGAACCACTCTCCCTACTTGCAACTAGTAGACCCTACACAACAAGCAAGGTAAAAATCATCTTGCACACTTAACAAAAACATATGAATCCCACACACAGAGCAAGGAATTGACCATCTCACTCACATATCCCAATCACAAGCATGTATACATAGTTCAAGGAATTGAATTTCTTGCACACAAATCAAACATAAGAAAACCGCTTCCAAAATAAACAAACATAAAAACCATTGACACAAAAATACTCCCTCCTAACCTCTAGAAACCAACCTTAGCTCACTTGAACAAAAGAATCCTAGTTAAACAATAAGCCAAAATCACCTTAATTTCACTAATCAAGCATGTTATTTAAAACAACAAAAACAACCAATGCAACCATGAATTCAACATATGTTAACAAATCATCCATTAAATGAATATGAAAGAAATTATAATTTTAAAAAAGATAATCTAGATCAATCCTTTACATAAATCCTTCCAATTACTGATCAAAAGTAAATCAATTTTCCCCTTATTAATTCCCATGTTATTAATCTAACTCAATTATTTAATTGCAAAGGGCAGTAATATTCTTTTACTTTAATACCAATATATATATATATATAATAAACTAAATTGGTGTTTTCATATAATGATATAAATAATAATATGGTGAACACACTTTATATTTAATATATATATATATATATATATATATACCAAATTATCAATAATCAAATTCCTTTCTTGATTTCATTCATCAAATTTCTAGATAACACATCTTCACCTAATTAAATACAGTCGATTTATAGGATTAATACAAAATCATTGAACTACATGAATTGAATTCCCAAGAAATAAAACTATTGAATATAACATGCAACTATATTATGACAGCTTCGAACATAATATCGAACTAATGAATGAACTATATAATCGACCTCCAACAAATCATGCCATCAATAGATTGAATATATATGTAATTGATTTCCAATTCACAAGCAGAGATCATTGCAATTAATTACGTAGTATTTGAAAGCACGATACGGGAGAGGACACACTGTTTTAGTATCGACTATCAATGAAAAAGATTTTAAATCAATTTCCAAGCATTGAGGTGTGCATCAAATAAGAGAGAAATATAGATTTAGCTCTTTAATTTGTTGCATGGAAGCCAGTTCGCAAAGAGTAAAGTGTATAACCTAAATACACAAATTGTTATTGTAGTTTATGATATCTAATGCCAAGCACAACTCATAAACAACGAACCTCATCTACATGTAATCAAAAAGGAGAAATGCAATATACTACAACAATTAAAATATAGAGGAGAGAAGCTTCAAGCTATGAAGGAATACATATAAACTATCGAATGCCTTTTTATAAACAATATAAACTATTGAATGCAATAAAAGGTTTATCAATTTATCCATTTTGTATTACAGTAGTGGGATAAGTTGTAAAGCAATGACTTCAGTGGCAGAGAGAGAGAGGGTGTTTAAATAGCCTTATAGAGGTTTAAGATACTTCCAAACCAAATTATGAAAATTATGGGCATTAAGGGAGGCACACGAATTAGGTTTATTGAATAGACCTCGGAAACCTTCAACAAATGACAAATAGTAGGAAGAAATAGATTGAACACCATTTTAGGATCAAGTTTTTAGAATAAGAACATGATAGCTTTTGCAAGAAAGCAATCAAAATCTATGAATTTATGAAGCATTCATAAACACATCCAATCAATCAAGTAATCATTTACAACAAGGAGGGAGATAAAGAATTCGAATTGCATCGTTCGAAGAAACCAAAAAAAAGAAAAAAGACAAAGCCCACCTCGATCCAATGTTGGCCGAGACAAAAATCTAGTGTCGAGGTCAATCTTCTAGATAGCAACAACAAATTCTTAAAAATCACAATCAATTCTTCCTAGAACCCAATTTCCACAAAAGATTCACAAAATAAATTATCTTACAGACCAAATTGTCTTCCCTTCCCCGTAAACAAAAAAATCAATAATAATGAAAATATCTCAAATAATTATTTACAAAAATCTCTTTCTATTTAATCCAAAAATCTAATAAGATCTCTAAATCTCCAATAAAGCATCGGGTATGTGCGGGGATCATGATGAGCAAAAAAGTGGCAATATGATGGGTATGTGTAGGGTATGTGGTTGACAAATTTTTTTTACCCAAAATTGATGAAATGAAAAGGATTTTTGAAGGAGATTTTTAGCTTTCCACCAATATAAATTATGCTTTACTTTGAATTTAATAAATAATTATTATTCATTTTCTATTTGAATTCACGACTAGGAGTCTGATTGATAGGTTGATTGAAAAAGGTATAGCTTCAAACAATATCACATTCTATGTTTCACATATTATAGGATTAAAAATAAAATTTGAATTTCATGAAGTTTTGACCAAGTTAAGGTGGTCATACATATGAGTTTTTATATTTTTTGAAAAGTTGTAAAAAAAATAAAAAATTATTTACATGGAAAAAAAGTTATTAAAAGTATGCATCATCACATCGGGACATGAGTCCTTTACTTATATCCAAAATATTATAATTTTTTTTTATCATATTATTGTGGCTAGGGTGGTTAGATAGACACCTCCTTATTTTTTCATTGAAATTTAAGTACTACTACATTGAAATTTCAAATTTTCACCAAATAGATTTTTTTAAAAATAAACCTAGTAGTTTAGAAACTACATTCAATTTTCTACATATTCTATTATTACATATTTTTGAAATAATATAGATAACTTATTCAAATTTTTACATCAAGTTGGCTAACTCTAATTTTTCTAAATTTTCATTGCCACTTAAGGGCCTATTTTTTTCATGATGATCCTGCACATACCCACATCAAGTTTTCTTATGAAAATTAGTTTGAAGTTATGCATGTGCTCCAAAAATATTTTCTATCGCTTTAGTTATTTTTACTATTTATCCAATAGTGCATTTCATTATAATTCAATTTTATTTTATTTTATTTAATAATAAATCTAGACACTAAAATTGTACTCCCTTCTTGGAGATAGTACAATCCTTGGTCTAACTTGGACCTATTTTGGGAACTCTTGCATTAATCATCCTTTAAATTAGCATTTATAGGCCCCTTCGACTCATTATATTGGACCTTGAGGCTTATTCCACTAAAAAAATCATATAAATTCCAGCAAATAACACTTAAATCATTTAAAATTCATAAACCCACCTCAAAAAACCTTAAGTGGGACCCATTCACCACCTTGGGCAAATGAGTCCCCTCTAGTGGGACTCAGTCACTCAGAGTGGTGACTTAGTCCCTTTTGGGGGATTTTTCAAGTTTGAGCAGGAAATTCACTGGCCTAATTCAAATTTACGATGGATGTCAGCCTGCGACGTCTAAATAGTGATCAATTAGGTATTGATACCTATAAATATAAGTTTTTAGGTCATTTTTCACAACATATAATAAATTTTTAACAAACAAATTCAAGATTCAAGTGTTGAATATATTTCACAAGAAGATTCACAAGTCTATCTACAACAAAGTTGAAGCTTCGGGGTAGAATTCAATGGTTTTTGTATGTCTTCAAGCTCACTTATTTTTCAAGATCTTGCATTGCTTAGGGTTGATCATGGATGCCTATGGAGAATCATGAAGAATTTTAGGTTGGGGAGATGCAACTAGCCATCAAGCCAAGCTTAAGGACTTGTTTTCTAAGTGATTTCATCTTCCATTTTATCTCTATCTTTAACTTAAGGAAGGTTTACATGTCATTAAGATTCATTTATAATGTGATTTAGGATCTCTTAGAGTGAGCCTTGCATCATTCTAGTTTCATTTATGCATCTTATTCTGGCATGTTAGAATAGGGTTGCATCTTGATTCATATTTCCTAGTCATAAATAAACTTAGGGCCAAGGTTTTGCTACATATTTCATTATCTCTTTCAAGGTTTAAATACCAAATAGGGGTTTGACCAAGGAAAAACCCCCATTATAAATCAAATTATATTCAGTTTTGCAGGTTTTTTCACAAAATTAGATCTGAGTTTCAGTTTGGGAAGGAAGTGCAGGTGTTAGAGTACAGATCTATGATTTCAATTTTCAGAAAGTTAGAAAGAACTAATTCACCATTAGTGGTGTATGATTCTCACTAGAGGTGTTTTTCAAATCAGTTTGCAGATTCCAGTACCCATTTCTCTGAAACTACTTTTTGGGCAGAAACCCTTATCTAGGACTAAGTTGCCTAGCTTGGCGTATCAGTCCCAGGTGGTCAAAAAATAAGATTTTCTCAAATTTCAGAGAAATCTACACTCTTCACTTTGGTCTCTATTAGTTTTTAGGTGCAATATTTCTATTTGGCTTCTCTATCTTGTTTTATATTGCATTTAATTTATCTTTCTGCATATCACATCATGTTTTCAAAAACTTTGCATTTTCTTAGTTTTGCATTAATAATGAACCTCTTTTATCAATGTCTAGCCTCAAGAACAATCTCCTTTGATAGATTCCAATCTCATTTTGCATTGGAATCTAAATGATTTTTTCTTGAGTGTAAACTTTGTGAAATCAAATTCCTCTTCCTTCATTCCCCTTTTAACTGTGGATAAGGGAAGTTGTGCACTCCATTTCCATTGTACACATTACATTAAACTTTTAAATTCATTATAAACCATAATCATTAATAAATACATTTATATTTAATTACCAAAATACTTGTTACTTAATAATTTAATTTAATGAATCAATTAGCAAAGAACAACATTTATCAAACAAATT
Source organism: Sequoia sempervirens (assembly GCA_007258455.2). Taxonomy (NCBI): domain Eukaryota; kingdom Viridiplantae; phylum Streptophyta; class Pinopsida; order Cupressales; family Cupressaceae; genus Sequoia; species Sequoia sempervirens. Next base: position 990,857,826 of record VDFB02281492.1, read on the forward strand.
TAAATTAAACAAACCAAATATTAACAAAAATTACCTAACAATAATTAGGTTCAAAAACCAAGACCAATTGACCACATACATGAGACGACATTGACGAGGTGATAGACTAGACAATCATCCTCTTCGAGGATGATGGCTAGGGTAGGGGACAGAATTCTATCTTCGTTCAACAGTTCCGTTGGGTTTAAGGCACGCTTAGATCTGCCAATTCAGGTGGACTCGATTCCTAGAACCTACAACTTGCAACACACAAAATGGTTGATCATATACATAATCATACAATTGGCATGTTGTGAAACGGAATTGTAGTGTAGTAGGGTACTCACAAGTGAGTAATGTGACACTATCCCTTTGACCTAAACACATCAAAAAGAACATCGCTAGCAACCACATCAACGCATAACAAATAGATAAGAACAATCACCAGATAATCACATAATAACCATGATTAGATAATCACATAATCCTCATAATAATATTAATACACATAATCAAATAATTCCACATAATAGTCATAACGTGTGCATAAACTCAAATAATAGAAGCATCATCAAACTATCATCATAGCAGTAAATGAAACATCAAACAAGGTATTGTAATGTTCGATCCTAGGCAGATCAACTACTAGTATAACATAGAAAATTATCAGGGGCACTACAAGAATGGTCGTGTTTGCATTGCCTGCTGGCACAATTTATCCCTTTTTTCAAAAATTCATAACTTGAGCATACGGCATGTCTATTTTTTGAAAACTTTATATCGTCAGAAAGCTAAATCCATCCTCTACACAAATTTGAGGCTATTTTTCATCATGGAGCCAGAAGTGAACATTCATCAGTGCATGCACTATTCCTTTTCTTACTTGCATTAGGTTTTCCATTTCTCTACACTTCATTTGGGCTATGTATTTCTAGTATTTTTTTCCTTTGTGAACATTTCAAGCATCATTTTTAAGCAGTTTATTATATGTAAATACACTAAGATAAAGTGCCACCCTATTGTACATGTGTTTTTGGAATTTTGCACATACGTTTGCATCATATTTTATACTCGTGTTGTATTATAAAGTGTCATTTGGGGGTTGTGTAGTTCCTTTGTTATTTTATATCCCACCTTTTCCAAGTGAGAGTCCTTCCATGACAACAATGAATCCGTGTGATTCTTTCCTCATCCATGTGTGCCCTATTTATGCACACCCTTTTTCAGTTGCAAGTACTTTCTTGTGCACTTTTAGATGTTGTTTCTTCTCCTTCATGCATTACATGGTGGATTTGTCATGCCTCTCCCAATTCATCATTATGAGGTGTATTATACTATTTGTGCTAATTCTTCCTTGGTTTCACTCTGGAGTGAGCTATCTATCTAGTACTTATTCCTATGTACTATCTAGATGCAATGGCTTGTTACCCATGCATTTTAGTGAGATGGAGCATTTATCATATGGACACCCTTGAATTATTGTTTTGTAGAGGCAACCTTTTGTCCTCATTTGATCAGTGTTCTTCAAACTATTGGCACCTATATTTTCAACTTAAATTGGTTGAAAGGTTACATTGGGGTCACTTGTACAGTTTTATGTGCCATATATATCTTTGATTGATAGATGTTTTGCCTTTGTTTTTCATCTGATCATTGTTTGAGTAGTGTTGTTGGGGGCACTCATGTATATTATTGTCTTCTTGATATGATCATCCTATTTTTAGAGGAGGTTCTGAAGTTTTAGCACTATAGTAACAATCTTTAAATAGTTTTTTGTATCTTCTTCGTCCTTCAATGATGTTCTTCATGTTACTATTCTTTTTAGGAAATTGTTTTGTACGATTCTTAATCCATCTTGTTTTCTCTCTTTTTGGGGAGGAGTTTTATCCTGCTAGGTTTTCTCCTTTTCTCTATTTGTGAGAGATTAGTTGTATTTGAATTTGTACATGGGTACCTATCATGGCCTCATAGTTGGGATCCATCTTTGCATCATTTGAATAATAACTAGATTTTTTATGTTGCATATATGGGGGGTATTGGTGTGAATGGAGCTATTTCCTAACTAGTTATTAGTGAGGACCTATTCACATTATTATAAGTTTATTTATGAATTATTTTCCTAGGTGACATTATAGAAACTATTATTAATGGGGCCATGTCTCATTAATTAGCTTATATTTATCTACGCATTTAATATTCGTCTCATGCATTTAATATTTTCATTGAGGTTGTTATGACTTAGTTGTCTCATGTGATAGGATTAAGACACTTGTCATGATCTTTTCTAATTCTTTCTCTCATATTCCCTATATAATAAAGGCTCTTGTACATTTCTAAATCATCTCAATTCATTTTTTTTTACTTATGGTGAAATAGCCTCTTTGTGTGTTTTTCTGAGTATGTGCAGGATCATGATGGGCCAAAAAGTGGCAATATGATGGGTATGTGGCTGATGACTTTGTTTTACCCAAAATTGATGAAATGAAAAGGGTTTTTAAAGGAGATTCTTAGCTTTCCACCAATATAAATTATGCTTTACTTTTAATTTAATAAGTAATTATTATTCATTTTCTATTCAAATTATGACTAAAGTCCCAATTGATAGGCTGATTGAAAAACATCTATAGCTTTCATATGGTATGAAATTTTTTGAATCCAAAATATGCATCACATTCTATGCTTCACATACTATAGGATTAAAAAAAGAAAAATTAAAATTTATGAAGTTTTGACCAAGTTAAGGTGGTTAGACATATGAGTTTTATATTTTTAAAAAATTTGTAATAAAAATTCATAATTAATTATTTACTTGGAAAAAAATTACAAAAAAATATGCATCACATCTAGGCATGAGTCCTTAACTTACATCTAAAATCTTATAAAAATAGTATCATTTTTTATTGTGGTTAGGGTGAGACAGACACCTACTTCTTATTTTTCCCTGAAATTTAAGTACCACTGCATTGAAATTTCAAATTTTCACCAAATAGATTTTTTTTTTGTTTAAACAAACCTAGTAGTTTAGAAACTACATTGAATTTGCTGAAAATTCTATTCTTAAATATTTTTTAAATAATATAGATAACTTATTCAAATTTTTATGTAAAGTTTCCTAACTCTGATTTTTCTAATTTTTTTGCCACTTAAGGGCCTGTTTTTTCCATGATGATCCTACACATACCCTTCTCTATTTTGTGAAGGTGTTTTTTTGGTCTATAAACGTTTATGGAAGATTTATTTAACATTCAAGAGAATGTATACATTGTTCATCGAGCATCTCAAGTTGTTGATATCATAGCTCTTTATAAGAATTTTCATCTATAATGTCATTTGGAAAAAAATGTAGTAAAGAAATTTCTAATTCTAAAGGAATAACAATACCAACACCATACCCAAGGTTTTATTGAGTAGTCCTCATTTCCATACAAACACTTGTGTCATAATCCCATAATGGATATGAGAGTTGAGCATGCCAATATTGACCATCTTTATTAACATTTTTCTATAAAACTGGCCCAATTAAGTTGTGGCATGTTTTTTCTTGTCCATTTGATTGAGGATGATATGGTGTAGGAAAATGATGTATACGAAAAATTTCCAAAGAACTTCTCCACTTATTCCCTTCCTATATTTTTCATATTAATATTTCTCCTTCCTTCCCATATTTTTCATTTTAATATTTTTTGTTGTGTTTTGTGTGGGTGTTGGATGGAGCAGCCCCTTATCACTTCTCTCTCTCCTTCTAAATATAATGATCGGTAACCTTTCTTAATAAGAAGTGGATCACATTGTCAACACTATTTAATTTCTATTGAATTTATCCTCTAAGCTCTTCTTAGTGATTTTTCACCATAACATTGAAATATTCTAGTGACCTACTCAAAGGTCCTTTCGTTATAGTAAGGAGGATGAAGTTTTTTCCTAGTGACAATAAAAGAATCAAGGGAAACACATTTCCCAAAACTATTTCCCAATTTCCCTTAGTATATGTCTGTGCTAAAGCCATTTATATCCCTTCCTCTGAAGAGATGTTTTAGTTTGGATAAGAAAGTAGAATAAATAATATTGTTAGGTGAGTTACACGAAAATCCCATTTCAATATATATGCTCCAATCTCCTTTTAGATAGCAATTTGAACTAATGAAGAAATTGTGATGTTTTCTATATTGAATATCTATATCACAAAATTCCACCACTTCCATAATTTTAATGTGCTATTTTGAACTAATTTATATTTTTTGGCCAAAACCTTATTTCTTATTTTTAGTGTCTCCCTTGATTAGAGTTGTGATGTGTGTTCTTCCTCTTCATCTTGCATGTGCCTACTAAGTTCAAAAGTTTTTAAGGTCCCAAAATTTACTATGTGTTCAGGTAAGTTTTATTTTGTAAGTGTGTGTAAGTTGTAAGAGTTTTTAGGATCTTTCTTTACTAATATAATTTTCCTATAAACTTTTTCTTGTCCTTTGTTCCTTACATAATATAAATTTTTTCCATCAAAGTATAATTTCGATCAAATTCTTCCCTTAATTTTGTCTTTGATTTGTATTATAGATTTCTTCATCTATTATCCATTTCCTGAAATTCCAATATTTCACTTATCTAATTACCCTTCCCATGGTACCCTTAAACTCCAATCCCTAATCCCCAACAAGTGGTAAGTCTCATGAGGTATCACCAACCCATAGATTATGAAACTCCTATATTTTGCACTTTTCACTCCCACCTACCACTGTGTATGACCTAAAGAGAAAATTTTAATGGTTAGATTTGATGCCATAACTTATCAAAAAAGGATTTTTCCACCTAAAAATATTTTTTAAATTTAAGAGCATAGATTCGATTTAATTACAATGTTAGATGATGAAGAAAGCCATGCTTTCATCAATGACATAGTTGTATCACTAGCTACTAATAATATTTGCATCTATGTAAGACATTATTTTAGGCGAGATCCTATAATAGTTAGCATTTAAAGAATTTTAAGGGTGAACACTTTCATGTAATGATTATTGTATATTTTGTACGTTCAAACTCTAGTGAAAACTCATTTTGAGTGCTCATATTCAATTAACTAGATTTGAGGATGGAAACCCTTTTATTTTATCAAGATAAGCACAAAATTATTTTTTTCCTTTCAAGGATCTAAGGATTAAATTCATTTGGACCTATACAACAATATCTGCAAGTGGTTGTGAATGAGATATCAAGAAGGAAAATGTTAGTTCTATCAATTTTATATTATTTTGAGTTTTTTTTAGATTCATGTAATGTAATTGTGTCAATAGAAATTGTACTCCCTTCTTAGAGATAGTATAATTTATTTCCTAATTTAGAATTATTTTGGTACCCTTGCATTAAATACCCTTTAAATCATCACTAATATTCCCCTAAGACCATTTATTTAAGATCTCAAGACCTATTTAAACTAAAATCTTCAAAAAATCAAGAAAAGCATTAATTTTTCTATAACCCTATCATTGGTCGACCCCAAAAATCTAGGGTGGCACTGATATGCCACCTTGGGGGTATGAGTCCCCCTAGGTGGGACCAATACACCGTAAGTGGTGTATGAGTCTTGTGTGGCCTATTTTTAGGGTTTGAGCAGGAATTCAGGTTTCTATTTCAAAATTTTGGTTGATGGGTATGTGGATCATGGTATGCCAAAAAGTGGCAATATTTGTAGGGTAAAATTTTTTTCACCCAAAATTAATGAAACGAAAAGGGTTTTAGAGGAGATTCTCAGCTTTCAAAAAGTATAAATTATTATTTAATTTGAATTTAATAAATAATTATTATTCATTTTCTATTAGAGATCGATAGGCTAATTGAAAACATCTATAACTTTCAAAGGTTTTTGAATCCAAACATGGTCACATTCTGTGCTATACTATCAAAAAAATTAAATTTCATGAATTTTGACCAAGTTAAAGACGAAGTTTTTATATTTTATAAAAGTTGTAATAAAAATTCATAATTAATTATTTACGAAAAAATTACAAAAATAGGCATCACATCCGACATGAGTCCTATACTTATATATAAAATATTACAAAAAAATATTATCATTTTATTATGGTTAGGGTGGTCATACTTCTTATTTTTTCCCTGAAATTTAAGTGATTGAAATTTCAAATTTTCACCAAATAGATTTTATTTATTTTTAAATAAACCTAGTATTTTAGAAACTACATTCAATTTTCTACAAATTCTATTCTTAAGTATTTTTGAAATAATATAGATAACTTATTCAAATATTTATGTCAAGTTGCCTAACACTGATTTTTCTGAATTTTTGCCACTTAAAGGTCATACCATGATCCTGACATTCAGCTTTTGAGATCTAATAAACGGTAAATTAGGTGTAATTCCTATATAAACGAGCTTCTAAGTCATTACTTATGAACCGTAGAAAAATGCCTCCTAGAAATTTTCATGGTCTTTTAAGCCTTTCTTCTAGATACTTGGTCCATTTTGCTTTGATTTGATGTTGTAATGTGACTGAAAAAATCACATTAGGTCCTTAAAATTCAAATTATGGCATATTGTGAAGGTGTTGTGAACTATTGTAAAACATTTCTATAGTTTTCTAGACTCTATTCATTACAATTCACCTAAAAATTATCTTTTTATTCCTGATCAAGTCCTATTTTGAAATGTTGTAAAGTCTTATAACAAGATTTCACACTTTTCTAGGATTATCTTCACTATTTACACCTTTCTTATGCTTTATTTAACCCCTTTATGCACTCATAAGTCTTAATTAAGTGTGTTTTTGAATGTAAACCCAACAAACAACATTAAATGAAAAATGATTCCTAACACCCATTTTCAAGTCCAAGGTGGGACCCATTCACCATGGGTGGCGACTAAGTCCCTCTTGGCTCAAAAGTCAATATATTTTAAATTTTCCTTCGGGTTTTTATTTAAAATCACCTTATGTTGGCCTGTGATGATGTATCATCAGGTTACTAAGGCACACGTGTGTATAAATATGTGTGTGTCTCTTCATTTTACATCTCCTAACTCATTCAAGAAATCTCTTCATTCACTAAGCATTCAAATTATCATTTGAGCACTTTGCATCTTTCAATCAAGCATCAATCAAGTACCTTGGAGCAGCCATTGACATATCTTCAAATTTTCTCTAACAAGGGTTTGGTAAGTTGATATAATTTGCATGTTATTTGTTTATCATTTGCTTCCATTTCATCATTTTATGAAGGGTTTGATTTCCAAAGTGGCATTTGACTAGGGAAAATCCCTAAAACCTAACCCTTAACCATTTTACCCCTTTTGCATGTGTTGTGTATGCAGATTTATCAAGCATTTAGGTGTTGAAAAGTGGAAAAAAGTCAATAAAGTGTTTCATGTCAACTATAATCTATTTCAAGCTTGGAGTAGATATTTTGGATGTTTTCTGTAGATTTGACTCCATCAACCTAACAAGCAGACAATCCCAAATTTGGTGCTATATGATTGGTTCCTAATTTCATAGAATTTTGGGAGTGGATTGATTCACCATCAATGGTGAATGAGTCCCACGTTTAGGCTAGAAATCTAGATTTTTTTAGATTCCATATCCCAACACTTAGAAACCTATTCTTAGAAGTTTTCATCAGAAGTAGGATTGATTCGCCATCATTTGCGAATGAGTCCCACTAGTGATTTTCAGTGATTTCTATCAGCATTCAGAACACTCTAGAACCTTCATCAGACTTCCAGGTGCACTCTAATTCAACATTCTTCATTTTTGTTTTGCACTTGTTCATGTTTAGTTTATGTTTTCATATCACATTGTGTTTTCCAACATTGCATGATTCTTAGGTCTTGCATCCAAAATTAGTCTATTAGTTAGCTTAGTTGCATTTAGATAATCTCATTTAGCCTAAATAACATCATATACATCTTAATTTTAGTGAACCACCTAGATTTTGTGTTGGGTTTATGTCTCTCCTTTTAGGTGAAACATCCTAAGAGTGCAAGAGTAGCGTATAAGTCCCATACCCAAAAATCTATGGTTCATTTTGGTGAACCTACATAGTGAGCACTTTGCATTCATGATTTCCATTGCATCTTACATTCTAGGTTTCAATTGCATCAACATTAAATTAGGGTTTGTTTTGTTTTTGCATCTTAGGGCTTCTTCAAATTTCATTAGTGAAAGAATCATTTAGACTTCATTTTTGAATATCATATCATTGAAAAATTGAAAAAAAGCATTTTCATCATCAATTTGCATTAGAAAGGCATAAAAATTACTTTTAATTTTCTAAAACACATAAAAAAATATCATAGTTGGACTCATTCACCACCCTGGGTGAATTAGTCCACCTACACATTTCATTCTACATTTTTAGGCATTTTTTTGTGTAATTACTACATTTTTTTTATGTTGTTATTTATCTATTTCAATTTGCATAATTCCTGTTATTTTCATTTTGCATTCCTAGATTACATTGCATTTACATTCACCCAATATTTTGTGGTACTTGTATGAGTTTTTGGTGCCCCATTGATAATACTTTAGTGAGATGAAGTTCTAGGCTCATGGCTTCCCGTGATAGCACTTTCGTTGTGAACCTTGGGATCTCATGAGCTCCTACTCCTAGTATGGGCAATGGTTCATTAGTTATGGATACTACCACTACTATGCCTCCACCTTTCCATCCAATGAATGTTGAAACACAAGACAATTCCATTCCGCAATAAAAAGTCATTAGTATTCATGAAGATTTTGCACATTTACAACAAAACTTATCCTTGAAAACATTTCCACCACTTCCATACATGCAATAGAAAACCTTCATCATTTGATTGAAAGTGATGATGGTTTACATATTATGAAATGAATAGCTGAGATATATAATAAACATGCTCTTTCCAAATCCCAATGAGAAAACATAGTTGCAAGCCAAGGAGGACCTCACAATCCTCTGCATTCAACCATAGCATCCATACAAACTTATAACACTCCTCAAGTTACAAAAACTATGTAATAGGTTAGTCATGTGGCTCCTTTCACAATTCCAACTAGCATTCCTAGTTCTTTTGTGGCATCAGATATTCCTTCTTCCAGTTTTACCCCTCTTAGTGTCCTTTTCACTTCCCCTAACATTATATACACTCCATCACCATTTTCCCTTCCACCTCATACCACTTACATCGATCGCATCATTACACAACTCTTTAACACAGTTTCATCCAGGCAACAACAACTCTCCACCATTAGCCAAAGCCAAAATGCTCCACCAACATATAATGTTCATAGTAGCCCATTATCCTTAGAGATCTTACACACACAAATGCCACAAGGAATTGAAATTTCTAGGTTTGAGAAATATAGAGGTAAAGGAGACCCTACTAACAATGTCAATGCTTATACCACCTTGTGCATTGATTTTGTCATCGATGATAAGCTGCTGACCAAAATTTTTCCTAGGACCTTGAAATACATTGCATTAGAGTGGTTTTCAAACATACCCAATCATTCCATCTGATCATTCAATGTACTTGTAGATCCCTTCATAAGCCATTTCCAAATCCATATGACTCCTAAATGGACAATGGATGATTTAATGTGATGTAATCAAAATGCAGATGAAAAAGTCACTACCTTCATTTCACGTTACTAGTCATTGTACACTCAAATTGATGTCAAGATTCCTCATTCACATCTACAAAATATGTTTATCAAATACTTGCACACTCACCTTCAAGATAATTTAACTATGATGAAATTCCCTTCATTCATGCATTTATGCATCACCCTTTGTGATCATTACAACTTGGTTTCTAGTCATGATTGAAAGTACACTTCTAACCAAGTTGAGAAGTCTAAGCAAAACATCCAAAACAATGTGCAAAACTTTAGAAAACCAAATCGAGGTTTCTTACAATTCAATCCAACTTCTCCTCAACCAACCCAACCTGTTCCAAATCAAGTGGAAACTATTAAAGTATTTGTACCATTTACCTATGGGGACATAAAGAGACAATTTACTCCCTTACCCCATACCCTCCATAATACAATGAACCAATTGCTCCAGCAACAAATGATCACTTTACCTACCGTTAAACCACTTGATACCACCAAGCCTTTACCAACCACCATTAAACAAAATTATTATTATCATTTTCATCCTCAAAATGTCCATGACACCAAACAATGTAAGCATCTAAAACACTTAGTTCAAGTCCTCATTGATTCGGGTCATTTGTCCATTGCGGGTGTCAATGATCAAGGAAATAAGTTGTTTGCACCCCCTAACTAGAATTTACAAATCTTTACCAACCCCATTCCTAAACACAATATTTCATTTTTCAAGGCTAGTGAACCTTCAAACCCTCAAGTCATGAACATTGACACAAATAATGAACAACCTAGTATACCTCCAAATGTTAACCAAGTTAATCCTATGGATGAACTTTTGGGTATGATAGATGTTATCCATCATAGGGGCCCAACCAACACAACTCTTGTTATCACTTTTTCTTCTAAATATATCATAAAACATATTTGTGATGGTCCTCTTTACATAGCCAATCGAATCTATGATAAGCCCCCCAATGGGATATTAATAGATCTCACATGTGGCCAGAATGTGATCACAGAAGAATTTTTAGTATTACATGAGTTGTATCAAGATGACTACAATAAACCAACTACATGGATTAAGAGACATATTGGTTTTGCGTGGCCTACGATCAGATTGATCATACTCCCATTACAAATAGGACCCAAAACCTTAGATGTAAAATTTTCTATAATTCCACAATCAGATCAAATTTTTTTGTGGCTAGGCCATTATTGGCTTTGCTCAATGAAATTTGTCCCTTCATTTTTTCACAAACGTTTGAAGTTTCCACATGGCAATGAAATATTTGTTGTACACCATAGTGGCTTCAATCCATTGTCTTCTAAAGGTAATTTTTCCTTAGAATCTTTTTGGCCTAACCCTATGGAGCCCATCACCCCTCATAAGGATTTCTTTTTCATAGCCTATCAAAATCTCAAAGCCAAATGTGTAGCCAAATTTTCTCTTCGTAGCATGTCCTCATCCACTTCCACTCCTCCTATCCTAGATGAAACCATGCTTCAGCCTGAGTCCAAAATTGAACAAACCACACAACTTCATGAACAACCACCCATAAACACTTCCCCTTCCTTGTTTAAATGACCAAGAGAAAATGAAACGAATTATGTCATGCCTCCTCACATTAAACAAGTGTATAAAGCTAAAGAAAAAGTGATTGACCCATCTTCTTTGGTTTCATTTTTTCTTCCCCATGTAGAAGAAAAGGAACCTATGATGGATCAACCTGCTCTTACCCCTCAACAACTCCAAAATAAAATAAAACGCAACTGTGGTGCTAGGAAGCGTAGGCGCCATCATCATCTCCTTGTTCATTAGTCTCGAATGGAAGAAAACAAAGAAAACCAACCCCTTCCTTTGAAAGAAGCAATAGATGATCACCCTCCTCCCGACCTGCCACAAGATAACATAGTCCAACCCTCACAATAAAATAAACCAATCCAACAACCACAACTTTTGATACATCCTTCCTTGGAAATAACCCTTCATTCTCCTATTGTAATTAATCTTGTTGATGATGATGATGAGGAGATCACAAAAATAGATGAAGAAGTGCATAACAATATAAACTCATTATTTTCATCTACCATGAGCTTAAATGATAAATCTCCCATACCAAGTGAAGAACCTAGGACATCTCCTAGTTTGACACTTGTAATTCTTCCTTTGGACAGCCAACCACCCTCGCAATACACTAAACATGATTAGGAAGCAAATGACTTGTTAGATGGTTAAATTTAATTTTCCTTACTATCCTTTTTGCATTCATTTTCCTTTCTCTTTTTCTTCGGTTTGATTTTTTGTGTGTATTATGTTCCCCTGTAACGTGTGTTTGATGTTCTCTCATTGCACACTTCTTCTATTTGTGCCTCTATTCTTCTCTATGTCGTGCATTTCCTTTTTTCCTTTTTGTTTTGTGTTCTCCTTTTGGCGATGACACAAAGCATTGAGACACCCTATGTCTCTTCCATGTTGACCCAAATGGTTCCTTTTCCCTTTTGTTTTGTGTTCTCCTTATGGGGATGACACAAAGCGTAGAGACATCCTATGACTCTTCCATGTTGACCCAAATGATCCCTTTTCCTTTTTTTTTTTGTGTTCTCCTTTTGGGGATGACGCAAAGCGTAGAGACACCCTATGTCTCTTCCATGTTGACCCAAAAGGTCCTTTTTCCTTTCGTTTTGTGTTCTCCTTTTGGGGATGATGCAAGGCATTGAGACCAAAATGTCTCCATCATGTTGACCAAAACACTTTTTCTTTTTCTTTTTCCTTTTCATTTTCTTTTCGCTTGTGTTTTCCTTTTGGGGATGATGCAAAGTGTTGAGACTGCAATGTCTCTTCCATGTTGACCCAAAGAAGAATTTTTTTTCCTCTTTTTTCACTCTCTTTGTGTCATTCTTCTAGTTCTATGTGCTTTGGGGAATGATGACAGTTTTGAGCTCTTTCATAAAAACATTGCAGCAACAAACATATTGACCCCAAATCCATAGATCCCTTATGCATTTGGTGTGTTCCTTTCTGGGGGTAAGCTCCCTTTCTTTTGTCTTCTTTTTCATGTACATGATGTAGCCTAACTCAGAAACATATGACTTGGCATAGAGGCTTTCCAAGTTAGATCGCATGTCTTGTTTTCCATTTTCTTTCCTTTGCTACTTTAAAGTAATTTCTCATAGAATGATGTGTCACAATTCCTTTAAAGTGGGGGGCATACATTGGCATCATTTCATTTGCATTATTGGTTCTTAGTGCAACCTTGTTACTTTATACAATGTGTTTGTCACTTTGTGGATGAAATTGGGTATGATTTCCTTCCTATGTGTGATCTATCTTAGCATATTACATTCCTCTTAGTGACCTAATGTGACACACTACATCCCCTAAGTTGTGAATTTTATATTCTTTGATTGGTACTCTCTTAGAGACATTAGACACAATGTTCCTTAAGTTATAGACCCCACATGAACTTAACAAGACTCCTTTGAACAACTTTTACATTTTACATGTTCTATTTTTTCATTTTTACATCTTTTCCACCTTGCATAATGCAACTTGCATTCTTGTGGTACCTTCCTCTTTTTTCATGAGTATTAAGCATACAAATATTTTCTTCTCTCATGAAGCACAAACCAACATTTTCCCTTACGATACCTTGGTAAAGTTATCAAGAGTTACAACTTTGATATGGTTCAGTGAGAATCCCATTCAACGAAACGACTTTCCCCATAGCCACCTATGTTTTTATGAGTAGATACCAGCTAGCGTATGTATTTCACCTTTTAGGTTTTATAACTCGGCAGACCACCATGAGTTATGTCACCCCAAAGTGAGTATGCATTCTGTTTTTCTCACAAAAAACCTAGATCTAATCCACAAATAGTCAGATAGACGATCAAAGCTTCACTCAACTTTTCCTTCTCTTTCACATATGTGTTCCTTTGTTCTTATGTTTACTTTTCCATGGGATCTTCATCCTGGGGGCTTGATCATCTCTCTTGATCGTTTTCATTCCATCTTCCTGGCATAAGTGCATTGGGATCCTTCTCGACATTCATGTCAACTTTAGTGTGAGTTTGAAGCAAGTTCATCCTCTTAGTAAAGTTGGGGCTAAATGAACTGTATAAAAATGGACCCTAGACATTTTCATGATCTTTTAGGCCTTTCTTCTCCATGCTTAGTCAATTTTTCTTTGATTTAATGTTGTAATGTGACTTAAACATTCACATTAGGTCCTTAAAATTCAAATTATGGCATCTTGTGAAGGTGTCGTGAAGTTTTGTATAACATTTCTACAATTTTTTAGACTCTATTCATTACAATTCACCTAAAAAACATCTTTTATTCATCATCAAGTCCTATTTTTAAGTGTTGTAAAGTCTTGTAACAAGATTTCACACTTTTCTAGGCTTATCTTCACTATTTACACCTTTCTTATGCTTTATTTAACCCCTTTATGCACTCATAAGGCTTAATTAAGTTTTTTTTTAATGTAAACTTGAAAAACAACATTAAATACAAAATAGTTCCCAACACCAATTTTCAAGTCCAAGGTGGGACCTACTGGCCATGGGTGGCGAATGAGTCCCTCTTGGATCAAAATTCAAAATATTTTAAATTTTCCTTCAAGTTTTTATTTAAAATCACCTTATGTCAGCATGCGATGAGGTATCATTGGGTTACTAAGGCACAAGTGTGTATAAATATGTGTTTTTCTCCTCATTTTACATCTCCTAACTCATTCAAGCAATCTCTTCATTCACTAAGCATTCAAATTAGCATTTGAGCACTTTGCATCTTTCAATCAAGTATCTTGGAGCAACCATTGACATATCTTCAAATTTTCTTCAACAAGGGTTTGGTAAGTTGATAGCATTTGCATGTTATTTTTTTATCATTCTCTTCCATTTCATCATTTTATTAAGGGTTTGATTAACAAAGTGGGATTTGACCAAGGAAAAACACTAAAACCTAACCCTTAATCATTTTTCCCCTTTTGCATGTGTTGTGTATGTAGATTTATCAAGCATTTAGGTGTTGAAAAGTGGAAGCAAAGCCAATAAAGTGTTTCAAGTCAACTACAATCTATTTCAAGCTTGGAGAAGACATTATGTCTATTTTATGCAGATTTGACTCTTTCAACCCAACAAGCAGACAATCCCAAATCTGGTGCTATAGGATTGGTCGCTAATTTCACATAATTTTGGGAGTGGACTGATTCGCCATCAGTGGTGAATGAGTCCCACCTTAAGGCTATAAATCCAGATTTTTTTAGATTCTTGAACCCAATACTTAGAAACTTGTTCTCAAAAGTTTTCATCAGAAACAAGATTGATTCACCATCAGTGGCGAATGAGTCCCACTGGTGATTTTTAGTGATTTTTTCCAACATTCAAAACACCCTAGAACCTTCATTAGACTTCCAAGTGCACTCTGATTCAACCTTATTCATTTATGTTTTGCATTTGTTCATGTTTAGTTTATGTTTGCATATCACATTATTTTTTTTAACATTGCATAATTCTTGGGTCTTGCATCCAAAATTAGTCTATTACTTAGCTTAGTCACATTTAGATCATCTAATTTAGCACAAATAACATCATAGACATCTTAATTTGAGTGAACCACCTATATTTTGTGTGGGGTTTATCTCTCTCATTTTAGGTGAAACATCCTAAGATTGTAAGAGTAGCCTATAAGCCCCATACCCAAAATTCTATGATTCAACTTTCATCTAGATAAAGCAATTCAATGTCTAAGCATTCACAAGAATTTGAGTATTCTTTCACAAGAGCATTCAAGAGCAACTTGCAAGCAAAGTTGAAGTCTTGGAGTAAGCATTATAGTGCTTTTTCAAGTCTTCAATCTCACTTTTATACAAGATCTATCATTGTCAAGGATTGATTATGGTACCATATGGTGAATCATGATGGATTCTAGGTTTGGGAGATGCAACTAGCCATCAAGCCAAGCCTAATGACTTGTTTATTAAGTGATTCCATCCTCCACTATCATTCGAATTTCAGCCTAAGGAAGGTACATACATCATTATGGCTTATTAGCTTGATTATAAATCTCCTAAAGTGAGTAATTCATGTTCATGCTTCATTCATGCATCTCATTATAGGATTGCATTGCATTTTTTATTCCCTAATTTTAGATACACTTAAGGTTAGGTTTTATGCTCACATTTACATTTAAGATACATTGTTTCTATCAAGGTTTAACTACCAAACTAGGGTTTTGAATGAACTAAACCCCCCATTAGCAAATCAACACTATATTCTGTTTTGCGGGTCTTTTTGCATGTTCAAATCTAGAAATTAGATCAGGGAGATAGAGTAGAGATTGGATAGAAGATCTGCACATTGACTTTCTAAAAAAAGTAGAATGGGACTGATATGCCAAAAGTGGCGTGTGAGTCCCACTACAAGAAAAATTCAAAATTTCTAAATATTTAGAGTCTACACAATGAGATTCTCATTCTAGTCCATAAACCCTAGACTGGGACTGATACACCAAAAGTGGTGTATGAGTCCCAATGTCCCCTAAATCTAGCTTTTTTAGCATTTCAAATCTTGTTTCATGCCTCTACATATTTCTGGTGCACATTGTTGGTTTCTTAGCTTTTTATTCTAATTTATATTCATTTCTGGGCCTTTTATTCAAGTCTTGCATATCATTAAGGTTCATAATTAGTTCTTGAATATTACTTTTCTTTCCAAGCCCTAGCTTGATAGTGAACCCCTCTTTAGTTCCTTATCATACCCTAGAACACCCTATTGTAGATCTCTCTCCTTCATCCCATCCTTGGATTGAGATCTCTAGGGTTTCCTTGAGTGAAACTAAGTGGAATAGGCACTAACCTTAGTGTTTTATCTCCTAAAAGGTGGAACATCTCATCCTATTTCACATTGTTTAATTTTGGTGAAACTTCATTTAGAACATCAAAATTATGATTTGGAGTGTATCATCATCCTATATTTATCTTGCATTAACATTGCATTAGGTTTTTCATTATTTAATTGGCATTCTAAGGTTTCTAATTCTCTCAATAGTGAAAGTGCATATAGGTTGCATTGTTTCCTCTAACATCATTGAAATTCACTTGAAATATGTATTTGCACTTAGTCTAGACACCATCCAAAATTTGCTGAAAATGGTGCAAAAACCCTAAACTAGGACTCATACACCCCTTTGGGAAATTTAGTCCCAATACAAGATATTTTTCCTAATTTTTGGGTATTTTGTGCTAACTATTATTCATTTTATAGACCCTTGAAAACCCCCTGATTTGGACTCATACACCCCTCTTAATGATTTAGTCCAATTTCATATTTTAGACAACATTTTACAACATTAAAAGCTTAGTTTTTATTTTCCTATTTGTTGTCATTAGCTTTCTATTTTAATTTGTAGAATTTTTTTTCACACATTTTATTAGATCTAGCTTAATTTAGATGCACTTAAATTATGGATAAAATTATATTATTATACTTTTCATTCCTACCATTAGTTCATAATTCAATTATATTACATTACATTTTCCATTCATTAGAAAATAAAACCAAAAACACCTATAAACTGATCAACCACTTGGAGAAAGCATATAGTTATTTGAGTATGTCAAATCTCTTCATCCAAATTAACCTAAATTGCAAGCCTTTTAGTAATGATGACTTTGGCATGTTAGATGAAGCCCTTGATGATTTCATCTCAGAAAGTTCATCCACTAAGGCTTGTTATGACAAACCGAAACCAAGAGAAATTAGTGTGAATCAACGTCAACTTATCATTTACCCAACTTCACAAAAACCTCAAACTCAAAACAAATTCATTTTCACCCTTGAACCACCTAAGAATAATTTTTTGTTGAAATGAAGTTATAATACCATTTTTCACACATATAATATTAGAAACAATCCACAACCAAAACAACCAAATACAACATCATTATCTTTGCCTAACCTTGTCTTGCCTAGCGCTCCTCGTTTTCCTTCAAATAGTGGAAAGGAGTATGATCTTGATGAAAAACTTAAGTATACTCCCATGAAGATATCCTTATGGGACCTAATTCAAAATTCACCTAATTACCATACTATGCTTCAAACCACCTTGCGGGTATGTGCAGGATCATGATGGGCCAAAAACTGGCAATATGATGGGTATGTAGCTGACAATTTTTTTTAACCCAAAATTGATGAAATGAAAAGGGTTTTTAAAGGATATTTTGAGCTTTCTACCAATATAAATTATGCTTTAATTTTAAATTAATTAGTAATTATTATTCGTTTTCTATTTGAATTATGACTAAAGTCTTGATTGATAGGTTGATTGAAAAACATCTATAGCTTTCAAATAGTATCACATTTTTTGAATCCAAAAGATGCATCACATTCTATGCTTCACATAATATAGGATTAAAAAAAGAAAATTGAATTTGATGAAGTTTTGACCAAGTTAAGGTGGTCATACTTATGGGTTTTTATATTTTTTAAAATTTGTAATAAAATTTCATAATTAATTATTTACTTGGAAAACAATTACAAAAAAATATGCATCACATTGAAACATGAGTCCTATACTTATAGCTAAAATATTATAAATTTTTTTATCATTTTATTATGGTTAGGGTGGTCAGACAGACACCTACTTCTTATATTTTCATTGAAATTTAAGTACTACTACATTAAAATTTCAAATTTTCACCAAATTTTCACCAATTTTCTATAGATTCTCTTCTTACATATTTTTGAAATAATATAGATAACTTATTCAATTTTTTACGTCAAGTTACCTAACTCTGATTTTTCTGAATTTTTTGCCACTTAAGGGAATGTTTTTTCCATGATGATCCTGCACATACCCTTGCAACAAGTAGTGGTTCCTTCTAGTACAAATGAAAATTATGTGGTAGCTCTAATACAAGGAATTAATTTCCATCAACATGAGCTACCTCCATTGGAAATGAGAAAGAAAAATGATGATTTCATGATAATAACCATCTATAATAGATTAGGAATAAAAATAACCCTTGTTGACAATGGCTTTGTCCTTAACATTTGTAGTGTGACCCTTTTGGATAGGTTGTGCGTGGAAAAATTAAAAATTTAGCCTGATTCATTGTCTATTTGAGGATTTGACAATGTAGGAAAGAAACCACTTGGTCTAATTACTTTTCCTATTATAGTTGGAAAGGCTACCCTGCAAAATCCCATTCATGTTATTCCCTATAATCTTTCATATAATCTTCTTCTAGGGAGACTTTTGATTCATGAAATTCATGCAGTGCCTTCAACACTTCATCATATAATGAAGTATGTCTATAACAATAAGGTATACTAGGTTGAAATAGACCCTGAGACTTAAAGTTTATTACAATTTGAAAAATGGAATGACAAGTCCTCTAAACACATTAATCCCAACATTGAACATAAAACCTATGGAAGAAGAAAAACAATAAATGGAAACAGTGTCAACGTTATTATACGGTGATTGGGGTTCCTTAGAGTTCACACCTTCATTTATGGGAGAATACATAATCACAAGAATAGAAGATGAAAATGAAAAGAAACCAATGGTTATGTCAACATAGAATTCGGAAAAAAACTCACAAGCATCTACCTCATCTACTCTAGAAGAAGACACAAGCTATACAAAAAACTTCGATGGAATAGACTACCAACAACTAGCAAACCTAAAAGAATTTAGAGAGACTTTTTTGAATAGGGTTCATGAACTTATGAAAGAGCTTGGTTATAGCTTGGAAAAGGATGTGGAAAGAAAGAGCAAGGCATTTGTGTTTCTATAGAGCCAAACACACAAGAAACAAAAATTGGTTTGGGATATTGTCGTTTTAAGACAATGCAAACAATGAAAAGGCCCTTACTAAACATCAACACCATCATGTGTAATCCTAAAACCACTCTCACCTTGAAGCATCTGGAATTGAATGACACAAAATGCAAAGAATCATTGCAGTTTTTTTAAGATGATGAAGCCTTGAAAGAAATGTTAAGAGTTTATGACAAGCCATTTACTCCTCCTAAAAGGAAAAGGGTTACATGTGCTATGATTAGTACTAAGCAAGAAGACAAAGAAAGTAATGAGACTGATAAGAACAATGAATAATACAACCCTAAATTTTTGAAACAAAGTGCACTTCCTTTGGGAGATACAATTGACATACCGATGGATATCAACAATAAGGAAAAAGTGATAAATATAGGAAAGTGCCTTGATGATGAAGAAGAAGAATAACATGCAACTTTTCTTCATGATTCTCTCAAAAAAATTTCTTTGAATTGTTCGAATATGATTGGAATTGATGCTAACATAGTGACACACAACATAGGTCACCTTGTTGAAAATGCTAAACCAGTAGGACAAAAGATACAAAATATGAATCCTAATATAGCCTTACTAGTTACGGGTGAGATTGAAAAACTCCATGATGACGGGTTTATAATATGACCTATTGATTATTCTCCTTGTACCTTGGACATTGTTGTAGTCATGAAACTTGATAATCATATTAGGATGTGTATGGACTTTTGTGATTTAAATAAAGCATCTTTAAAAGATGATTTCCCCCTTCCTAATATTGACATGATTGTGGACTCAATGGTGGGACATGCTTTATTTTCATTCATGGATGGATTTTTTGGATATTATCAAATCTTTATCAACCCTCAAGATCAATACCAAATATCATTTATGATAGGTTGAAGAATATTTTGTTGGGTAATGGCGCCCTTTGGATTAAAGAATGTGGGAACAAAATATAAATGAGCTATGACATTGATATTTCATGATTACATACATAATATTTTGGAAGATTATGTTGATGATATTATTGTTAATTCTCTAAATAAAAAATACAATGTGAATATCCTTTGAAAAATCTTTGAATGGATGAGAAAATATAACATGAGATTAAATTTGAAAAAATGTGTCTTTGGTGTAGATAGTGGAGAAATTTTAGGTTTTATCATATCTTGCAGAGACATTGAGGTGGTACCAATAAAATTGATGCTATAGATTGCATTCCACCTCCTAAAAATATCTCTCAATTGTGTACTTTACAAGGAATAATCAAGCTATCTATTACTTTGTACCATCCAAAGTAGACTAAACATTACCCTTTACACATATTCTTATGAAAGAGGTTTAGTTTAATTGGAATGAGGATTGTAAACAAGCTTTTGAGAGTTTGAAAGATTATCTTTCCACTCCACCTATTTTACAACCTGATATATAGGATAAAGCATGTATCCTTTATACAACACCATCAACCCATGATCTTGCAGCATTGCTAGCCCAACAATATGAAAGTGGTAAAGAACATCCTATTTATTACATTATTCCAACCTTGATTGATTATGAGACACGATACACAATGATAGAAAAACAATGTTTGGCTCTTGTATTCGCTACTAGTAAATTGAGACATTATTTACTAAATGTTGAAATACATGTTATGCCAAAATTTGATCCTTTAAAATATCTTTTCACTCAAATAGATATATTAGGTTGCTTAGCTAAGTGGGTTATGTTGTTAACTAAGTTTTACCTTAAGCTTGTTTCACAAAAAATCGATTAAAGGAAAACCTTTAACCAAACAATTAGTTGATGCTCCTTCTCCTTTAGTGTTACCTAAGAATTATTCAAAATCTAATGATAATGTGTTGACAATTGAAGATAATATATGAGAGTTATATTTTGACGGATCTAAGTGTACAAATGGCTTCAGTGTGGGACTTATAATAACCCCACCTATAGGAGAGCCTATTCCCTCATCTTATCGCTTAAACATCCTATGTACAAACAACACCGTAGAGTATGAAGCATTACTTGCTGGACTGCATGGCACTTTAATTATGGGAGCTCTAGACATTAACATATTCAGTGATTAACAATTAGTCATCAAAAAAATAAATGGAACATATCAAGTGAAATATAACAAAATTATCAAAATACCAAGATCTCATAGAGAGCTTGTTATAAAAGTTCAATTTATACACCATTGATAACATCCCACAAAAAGATAATCAATGTGCAGATGTAATGGCGAGTGTGGCTTCCCTTATATCTCCTCAAGATCCTTCAAAAGACTTCACATTTATTTGCATGCAGTTATGAAACCATCAATAGAAGATAAAATGGAAGAAGTATTATCATTCAAACTAGTATACCAAGGGATAGCAAACTCTATTTTTGATATCATTTGTTGTGTTGAATTCATGAATCCGGTCTCACTCTAATCAAATGTCTAGCACTACGTGGTATGGTACTTCAAAATACCCTATGATATGACTAATCTAATTCAATGCGGTTAGATTGCCACCTTGATTGCACCTCCTTAAAGCAAGCGGAATAAGGGAGGCATACATCGACCATCAAATTTGATTTACAGAAGAAGTTAAATAAGAGGATTTTTAAGCGACTGGTGAATTGGTGTTGTAGGATGCAGTTCCTAACATTGTAGTTCTACACATAACTATAGTGGGGGATTCATTATCCTATATGAATCCATATGAGTATCCTTTTATAAAATGAATTTTATTGTTCGTATTCTTTTAGCTTGATTATGCACATAGAGTCATATGGGTGCTAAATTGGGGGCTAAATGTGGTAACAAAAATTGTACTCCCTTCTTGGAGATAGTACAATTTCTTTCCTAATTCAGACTTATTTTGGTACCCTTGCATTAAATACCCTTTAAATCATCATTAATAGGCCCCTAAGACCCTTTATTTTAGAACTTGGGGCCCATTCCAACTAAAATCCAAACAAAATAAACAAAAGAATTAAATTTTCTAACAACCCATCATTGTCCCACCCTGAAAATGTAGGGTGGGATTCATACACCACCTTGGGCGTATGAGTCCCCCTAGGCATGACCCATATGCCACAAGTAGTGTATGAGTCACATGTGGCCTATTTTTAGGGTATGAGAGAGAAATTAAAGTTTCTAATTAAAAATTTTGGTTGATGCCATCTTTTGAGATCTAATAAATGGTAAATTAGGTGTAATTCCTATGTAAAGAAGCTTCTAAGTCATTATTTTCATCTAGAGAAAGCAATTCAAGGTCTAAGTATTCACAAGCATTTGAGTATTCTTTCACAAGAGAATTCAAGAGCAAGTAGCAAGCAAAGTTGAAGTCTTAGAGCAAAATTATAGTGTTTTTGTAGGTCTTCAAGCTCACTTTTATCCAAGATCTAGCATTTTCAAGGATTGATTATGGTTTCCTATGGTGAATCATGATGGATTCTAGGTTGGGGAGATGCAACTAACCATCAAGCCAAGCCTAATGACTTGATTCCTAATTGATTCCATCCTCCATTACCATTCTACTTTCAGCCTAAGGAAGGTACATACATCATTGTGGCTTATTAGAGTGATTAAACATCTCCTAGAGTGAGCCATTCATGTTAATGTTTCATTCATTTATCTCATTCTAGCACAATAGAATCTAGGGTTGCACTACATTTCAAATTTCCTAATCTTAGATACACTGAAGGTTAGGATCTATGTTCACATTTACATTTAAGATCAATTGTTTCTATCAAGGTTTAACTACAAAACTAGTGGTTTGATCGGTGAAAACCCCCCATTAGAAAATCAACACTATATTATGTTTTGCGGGTCTTTTTACAAGTTTAGATCTATAAATTAGATCGGGAAGACAAAGTAGATATTGGAGAGAAGATATGGACTTTGACTTTTTGAAAAATCAAAATGGGACTAATACGATAGAAGTGGCATATGAATCCCACTATAATAAAATTTCTATATTTTTGAATATTCTGAGTCTACACAGTCAGATTCTAGCTCTAGTCCAAAAACCCTAGACTGGGACTGATACAGTAGAAGTTGTGTATGAGTCCTAGTGTTCCCTAAATCCAATTTTTTTAGCATTTTAGATATTTTTTCAAGCCTCTACAAGTTTCCAGGTGCAAATTTCTAGTATCTCAACTTTCTTTTCTGATTTATATTCATTTCTAGGCCTTTTATTTAAGTCTTGCATATCATTAAGGTTCATACCTAGGTCATTCATATTAATTATCTTTCCAAGCCCTAGCTTGGTGGTGAAACCCTCTTTAGTTCTTAATCATACCCTAGGAAACCCTATTGCAGATCTCTCTCCTTCATTGCATCCTTGGATTGAGATCTCTAGGGATTCCTTGAGTGAAACTAAGTGGAATAGGCTCTAACCATAGTGTTTTATGTCCTAAAAGGTGGAATATCCCATCCCATTTCTCATTGTTTTAGTAATGATAAGATTTTTGTTCTTGTAACTATTTATATTGCATATTTAGATGTATTTTATACCTTATTAAATAATATGAAAAGTTAAATAATTTCTCTTTGAATTTTTTCCTAACTCATTAAGGGTATGTGTAGGATCATCATGAAAAAAATAGGCTTTTAAGTGGCAAAAAAATTACAAAAATCAAAGTTACGAAACTTGATGTAAAAATTTGAATAAGTTATCTATATTATTTCAAAAATATGTATAAACAGAATTTGTAGAAAATTGAATGTAGTTTCTAAACTACTAGGTTTGTTTTTTTTTAAAAGTTAGTGAAATTTTGAAATTTCAATGCAGTAACACTTAAATTTTAGGGAAAAAAAAAGAAGTAGGTGTTTGTCTAACCACCCTAACCACAATAAAATGATAATATTTTTTTATAAGATTTTAGATATGGGTATGTGCAGGGTCATGATGGGCCAAAAAGTTGCAATGTGATGGGTATATGTAGGGTATGTGGCTGACGACTTTTTTTTACCCAAAATTGATGAAGCGAAAAGGGTTTTTAAAGGAGATTCTTAGCTTTCCACCAATATAAACTATTCTTTACTTTGAATTTAATTAATAATTATTATTAATTTTCTATTTGAATTACGACTAAAGTCTTGATTGATAGGCTGATTGAAAAACATCTATAGCTTTCAAACGGTGTCACATTCTATTCTTTGCATACTTTATGATTAAAAAAAATAGATTGAATTTCATGAAATTTTGAGCAAGTTAAGGTGGTCACATATGATTTTTAATATTTTAAAAAGTTGTAATAAAAAATTCATAATTAATTATTTACTAGGAAAAATTACAAAAAATTATGCATCACATCCAGACATGAGTCCTCTACTTATATCTAAAATATTATAAAAAAATATTATCATTTTATTGTGGTTAGGGTGGTCAGACAGACACCCACTTCTTATTTTCCCCTGAAATTTAAGTACTACTGCTTCAAAATTTCAAATTTTCATGAAATAGATTTTTATTTTTTAAATGTAAACCAAGTAGTTTAGAAACTATATTCAATTTTCTACATATTCTATTCTTACATATTTTTTAAATAATATAGATAACTTATTATATTTTTTATGACAAGTTTCCTAACTCTAATTTTTTGAACTTTTTGCCACTTAAAGGCCTATTTTTTCTATGATGATCCTACACATACCTATATAAGTAGAGGACTCATGTACTAATGTGATGCATATTTTCTTATAATTTTTTTCCAAGTAAATAATTAATTATGATTTTTTTATTACAACTTTAAAAAAATATAAAAACTCGTATGTTTGACCACCTTAACTTGGTGAAAACTTCATGAAATTAATTTTTTTCTTTTTTTAATCCTATAGTATGTGAAGCATAGAATGTGACACATGTTTTGGATTCAAAAAATGTGATAATGTTTGAAATCTATAGATGTTTCTCAATAATCCTATCAGTGAGGACTTTAGTCATAATTTGAATAGAAAATGAATAATAATTACTTGTTAAATTCAAAGTAAAGCATAATTTATATTGGTGGAAAGTTGAGAATCTCCTTTAAAAACCATTTTCGTTTCATCAATTTTGGGTTAAAAAAAAGCCGTCAACCACATACCCATCATATTGCCACTTTTTGGCCCATCATGATCCTGCACATACCCTTAATCTATGTTGTAAATGTTGATGGAAGAATTATGAAGAATTTATAGGTTTTGAAAGATCTAATTATAAATCTTCAATGATTATGAATAAGGTTATTTCATATCTATTTTCTCCCTTGTAGTGTGAACAAGGCACTTTATCTAACTAGTCATTAGTTAGGACATTTTCAAACATGTGAATTATGAACTTCTAGAAAACTCTTGTGGACATGTGATCTTATCCTCTAATTTGAACATGACATATGATTAAGATACTTATCATCAACCTAGTTTTTCTTACCACTCAACCTTACCGATATACAAAAGGTCTCATAAGTATCTCATACACATGTTCATTGTCCATAAATTATCTAATTTATTTTCATCAATTAATGGAAAATTTATGATCTTTATTTTCTCTCTTGTGGAAGGATATTTTAGTTTTGTATATGATTGTATGAGTTCAATTCATTGATTGAATCTAACATGGTACAAGAGCTTTATATTTGTACATCCCTTTCTTAGATTTAATAGTGATTTTTGTATCAACCTTTGATAGCTTGAAAATATTGGTTTATCTTGAAAATTTAAATATGATCTTATTTTACATCATATGGTGATGTGGAGAATTGAAAAAAGTTAACAAAAACCCCATATTTTGAGGGGGCTTTCTCTATGGCTCTATATTGGAGGCTCATTTTTTAGTTTTTTGGTACATATCAAAGTTCACCATTGAGTTAAAGGTTTCCAAAAGAGTTATCTTCCTCTTTCTTGTCCAATTTAGACATGTGAGGCCAAATATAGAAGCATTTGAAGTTTGGAGATGAGTGCTAGATCCAAAAGGTAGCTATCATTTTGGAATGTTTTGGGTCAAAATAGTTCTTTCCATCACATCCAAAAGGCGCAAGAGTATTAATATTGACTTTTAAATCGTCAAATTGTATAATTTTTCCTCAATCTCTTTAAAAAAAATGAAATATTATACCATTATATATATGGTCATATGGTAAAATTTCTATGCAAGTTATTGTCAAAAAAATGACAAAAGTCATACTAAAAAATTAGCTTTTAAATAATTTATTAGTATTATATATATCCTTTAGGAAATGGATACATGTGACACATGGTAGTGCTCTAGTGGTTGTTGTAGGCCTTTCCAACCTATTGACCCCAAAAAAAATTGTTGGTTATTTACCATACATTTTTTTAATAGGTCCAAATTATTGGTAAAGAATATACTAGGGAATATTGACAAATAAAACATTTTATATTATTCAAATATGTTGTTTGCGAGCATATTCTATTACTAAAAAGGAATTATTTTTAATTTTTATCAACAAGGGAATATTCCATTAGGTAGTAACACATTCCATGGACTCAACTTTTTAACATAATCATTACATAAAGGTGGCATGTCGACCCAAAACTTGTCCCTGCCTCTCTATTTGGTAAGTTTTATTTTGTAGTCCAATTTTGAAATCCCATAACTTGGGCTCTAGTCCTTCATTTTTTGACTTTTTTTTTTAATTTGGGGCATAATTTTGTGCTCTATATAGTGGTATAGTCATTTTTTAAATTTTGGTACTTGTTTTTCTATAAATATTTAGATTCACATAGGTGTTGTTGAATTATTATTTTTCTGGCCTCTATTTGGCCTCCTACAATATCACTTTTTTGGTGTAGTTTTTGTAAAGTATGTAATTTTTTGTGTAATTTAAAGTGGTATGTGGCCAAATTTTTCATTCTCATGCACTAAGATCAAGTTATTTTTTTCTAGCATTTGGCATCTATAAATGTACTACAAATAGAGTGCCAACATTGTTTATTGCTACAGGGTACTGTGATTGTGTAATTTTGAGGTGGAGGTCTCTTGGTACATTATTTTAATATCTTTTCTTGTGATCTTCTTTTTCATTGATGATTTTAATGTTCCTTCGCTATTTCACCTTATCACTATTCAACTTGGCATCATTATGTATGGAGTGTCTTAATGGATCATGGATATTTTGTATATATGTTGGTAAAAAGTTGCCCTAACCTACAAATGATGATCTGAAAAGATAAAATAGATGATTAATAATATGAAAAATCTTAGATGTATTTATATCTTTTTTCTCACTTGATATATTGTTTAAAATTGAATAATTTATAAATTCTAATGAACTTTGGGACAAATTTAAAACATTTTATGGCACAATAGCTGAAATTAGAGGCTATCAAGTTGATATTGAATTAATTAGCCTTGATCCAAAAAACTTTGACAATATCCAGTATTATATCACTAAGATTAATTATCTAAAATCATAATTTAAAGCATGTGAATTTGAAAAAAAATGGCATGCAGTTAGTCTACAATATATTAAACAAACTTGGTCTTGATTATGTACTTTTTTTTCTAGTTTTCATACTCACACACTTACTATAGGATATTAATATACTACACATTTATTTGATACACATTTTGAGATGTTAATATGGGAACAACAAAAGATTATTTCTATGGGTCTCAAAAATCCATCTCAAACTTATGATATTTTTGTGAGTCAAGTGAAAGAGTTAATATAATTTGATAAGAAACATAAAAAATGAAAGAAAAATTCACATAAAGGTCAAGCACAAAATAAATCCTCTTGAAAGGAGAATTCATCTAAGAAGGACAAGCCTACTTGTACATACTACAAGAACATTAGACATATAGAAAATTCTTGTTGTAGGAAGGATATTGATGAATTGAATAATCTTTATAAGAAGAGCCACATCAATCCACCTTCTAGAATGTTTGAATGTATATATCCATTGAATTCAAAATACTCTAATAAGGAAAAGGCCGTGTAAATTTTTATTTTACATGAAAAAAAAAAGGATAAGCTCTATATTCTTTTATAGGTCTTGGATTAGGGAGTTGGCTTTTAGATTTAGGAGCATCTCATCATATGGCTTCTTCATAGATCATGTTCTCTTCTATTGAGAATTATGTTATGTGACCTAATTTTAATGAAAACTCTACATACATGAATGCAATTGGAAAGGGATTTATTGATATTAAGGATGAAAATATCAATGATGTCTTGTATGTACCTCATTTTTCAAATAATCTTCTTTTTGTCTATAAAATTAAACATAGTGGAGTAGGGAAGAATGTAAAATTAGATCCTAATTCAATTTTCATTAGAGACTTATAGAATAGAGATATTATTTATACTAGAGTTATTTATCATGCAACTAAGTTAGACACGTTTCTCAAAATTTTCTCCTTATGATGGATTTGATCATTTAAATGTTGATCACACCTCTAGTGTGGACCATTAAATTTCAATGAATAGAATTTTATCTACTTGATCTTGGATATTATCACATGTGATCTAGTTTTTGATCCTTCAATTATATTTCCTAAATCTTCCCTTATTTTGATAATGCTTGTGTTGCTACATTCATGGATATGTTTGATATAGTGTACCAATATTTACATTGTCTTCCAAATATGCATAATTGAGATGAATATTTGATAAATTGTGCCATAGAAAAATGGCCCCTTGTCATTTTCATGGCCTTTTAGGTCTTGTTTCATGGTATTTGATATATTTTTCTTTGAATTTATGTTGGAACATGGCTTGAACATGCATATTTAGGTACTAAAATTCAAATAATGATGTCTTGTGAAGGTGTTGTGAAGTGTTGTAAGACATTTCTACATTCTTCTAGACTCTATTCATTATAATTCACCTAAAAATCACTTTTTACACATCATTAAGTCCTACTTTGAAGTGTTGTAAAGTTTTGTAACAAGATTTCATGCGTTCTTAGGCACAACTTCACTATTTATCTCTTCTTATGACTTATTTGACCCCTTTATGGCCTCATATGCTTTAATTAAGTGTATTTTTGGATATTATCTTGACAAACAACATTAAATGTAGATTAATTCCTGACACTTGTTTTTAGGTTGTAGTTTGGACCCATTCACCATGGGTGGTGAATGAGTCCCCCTTGGCCCCAAATTCAAAATATTTTAAATTTCTTTCAGGATTTTATTAAAAATCACTTGATGTCAGCCTGTGATGAGGTATCAATGGGAAACTACAACACAAGATTGTATAAATAGGCATTTTTCACTTCATTTTACATCTCCTAATTCATTCAAGCAATCTCCTAAAATCTCAAGCATTCAAGCATATTACAACACCAATTCAAGCACTATTCAAGCACTTTCAAGCATCCATTGACATTACTTCAAACTTGCATTATCAAGGGTTTGGTAAGATGAAAGCATTTTCATGTTGTTACTTTATCATTCCTTTACATTTCATTATTTCATTAAGGGTTTGATTACCAAAAGTGGGGTATGACCATGGCAAATACCTATTTGCTAACCCTCAACCCTTTTCTCCTCTTGCATGTGTGTTTGTAGACTTAGGTATGCAAATTTATCAAGCATTTATGTGTTGAAATGTGGAAAATAAAGTCAACTAGGTGTTTCAAGTCAACTCAACTCTATTTCAAGTTTGAAGAAGGTTTTTTGTCTGATTCCTGCAGAATTGACTTTAGCAACCTACCAAGCAGATATTTCAAGATCTGGTGTTGTAGAGTTGTTTCCTAATTTTCCAAAAATTTGTGAGAGGACTTATTCACCACCAATTGTGAATGAGTCCCACCTTAGGACTGAAAATTTGAGTTTTGTTAGATTCCAGATCCTGACTATCAGAAACCAATTTTTGACACTATTTTACCAGGACGAGGACTAATTCACCGCCCTGGGAAAATGAGTCCCACTGTGAAAAATTAGTGATTTCAGCTGGCATTCACAACATTCTAGATTCATCCCTGTTCTTTTTGTTCTATATAATTTCTTCATTTACTTCATTATTGCATTACACAATGTGTTTTCAAAGATAGCTTAAATTTCACTTTTGCAATCATTTTCATTCATTTAGATTAGTAAATTGCATTTAGTTAACTTTATTTAGCTTATACAACATTACACATAACATTAATTGAATGAACCTCATGCATTTTTGGGTCCTATCTCTCTCCTTTTAGGTGAAAAACCCTAGAAGAGCTACAGTTGTCCATAGAGACCCAAAAATCTATGGTTCATAAACATTGCAAGTTTGTTTGAACAGTATCATATTTCATATTAGTTATACACAATTAATTATATTCAACTTCTCTATGATGGATTTTATTTTTTCTTCATTTTTTGTGAGGCACATTTAAAACCTCTTGTTCTTTCTCCACATGATCAGTCATCACAATTTTATTTGAGTGTGGATACTTTTGAGTAGAATTTGGAGGAGACATAGTTTTCTTTATATGACATAATTCAATCTTTAGATTGTATCCTTCATTCATCTCCAGCATATTTTATATTTTCATCTTCGTTGAAATGTGTCTCAGAACATTTGATTTGCTAGTGGTGCTAGCTTTTAGCATTGACAAGGAGACACATGAGAATTTTTTCAAAGACTCACTACATCTTGAATTTTATTTGTGCATATTCATTTTAGGAATGGGAAGACATCATACATACACCTTTTTTTCCTTTATTTACAAGGGATGAACATTTTCTAATGATTCATGGACTATCTTCTACATCTAGTTTTGGGAATCTACTATTAGCACATATTCTAAATTGAGGGGGCTCCATGGTCTCTCTTCTATCTCTTATGGGGGATTTTTTTCTCACATGGGTTTTTTTCCTTCTCATCTTTATTGAGATAATATTTTTTTTCTTTTCTCTTATTTGGGGAGGAGTTTTGTCCCATTAGGTTTTCTCCTTTTCTTCATTTGTGAGAGATTTCATTTGTACATGGCTACCTAACATGCCCTAGTGGTATTGACCCATCCTTGCATCTTTGTATCATTTTCATTTTTATTTTTATTCTACCTAGGTATCACTTAAGGTGTTGTTGGTGTGAACATGGGTATTTCCTATCTTATTTCCCCATTGTAGTTTGAACATGACACATTATCTAACTATTCATTAGTTAGGACCTTTTATAAAAAAAAATGCATGTTAAGTTTACATAATGAGTTAGGAATATTTATAGAAATATCTTGCAAACATGTGATGTTGTCCTCTAGTTCAAACAAGACATAGATTAAGACACTTTCATCAACCTAGTTTCTCTTACCCCTCAACCTTACCTATGTAAATGAGGGGTCTTGTATTGCATAGACATGTTCATTGATCATAATTGATCTAATATATTTGCATCTATTAATTGCAAAATTTCTCTCCCATGGAAAGATATTTTACTTTTTTAGGTGATCATAGGAGCTTTATTCATTAAGTGACTCTACCTCTTAATTCTAAAACTTATGATTAAATTTACTAATTTAGTACATTATAGTGGTATTAGAGTTGGTGATGTTTCTATTCTATGAATCAAAAGAGGATTCTTTTAATATGTAATACATGGTTGAATGAGTGCTTTAGAGGAAAATAATAATAGTAATAAAAGTGTTATACTTCTAGCTAACTCACTTTCCCTATGGTAGACACTCAAAATTTAATCGAGGAAGATGCCATTGTTTGTTATACTAAATATAAATTACTTCTAGTGGAGATCAAATATGTAATATGTCTCTCAAATTATAATAATATAAAGAAATAAAAAGCTACAACTAGAAAGAGAAGGCTAGACATAATAAACAAGTTTCTTCAAGAACAACTATAGTTCTAAAATAACATAAAAAATCAAGTTCCATTTGGAATTTCACAAGAGTAAAATTTTGATAGACTTTTCAAAGATTATTACAAGTATTGTGATGGTTCTAAAGTTGTATTTCCTTTTGAAAATCTCTTAAAGGTCTCCAAAAAAAAGTGGTCTATATAAACACATAATAAAGTGGAGAAAGGAAGAAGACAACATAGAATTGAAAGAAGTATATAATGAGTGAAAATAAAATATATTTTTTTTGGATAGGAAAATTTCTCTTAACATAAGAAAAGATGATGATATCAAAATTGAGATCAAAAGGAAGAAAAATTACTTCTCAAGAAAATAATGTTGGTAGTCTAGCTACAAATACTAGGAAAAAGTTAATATGAAATTAGAAAAATATTGAAATCAATCTAATAAAGAGCCAAAAAATCAAATGAAGGAACTAGAATTTGTGATGAATATATTTGAACTCAATCTACTTGAAGAAGAAAAATAAGAGATAATAGAAACAAAGGTTCAAAAAATCACACCGGATAAAAAATAATCCTTAATAAATATTTTAATGTTATAAGTAGATCTCACCTCAAGAAAGTATTTTTTAATGAAAATTTTGAAAAATTCACATTGAAATAAATTAGTATTCATGGGAAGTATGGGGAAATGTTAAAATTTACTAATTTTAGCAAGGTATACATAAATCACTTACATGAGGATAGAAAATTCCTATCTAAGAAAAAAATGGAAGAAGACACATCTCACGAAAGAGTATGAAAACTCCTTATATGAATAAGAAATTACGATAGTTGAGCATATGTAAGAAGAAAATTAAAAGTTGCAAGCATGTGAACGGAAGCAAATGTTGGAAGAATATTCCATAAAGACGATAGAATTTTGAAATAGTTGTATGTATCCCATCTCGAATAATTTCTTAATTGTTGGAATTTCATGTCGCAAAGGGCCTATATAAGGACCTCAATCCCACCCGGTTAAAGCAAGTAAAAGCATTCGCTCCAAAGCATGGAGAGTCGTCGAATGAAAGGGGCTGCAATTGCCTTGGTAGTTGCTCTGCTGTGGAGCGGGGTATCTGGGGGAAACATAAGCATATATTGGGGTCAGAATGGCAACAGCTCTCTTGCCAACACCTGCGCAAGCGGGAACTACGAAATTGTGATGCTCGCGTTTCTAATCACGTTTGGCAACGGGCAGGCCCCAGTGCTCAACCTGGGAGGCCACTGCGATGCATCCGCGGGAACATGCAAATCGCTGAGCAACGATATTAAAATGTGCCAGTCCAGCGGCGTAAAGGTGATTCTGTCCCTCGGAGGACCCTACGGAAACGCAATGATCACCTCCGCAGCCGATGCGCAGAACGTGGCCATTTATCTGTGGAACAACTTTCTCGGAGGGCAGTCGAGCTCCAGGCCTCTGGGAGACGCCGTTCTGGACGGCATTGACTTCCATATCGAATACACGACGGCGCACTGGGACGATCTGGCAAGGGCCGTGTCCGAACTTAGCACCCCCTACAAGAAGGTCTATCTCACCGCCTCTCCACAGTGCCCCTATCCCGACACATATCTCGGAACGGCGCTGCAGACCGGGCTGTTCGACTACGTGTGGATCCAGTTCTACAACAACGCCCCCTGCCAGTATGCCAATCGGGACCCTTCCAATCTGGTGAATTCATGGAACCGTTGGACCATGTCTGTTTCCACTGTTCAAACACGGGGCTTCTACCTTGGTCTTCCGGCTTCGCCTAGTGCTGCCAGCAGCGGCTATATTAACCCAGCCACACTCATCACCCAAGTTCTGCCTCGGGTCAAGGCCTCCCCGAAATATGGAGGAGTGATGCTGTGGTCCAAGTACTACGACGAGCAAACCCAATATAGCTCCATCATCAAGCCTTCTACTATTGAAGCCATCCATCGTTAACGTGCCTACTTTCTCATCTGTCATCTGTCTGAGAAGGAAAAATATAATAACGCTTGAATAACTGTTGAGCTTACGTAATGCTCAGCTTGCTCTTCTTCGACACTTTGATGAGTGGAGATAAAGATATGTAATAACTTTATATAAATTATGTATAAGTTGTGATACTCAGGGATTGTAAGTTTAGTAGGGGCATATAATTACTGATTTTTAAGAACATAATCATTAATTAATTCTGCAGAGAAGATTTTCCAAATAAAAAACATTGTAGCTAACACCTTACTAATTAAAGAGTTAAATAAAAAATAATAGTTTCAAAATAAATATTATAAATTTAGGGTACATAAATAAATAATATGAATTTGAGAATTCATCTTAGATAAAATATTTTGTATGATTTTATGATATGTAATAAATGTAAATAAAATAATATATTAAAATTCAATAAAATTATACACAATATTTTATTAGAAAACCATTTAAATTATTGAATAACGATTCATCATTGTTATAAAATTAGAGTAAATATTTTTTATATTTAATATTAGAGTTATATATATATATATATATATAGAAACATATTATTGACTACACACCTTTATGCTATTGTATAATGTCTTTTAGTGTTGGAATATCAATGATGTTTGTACGCAATTATTTTCAAGGCATTTAAATGTTTGTTTATCACCCTAGGTCACTTTTATAATAATAGATTTGATCCTACAAGAGTTGATCTACTCTAGTCCACATATTAAATCTAGTCAATAAATCAAACTTCTATATATTTTATGATAGTTATTTTCGACTCCACTCAATGCTCTCAAAATATCCTAATGCAGAAAGGTATTTTTGATACATGCTATTTTTCACCTAGTAAGTATAATTACCCCCTTATGCCAAACCATCTTAGTACAATAATTTAGTAGTTTGATAAATAATTGAGGACAACATTGGTTACATACAAAGAGTTCCTACATGCTTGTGTGTTGTAAATCCCATGATAATGTTTTTGATAGTTGATACAAGCAATAATGATTGGTGGGATTGAATAATCTAGCATGATATCAAAAATTAACTAAGCTTAGCCTTTAAATATAAAATAATTGTCACAAGGATGGGTAAATACAACCAACATTGATCTTTTTAATTTGAAAGGAAAATAATCATTTTGTGATTGAAGAATTTATCAAGATCACCTTCATGAATACATAACTAATCCAATGAAAAAATTCATAAAATTATGTATTAGTACTCGTACATGGAAATGAATGTAGAGAAATGGAAAATACTTGAATTGTGTTCCCCTGCTCACTTAATGATGCACCACCTATGCTTATTATTCCATTATTTCTAACTAGAATGAACATGACCTAAAAAGTAACACAAAAAGTGTGAGGAAGAGGTGTCAGAGGACGAGGAAGATGAAAATGTTAGGGGCCCCTCTTTTGTTCCTGACATGGGCAAAGCTCAGAAGGAGGTTTCAACCTCCCACTTGTTTGAGCCACTGGAGATTGAGCAGAATGATCCCGATTACACTAGGGGTGGTGGGGAGGAGCTTGGTGTGCTGAAAGAAATATTAGACATCCTGGACAAAAAGTTCCTTGGGTTGACCTGCTTCACAGTCAAGATGATTCACTGTGTCACAAGTACCCTGTCGGCCGCCATGAATGACGAGTTGGAGATGACGAAGACTGAGGACCGCCAAGAGTGGGTCAGTGATGATATGGTTCAACTGCTGTCTAAGAATTGGGAGAAGGCTAGCTAGTATGTTGCTACTTTTTGTTGGCCTGTGTGTGTTGTTGGTTTCTGTCTGGTTTTTGTTAGGTGTTTTTTAGTGTGGAGTTTTGTTTAATGCTTTGTTTTATCTAGAATTTTTGGCCCTTGTGGCTCTCTATGTAGGGTACAACACCATGTAAATGTTGCTTACATTATCAAAAACACAAAAAGTGTGAGATATGCATTACTTATCGTTGTGTTTCACTCCTAGTTAGACTTGTATATAAATAGACTATGAAACTACATGTCAAAGTAAATCCAATTATTCATTATATAGTAAAATAAATTTATTGGAACACTCATAGACAATATATCAATATGGATAATGATTTCACTTTCGTAGATTTATCTTGAAGTGAGGCTTGATTCTACAAAACTATTAAAAAATGTGAAAGTTGTAGATGAACTAAAAATAAGCATACTGCATTTATAATTTAAAGCTAAAATCAAAGAGTAAAATGGCGAGAGATATTCCATTTCAATTTGAACAAGGATAGTGCCTAGGTGGAAAACCAACATATATCACCTATAGGAAATAAAGGTAATTTATTAGCATCTAAAAGCGATGTTGATCATGTTATAATAACTACAAGGATGCTCAGAGAATAAAAACTAGTGATGTTATATGACTCCTCTCCAATTGCATGTTTGAAAAAAGTGGAACTAGGTTGGAGGAAAGAATATAAGGATATGGAAATCCAAAATATCCCATCAATGAAGCCAAAATAGTGCAAGAAGTATACTTATTAAATGACACATAAATATATTCTACAAGATTAAAAAGAAAGCAAGAAGTCTTTAGAAAAAATAAAAAATGATAATATATGATTGGAAGATATAATGATGATGAGTATAGACATGAGAAAATTAGATGATTCTAAAGATAAGTACAATGTATGTAGAAAATAATATTATTATGGAGAAAATATGTAGTAATACTACATCTATAAAAATTCTCAGAGATAATCATGCAAACTCTAAGAAGGAACTTGTAAATACATTGGAGTGTTATATGCTATTATGATAAATTTGTTATCAAATGAAATCATATCAATTTTTTAAAACCGAATATAATCATTATGAAACATGTAATTATAGTATGTAAATATTACATATCATATAATAGAATCTTGAGGAAGATGCATGCTACTATTAGAAATTTTCAAATTTATGATAAGATATACCATTTTAGAAATTCTGATAAAATATACTAAATAAAATAATTTTAAATATTATATAAAATATATAGTAATCATGAAGATTATATTTTAATATGAGTAATATGTGACTAAGTGAACCATATATTTTTGGCACCCTAATCCTTCCTAGCACTTCTAGGGTTTTTCACCTAAAAGGAGAAAGAAGGGCCAAATGATCTAGCTAAGTTCACTCAAACTAAGATATATATAATGTTATTAAGGCTAAATGAAATGATATAAATGCACTTAAGATAAAAAAAATTTGGTTGATTATGAATGCAAAACCTAAGAAACAAGTGATGTTTGAAAACACATTGTGATATGCAAAAAACACGTAAAAATGAATGTAAAACTGAACATAAATGAACCAAACTGGAAGTGTGCACCTTCAATATATAAGGAGGCTAGAAATGACACTTGAAATTCTATTGATGTTGATGTTTAGGCCTGGTGGGACTCATTCACCATTCTCGGTGAATTAGTCCCAGTTCTAAAAAACTGCTCTAGAGCCTATTTTAGACAAAAGGGTATCTACAAATACAGAAAACTAAAAACTGACCTTAGAGTGCGATTCATTTTCCACCCATGGTGAATAATTCATCTTTTGAATTTATGATTATTCAAAAGTGGAATCTGGGCTTCCATATTGCTTTGATTCTCTTCTAGATGTCTATACCACGGGAAACTTCGATTCGAACTTGAAAATGAGTTTTGTTGATATTTTGACTTGTTGAATAAAGGGAAGACTTGAGGAAACCTTACAACGATTCTCCAATGGTTTTAAGCTTCCAAAGGTCTGGAAATCTACATATACACACAAGACAAGAAAGAGAAATTTTAGATGTTAGGGCATGGGGGTTTGCCTTGCTCCAATGCCTTTTAGGTAATTAAACAAAAATAATGAAAGAATGGAATGAAACATACAATAATGGAGTTTATTACAACAGCGTGGTGTTTGATCTTGAAAGTGCAGAAAACAGAGAGGAATGCCCTTAAGTGTTTAAAAGTTCTGCTGACGACTTATTAAATGAAACCAACTTTCTTGACTTAAGGATGGAGAGGTGAACGGGATGAATAATGAAGAATGGTTGTGAATTGAAAGGGAGATGTAAATGAGGAGAAAAATAATTATTTATACACATTTACGCCTTCCTTGTGATACTTAATTGTAGATTTAGGGACTGAGATACTTTCTCTTTTTACTCAATTGGGATCCCTTACTGAATGAAGTGAGGTCTAATTACACCAAAATCTAAGAGGGTTCATTCATTAAGATGTGTGTGAGTATTTGCTTATAGGCTAAAATGGAATGATCTAAATATATAGTAATATGAGCGGTGGAAGTTAGTTAAACATGAAACTAAAAGAGAGTACTTGGCTTGTTTGAAAATGTAATAAGATAGAAAAAAATTTACAACATAAATGATTGAGACTTAAAGTGTACACTTGGAGATATGAATGATTGGAGATTGCTTCTAGATTTTAGGCTTGGGTAGAATCATTTACAATTTTAGGTAGATGAGTCCCGATTCCTACCAAGCTGTACGAGCTCGTTTCTAACAAAGGTACTCAAAATTGTAAAAATAAAAAATTGACCCAGGGGTGGGACTCATTAGCCACCCGTTTAAATTGTGAATGAATTACACTTACGAATTTTTTATTTTTCAAAGTGGGTTAACACCTAATCACTTTGGTGGCTACATGGAAGTATACACTTCTAAAATTATTGTAATGCGAACCCTGAAAGGTATGGGACAGGTTTGTGGCCTTAAAGAGAGATGGCAGCTTGAATGAAAGCTTTAACAATCTCTAAAGTGATTTCCAAGCTTCCAAGAGTCCCAAATCTACAAGTAAACAAGACAAAGGAGACATATGTTGAATGTTAGGGCATGGGGGTTTGCCTTAGTCAAACCCCTTTTAAGTGATTAAACCAAAGTGATGAAATAAGTAATGAAACATGGAG
>VDFB02281492.1:990896957-991165754 GCA_007258455.2 Sequoia sempervirens
AAGTCCCTTAATTCTATCTCCCTGATAACTCAAATGCATGATCATTGCAGTATGGTTGGGCAAGATTAGTAATGTGCAAGGGATAATGGTGTTATTATTTACTAATATGAGATTTATCCACAAGTGGTTGACTGACCGTATCTGGTGTAGGTGGCATCCTCGCAACGAATAAATCTGCAATAAATTGAACAGGCTTTCTTGCATAGGAGTTTGGTAGAAATACTAAATATTCTTGGACCTAGCTTGCTTGAAAATGTAGGCATAGTTTACGTACGCAGCCAGTTACTATTTTTCATCGCCGATATGTCAGTTAGTACAACGGTATGTGAAGCCGAATGCATGCACCTATCTAAATTAATATGGTCACATTGTAAACAAAAGTAGAATTTATATAACCTCCTTCCTGACATCGCAACTAGAAACTATAGATAGGAAGATATTAATGCAGGCGAGATACTTAGAATTTGATTCAATATTTGCCATATTTATTAGTGCTATTGAATAAATAAATAAATATGTTTTTATTACGATATTAACAGTAAAACATTGAATACGATGAAGATCAGACTTACTAATAAAATACAGTTACACTTTTTAATATAATCTCTATAAAGACTATTATTATTGTGAATAGCGTAACTTCAGAATGCTATGAAAATAAATAAATGAGGGAAGGAAAACTAAAAGATTAAAAAAAAAGAAAACAAAAAAACAAAACAACAGTAAGAGGATCATGCATTATGAGCCTAGGGTTGAGTGTCACGTCGTGGAAGCTCCCATCTAAGGCTCCATGTCGATCACTCATGAGAAGCCTCTTTAGAAATAAAACCATAAAAAAAAAGAGACATCGTAGCATTCTTTATGTTAAGATAGTCCTTAAATAAAGTAAAGGGGAATGTATTCTCATATTCTAAAATAAGGATTCTATTAAACTAAATTAAGATTATATATGGTTAGCATTACTAGGATTTCTTTAGGAAGGAGATTATATCTTAACTTCTTTCTTAGAAAAATAATATTATGTGTTTACATAGGAAATAGTATAATATTTATTTGTATATATTATTCCTTATTTTTTTAATATATAATTTCTTTTAAATTACATTTTAAAGTAAAATATCTATAAGGATAGGTAAGGATTAAATAAATAATAGTTAATCATAAATTAATAGGTCTATAATGATTTATATGGGTCACAACAAATAAATTAAAAAAAAAAAACAAATTTATTATAGTGTTAGTAATTTTGAGATTATTTGTTAAGTATGTATATAAATGTACTAAATGTAGATTTATATAGTCTTGATGTTTTAAATTTTTGCATATGGAGATTAATGAAATTGGAATCTTTAAAATATAAATGTCAATGAAAATTAAAAATAAAAGGGTTGGAGAGTACGACATCATTTTGTAGTTTAGTATTAATATGTGGAAGTTACTTTTGATACGGGTAGTAATACGTATCTCCATCAATACCTATAGAGTTTGATATTAGTAGTAATAATATTAAAATGACCCAATATTACTCTCATCATAAAGTCGATTTTCAATATCGATAATCATATCCCATAATATGTAACCAATGATGATCTAGCATCAACGATAAAGGAGTAACACCAATGTTTATATTATATGTATATGTGTTAATCAATGCTCATGCTAG
This sequence comes from Sequoia sempervirens, assembly GCA_007258455.2. Lineage (NCBI taxonomy): Eukaryota > Viridiplantae > Streptophyta > Pinopsida > Cupressales > Cupressaceae > Sequoia > Sequoia sempervirens. Next base: position 990,898,621 of record VDFB02281492.1, read on the forward strand.
TGAGTATTAATAATAATCAATAGCAATGTCTACATGAGGGTGCTATTAACATTAATCTTTGGGAGCAATAATAATAATAATAATAATAATTAAAAAAAAAAAAATTAGTTAGGTTTTTCTAACAAAATCTATAGGCATGACATCGTATTTTTCCTTTTCTATTTTGTGTTCTCCTTGGCAATGACAATAAAGCGTTGAGACACCCTATGTCTCTCCATGTTGACCCAAATGGTTCTTTTCCCCTTTGTTTTGTGTTCTCCTTATGGGATTTAATACAAAGCCGTGAGATACCTAAGGACTCTTCCATGCTGATCCAAACGACCTTTTTCCTTTTGTTTCTCTGCTCTCCCTTTAGGATGATGCAGCGTAGAGACACCCCATGTCTCTCCATGTTGACCCGTATTGTCCTTTTCCTTTCGCTTTGTGTTTTCCTTTTGGGGATGACACAAGGCATTGAGACCTAAATTTCTCCTTCATGTTGACCCAAAACATTTTCCTTTTCTTTTGCCTTTTCATTTTCTTTTCACTTGTGTTTCTCCTTTTGGGGATGATGCAAAGTGTTGAGACCGCAATTTCTCTTCCATGTTGACCCAAAGAACAATTTGTTTTCCCTCTTTTTTCACTCCCCTCTTTTGTGTCATTCTTCCAGTTTATGTATTTGGGGAATGATGACAGGTCAGAGCTCCTAATAAAACATTGCAGCAACGAATATACTGGCCCCGAATCCATAGATCCCTTATGTGTTTGGTGTTTTCATTTTGGGGGCAACCCCTCTTTCCTTCATACCTTTTCTTTTGCATGACACAACCTTACTTAGAAACATATGACTTGGAATAGGGCTTTCCAAGTTAGTTCTCATGTCTTCTTTCTTGTTTTCATTTTTTCGTTTTCTACTTTAAAGTAATTTCTCGCAGTGGAACTGACAGTCACACCTTTTAAAGTAAGAGCATTGGTATCATTTCTCATTCTCAAGATATTGGTTCCTAGTGCAACCTTGTTACTTTATACAATGTGTTTGTCACTTTGTGGATGACATTGGGTATGATTTCCTTCCTAAGTGTGATCTATCTTAGCATATTACATTCCTCTTAGTGCCCTGATGTGACACACTACATCCCCTAAGTTGTGAATTTTATATTCTTTGATTGGTCCTCCCTTAGAGACATTAGACACAATGTTCCCTAAGTTATAGACCCCGCATGAACTTAACAAGACTCCTTTGAACGTCTTTTACATTTTACATGTTCTATTTTTTCATTTTTACATCTTTTCCACCTTGCATAATGCACCCTGCATTCCCTGGTACCTTCCTTGTTCATGAGTAATAAGCATACAAAGCTTTGCTTGTCTCATGAAGCACGAGCCTAAATTATCCTTTCTGGCACCTTATTAAAGTTATCAGGAGGTACAACTTTGATATGGTTGAGTGGGAAGCCCATTTCGAGGCATGACTTTCCCCATAGCCACCTATGTTTTTGTGAGTAGATACCCCCCAAGCATATGTATTTCACCTTTTGGGCCTTCTCAACCGAAAGACTACCATGAGTTATGTCACCCTCGGCGAGTATGGCCTCTGCTTTTTCACAAAACCAGATCTAATCCGCCAAATAGCTGGATAATTACCAAAAGCTTCACTCGAATTTTCCCTTCTTTCACATATGTTCCTTTGTTCTTATGTTTTAAATTTTCCATGGGATCTTCATCCCGGGCTTGATCATCTCTCTTGATCGTTTTCATTCCATCTTCCTGGCATAAGTGCATTGGGATCCTTCTCGACATTCATGTCAACTTTAGTGTGAGTTTGAAGCAAGTTCATCCTCTCAGTAAAGTTAGCGTAAAATGAATCGCATGTCTTAACCCACCTCACTAATCCCTCCCACCTCCTGTCCTGATTTAATGTTGTAATGTGATTCTAAACATTCACATTAGGTCCTTAAAGTCTCAAATTATGGTATCTGTGAAGGTGTCGTGAAGTTTGTATGTAACATTTCTACATCTCTTTTAGACCCTAATATTCATTACACTCACCTAAAAACATCTTTACTCATCATAAAAGTCCCATTTTAAGTGTTAAAAGTCTTTGTAACAAGATTTCACACTTTTCTAGGCTTATCTTCACTTATTTACACCTTTTCTTATGCTTTTATTTAACCCTTTATTATGCACTCATAAGGTTTAATTGTTTCTTTTTTTATCAAATCCTTGTAAAAACATTAAATACAAAATACTCCCAACACCCATTTCTTTAAGTCCATGGGACCTATTGGCCATGGTGGCGAATGAAAGTCCCTCTTGGATCAAAATTCAAAATATTTTAAATTTTCCTTCAAGTTTTTATTTAAAATCACCTTATGTCAGCATGCGATGAGGTATCATTGGGTTACTAAGGCACAAGTGTGTATAAATATGTGTTTTTCTCCTCATTTTACATCTCCTAACTCATTCAAGCAATCTCTTCATTCACTAAGCATTCAAATTAGCATTTGAGCACTTTGCATCTTTCAATCAAGTATCTTGGAGCAACCATTGACATATCTTCAAATTTTCTTCAACAAGGGTTTGGTAAGTTGATAGCATTGCATGTTATTTTTTTATCATTCTCTTCCATTTCATCATTTTATTAAGGGTTTGATTAACAAAGTGGGATTTGACCAAGGAAAAACACTAAAACCTAACCCTTAATCATTTTTCCCCTTTTGCATGTGTTGTGTATGTAGATTTATCAAGCATTTAGGTGTTGAAAAGTGGAAGCAAAGCCAATAAAGTGTTTCAAGTCAACTACAATCTATTTCAAGCTTGGAGAAGACATTATGTCTATTTTATGCAGATTTGACTCTTTCAACCCAACAAGCAGACAATCCCAAATCTGGTGCTATAGGATTGGTCGCTAATTTCACATAATTTTGGGAGTGGACTGATTCGCCATCAGTGGTGAATGAGTCCCACCTTAAGGCTATAAATCCAGATTTTTTTAGATTCTTGAACCCAATACTTAGAAACTTGTTCTCAAAAGTTTTCATCAGAAACAAGATTGATTCACCATCAGTGGCGAATGAGTCCCACTGGTGATTTTTAGTGATTTTTTCCAACATTCAAAACACCCTAGAACCTTCATTAGACTTCCAAGTGCACTCTGATTCAACCTTATTCATTTATGTTTTGCATTTGTTCATGTTTAGTTTATGTTTGCATATCACATTATTTTTTTTAACATTGCATAATTCTTGGGTCTTGCATCCAAAATTAGTCTATTACTTAGCTTAGTCACATTTAGATCATCTAATTTAGCACAAATAACATCATAGACATCTTAATTTGAGTGAACCACCTATATTTTGTGTGGGGTTTATCTCTCTCATTTTAGGTGAAACATCCTAAGATTGTAAGAGTAGCCTATAAGCCCCATACCCAAAATTCTATGATTCAACTTTCATCTAGATAAAGCAATTCAATGTCTAAGCATTCACAAGAATTTGAGTATTCTTTCACAAGAGCATTCAAGAGCAACTTGCAAGCAAAGTTGAAGTCTTGGAGTAAGCATTATAGTGCTTTTTCAAGTCTTCAATCTCACTTTTATACAAGATCTATCATTGTCAAGGATTGATTATGGTACCATATGGTGAATCATGATGGATTCTAGGTTTGGGAGATGCAACTAGCCATCAAGCCAAGCCTAATGACTTGTTTATTAAGTGATTCCATCCTCCACTATCATTCGAATTTCAGCCTAAGGAAGGTACATACATCATTATGGCTTATTAGCTTGATTATAAATCTCCTAAAGTGAGTAATTCATGTTCATGCTTCATTCATGCATCTCATTATAGGATTGCATTGCATTTTTTATTCCCTAATTTTAGATACACTTAAGGTTAGGTTTTATGCTCACATTTACATTTAAGATACATTGTTTCTATCAAGGTTTAACTACCAAACTAGGGTTTTGAATGAACTAAACCCCCCATTAGCAAATCAACACTATATTCTGTTTTGCGGGTCTTTTTGCATGTTCAAATCTAGAAATTAGATCAGGGAGATAGAGTAGAGATTGGATAGAAGATCTGCACATTGACTTTCTAAAAAAAGTAGAATGGGACTGATATGCCAAAAGTGGCGTGTGAGTCCCACTACAAGAAAAATTCAAAATTTCTAAATATTTAGAGTCTACACAATGAGATTCTCATTCTAGTCCATAAACCCTAGACTGGGACTGATACACCAAAAGTGGTGTATGAGTCCCAATGTCCCCTAAATCTAGCTTTTTTAGCATTTCAAATCTTGTTTCATGCCTCTACATATTTCTGGTGCACATTGTTGGTTTCTTAGCTTTTTATTCTAATTTATATTCATTTCTGGGCCTTTTATTCAAGTCTTGCATATCATTAAGGTTCATAATTAGTTCTTGAATATTACTTTTCTTTCCAAGCCCTAGCTTGATAGTGAACCCCTCTTTAGTTCCTTATCATACCCTAGAACACCCTATTGTAGATCTCTCTCCTTCATCCCATCCTTGGATTGAGATCTCTAGGGTTTCCTTGAGTGAAACTAAGTGGAATAGGCACTAACCTTAGTGTTTTATCTCCTAAAAGGTGGAACATCTCATCCTATTTCACATTGTTTAATTTTGGTGAAACTTCATTTAGAACATCAAAATTATGATTTGGAGTGTATCATCATCCTATATTTATCTTGCATTAACATTGCATTAGGTTTTTCATTATTTAATTGGCATTCTAAGGTTTCTAATTCTCTCAATAGTGAAAGTGCATATAGGTTGCATTGTTTCCTCTAACATCATTGAAATTCACTTGAAATATGTATTTGCACTTAGTCTAGACACCATCCAAAATTTGCTGAAAATGGTGCAAAAACCCTAAACTAGGACTCATACACCCCTTTGGGAAATTTAGTCCCAATACAAGATATTTTTCCTAATTTTTGGGTATTTTGTGCTAACTATTATTCATTTTATAGACCCTTGAAAACCCCCTGATTTGGACTCATACACCCCTCTTAATGATTTAGTCCAATTTCATATTTTAGACAACATTTTACAACATTAAAAGCTTAGTTTTTATTTTCCTATTTGTTGTCATTAGCTTTCTATTTTAATTTGTAGAATTTTTTTTCACACATTTTATTAGATCTAGCTTAATTTAGATGCACTTAAATTATGGATAAAATTATATTATTATACTTTTCATTCCTACCATTAGTTCATAATTCAATTATATTACATTACATTTTCCATTCATTAGAAAATAAAACCAAAAACACCTATAAACTGATCAACCACTTGGAGAAAGCATATAGTTATTTGAGTATGTCAAATCTCTTCATCCAAATTAACCTAAATTGCAAGCCTTTTAGTAATGATGACTTTGGCATGTTAGATGAAGCCCTTGATGATTTCATCTCAGAAAGTTCATCCACTAAGGCTTGTTATGACAAACCGAAACCAAGAGAAATTAGTGTGAATCAACGTCAACTTATCATTTACCCAACTTCACAAAAACCTCAAACTCAAAACAAATTCATTTTCACCCTTGAACCACCTAAGAATAATTTTTTGTTGAAATGAAGTTATAATACCATTTTTCACACATATAATATTAGAAACAATCCACAACCAAAACAACCAAATACAACATCATTATCTTTGCCTAACCTTGTCTTGCCTAGCGCTCCTCGTTTTCCTTCAAATAGTGGAAAGGAGTATGATCTTGATGAAAAACTTAAGTATACTCCCATGAAGATATCCTTATGGGACCTAATTCAAAATTCACCTAATTACCATACTATGCTTCAAACCACCTTGCGGGTATGTGCAGGATCATGATGGGCCAAAAACTGGCAATATGATGGGTATGTAGCTGACAATTTTTTTTAACCCAAAATTGATGAAATGAAAAGGGTTTTTAAAGGATATTTTGAGCTTTCTACCAATATAAATTATGCTTTAATTTTAAATTAATTAGTAATTATTATTCGTTTTCTATTTGAATTATGACTAAAGTCTTGATTGATAGGTTGATTGAAAAACATCTATAGCTTTCAAATAGTATCACATTTTTTGAATCCAAAAGATGCATCACATTCTATGCTTCACATAATATAGGATTAAAAAAGAAAATTGAATTTGATGAAGTTTTGACCAAGTTAAGGTGGTCATACTTATGGGTTTTTATATTTTTAAAAATTTGTAATAAAAATTTCATAACTAATTATTTACTTGGAAAAACAATTACAAAAAAATATGCATCACATTGAAACACGAGTCATCTACTTATATCTAAAATATTATAAAAAAAAATATCATTTTATTATGGTTAGGGTGGTTAGACAGACACCTACTTCTTATATTTTCCTTGAAAAATAAGTACTACATTAAAATTTCAAATTTTCACCAAATTTTCACCAATTTTCTATAGATTCTCTTCTTACATATTTTTGAAATAATATAGATAACTTATTCAAATTTTTATGTCAAGTTACCTAACTCGATTTTTCTGAATTTGTTGCCACTTAAGGGAATGGTTTTTCCATGATGATCCTGCACATACCCTTGCAACAAGTATTGGTTCCTTCTAGTACAAATGAAAATTATGTGGTAGCTCTAATACAAGGAATTAATTTCCATCAACATGAGCTACCTCCAATGGAAATGAGAAATAAAAATGATGCTTTCATGATAATAACCATCTATAATAGGTTAGGAATAAAAATAACCCTTGTCGACAATGGCTCTATCCTTAATGTTTGTAGTGTGAAACTTTTGGATAGGTTGGGCATGGAAAAATTAAAAATTTAGCCTGACTCATTGTCGATTCGAGGATTTGACAATGTAGGAAAGAAACCACTTGGTCTAATTACTTTTCCTATTATAGTTGGAAAGGCTACCTTGCAAAATCCCATTCATGTTATTCCCTATAATCTTTCATATAATCTTCTTCTAGGGCAACTTTCGATTCATGAAATTCATGCAGTGCCTTCAACACTTCATCGTATAATGAAGTATGTCTATAACAATAAGGTATACTAGGTTGAAATAGACCCTGAGACTTAAAGTTTCTTACAATTTTAAAAATGGAATGACAAGTCCTCTAAACACATTAATCCCAACATCGAACATAAAACCTATGGAAGAAGAAAAACAATAAATGGAAACGGTGTCAAAGTTATTAGATGATGATTGGGGTTCCTTAGAGTTCACACCTTCATTTATGGGAGAATACATAATCACAAGAAATGGAAGATGAAAAAAAAAGAAACCAATGGTGATGTCAACGAAAATTCGGAAGAAAACTCACAAGCATCTACCTCATCTACTCTAGAAGAAGACACAAGCTATACAAAAAAATTTGATGAGATAGACTAATGTCAACTAGCAAACCTTAAAAGAATTTTAGACAGTAATTTTATTGAATAGGGTTCATGAACTTATGAAAGAACTTGGCTATAGCTTGACATGCTTTATTTTCATTCATGGATGGATTTTTTGGATATTATCAAATCTTTATCAACCCTCAAGATCAATACCAAATATCATTTATGATAGGTTGAAGAATATTTTGTTGGGTAATGGCGCCCTTTGGATTAAAGAATGTGGGAACAAAATATAAATGAGCTATGACATTGATATTTCATGATTACATACATAATATTTTGGAAGATTATGTTGATGATATTATTGTTAATTCTCTAAATAAAAAATACAATGTGAATATCCTTTGAAAAATCTTTGAATGGATGAGAAAATATAACATGAGATTAAATTTGAAAAAATGTGTCTTTGGTGTAGATAGTGGAGAAATTTTAGGTTTTATCATATCTTGCAGAGACATTGAGGTGGTACCAATAAAATTGATGCTATAGATTGCATTCCACCTCCTAAAAATATCTCTCAATTGTGTACTTTACAAGGAATAATCAAGCTATCTATTACTTTGTACCATCCAAAGTAGACTAAACATTACCCTTTACACATATTCTTATGAAAGAGGTTTAGTTTAATTGGAATGAGGATTGTAAACAAGCTTTTGAGAGTTTGAAAGATTATCTTTCCACTCCACCTATTTTACAACCTGATATATAGGATAAAGCATGTATCCTTTATACAACACCATCAACCCATGATCTTGCAGCATTGCTAGCCCAACAATATGAAAGTGGTAAAGAACATCCTATTTATTACATTATTCCAACCTTGATTGATTATGAGACACGATACACAATGATAGAAAAACAATGTTTGGCTCTTGTATTCGCTACTAGTAAATTGAGACATTATTTACTAAATGTTGAAATACATGTTATGCCAAAATTTGATCCTTTAAAATATCTTTTCACTCAAATAGATATATTAGGTTGCTTAGCTAAGTGGGTTATGTTGTTAACTAAGTTTTACCTTAAGCTTGTTTCACAAAAAATCGATTAAAGGAAAACCTTTAACCAAACAATTAGTTGATGCTCCTTCTCCTTTAGTGTTACCTAAGAATTATTCAAAATCTAATGATAATGTGTTGACAATTGAAGATAATATATGAGAGTTATATTTTGACGGATCTAAGTGTACAAATGGCTTCAGTGTGGGACTTATAATAACCCCACCTATAGGAGAGCCTATTCCCTCATCTTATCGCTTAAACATCCTATGTACAAACAACACCGTAGAGTATGAAGCATTACTTGCTGGACTGCATGGCACTTTAATTATGGGAGCTCTAGACATTAACATATTCAGTGATTAACAATTAGTCATCAAAAAAATAAATGGAACATATCAAGTGAAATATAACAAAATTATCAAAATACCAAGATCTCATAGAGAGCTTGTTATAAAAGTTCAATTTATACACCATTGATAACATCCCACAAAAAGATAATCAATGTGCAGATGTAATGGCGAGTGTGGCTTCCCTTATATCTCCTCAAGATCCTTCAAAAGACTTCACATTTATTTGCATGCAGTTATGAAACCATCAATAGAAGATAAAATGGAAGAAGTATTATCATTCAAACTAGTATACCAAGGGATAGCAAACTCTATTTTTGATATCATTTGTTGTGTTGAATTCATGAATCCGGTCTCACTCTAATCAAATGTCTAGCACTACGTGGTATGGTACTTCAAAATACCCTATGATATGACTAATCTAATTCAATGCGGTTAGATTGCCACCTTGATTGCACCTCCTTAAAGCAAGCGGAATAAGGGAGGCATACATCGACCATCAAATTTGATTTACAGAAGAAGTTAAATAAGAGGATTTTTAAGCGACTGGTGAATTGGTGTTGTAGGATGCAGTTCCTAACATTGTAGTTCTACACATAACTATAGTGGGGGATTCATTATCCTATATGAATCCATATGAGTATCCTTTTATAAAATGAATTTTATTGTTCGTATTCTTTTAGCTTGATTATGCACATAGAGTCATATGGGTGCTAAATTGGGGGCTAAATGTGGTAACAAAAATTGTACTCCCTTCTTGGAGATAGTACAATTTCTTTCCTAATTCAGACTTATTTTGGTACCCTTGCATTAAATACCCTTTAAATCATCATTAATAGGCCCCTAAGACCCTTTATTTTAGAACTTGGGGCCCATTCCAACTAAAATCCAAACAAAATAAACAAAAGAATTAAATTTTCTAACAACCCATCATTGTCCCACCCTGAAAATGTAGGGTGGGATTCATACACCACCTTGGGCGTATGAGTCCCCCTAGGCATGACCCATATGCCACAAGTAGTGTATGAGTCACATGTGGCCTATTTTTAGGGTATGAGAGAGAAATTAAAGTTTCTAATTAAAAATTTTGGTTGATGCCATCTTTTGAGATCTAATAAATGGTAAATTAGGTGTAATTCCTATGTAAAGAAGCTTCTAAGTCATTATTTTCATCTAGAGAAAGCAATTCAAGGTCTAAGTATTCACAAGCATTTGAGTATTCTTTCACAAGAGAATTCAAGAGCAAGTAGCAAGCAAAGTTGAAGTCTTAGAGCAAAATTATAGTGTTTTTGTAGGTCTTCAAGCTCACTTTTATCCAAGATCTAGCATTTTCAAGGATTGATTATGGTTTCCTATGGTGAATCATGATGGATTCTAGGTTGGGGAGATGCAACTAACCATCAAGCCAAGCCTAATGACTTGATTCCTAATTGATTCCATCCTCCATTACCATTCTACTTTCAGCCTAAGGAAGGTACATACATCATTGTGGCTTATTAGAGTGATTAAACATCTCCTAGAGTGAGCCATTCATGTTAATGTTTCATTCATTTATCTCATTCTAGCACAATAGAATCTAGGGTTGCACTACATTTCAAATTTCCTAATCTTAGATACACTGAAGGTTAGGATCTATGTTCACATTTACATTTAAGATCAATTGTTTCTATCAAGGTTTAACTACAAAACTAGTGGTTTGATCGGTGAAAACCCCCCATTAGAAAATCAACACTATATTATGTTTTGCGGGTCTTTTTACAAGTTTAGATCTATAAATTAGATCGGGAAGACAAAGTAGATATTGGAGAGAAGATATGGACTTTGACTTTTTGAAAAATCAAAATGGGACTAATACGATAGAAGTGGCATATGAATCCCACTATAATAAAATTTCTATATTTTTGAATATTCTGAGTCTACACAGTCAGATTCTAGCTCTAGTCCAAAAACCCTAGACTGGGACTGATACAGTAGAAGTTGTGTATGAGTCCTAGTGTTCCCTAAATCCAATTTTTTTAGCATTTTAGATATTTTTTCAAGCCTCTACAAGTTTCCAGGTGCAAATTTCTAGTATCTCAACTTTCTTTTCTGATTTATATTCATTTCTAGGCCTTTTATTTAAGTCTTGCATATCATTAAGGTTCATACCTAGGTCATTCATATTAATTATCTTTCCAAGCCCTAGCTTGGTGGTGAAACCCTCTTTAGTTCTTAATCATACCCTAGGAAACCCTATTGCAGATCTCTCTCCTTCATTGCATCCTTGGATTGAGATCTCTAGGGATTCCTTGAGTGAAACTAAGTGGAATAGGCTCTAACCATAGTGTTTTATGTCCTAAAAGGTGGAATATCCCATCCCATTTCTCATTGTTTTAGTAATGATAAGATTTTTGTTCTTGTAACTATTTATATTGCATATTTAGATGTATTTTATACCTTATTAAATAATATGAAAAGTTAAATAATTTCTCTTTGAATTTTTTCCTAACTCATTAAGGGTATGTGTAGGATCATCATGAAAAAAATAGGCTTTTAAGTGGCAAAAAAATTACAAAAATCAAAGTTACGAAACTTGATGTAAAAATTTGAATAAGTTATCTATATTATTTCAAAAATATGTATAAACAGAATTTGTAGAAAATTGAATGTAGTTTCTAAACTACTAGGTTTGTTTTTCTTAAAAAAAAATTGGTGAAAATTTGAAATTTCAATGCGATAATACTTAAATTTCAGGGAAAAAATAAGAAGTAGGTGTTTGTCTAACCGCCCTAACCACAATAAAATGATAATATTTTTTTATAAGATTTTAGATATGGGTATGTGCAAGATCATGATGGGCCAAAAAGTGGCAATGTGATGGGTATATGTAGGGTATGTGGCTGACGACTTTTTTTTTACCCAAAATTGATGAAGCGAAAAGGGTTTTTAAAGGAGATTCTTAGCTTTCCACCAATATAAATTATTCTTTACTTTCAATTTAATTAATAATTATTATTCATTTTCTATTTGAATTACGACTAAAGTCCCAATTGATAGGCTGATTGAAAAACATCTATAGCTTTCAAATGGTATCATATTCTATTCTTTGCATACTATATGATTAAAAAATAGATTGAATTTCATGAAGTTTTGACCAAGTTAAGATTGGTTAGACATATGATTTTTAATATTTTTAAAAGTTGTAATAAAAAAATTCATAATTATTTATTTAATTGGAAAAAAATTACAAAAAATATGCATCACATCCGGACGAGTCCTCTACTTATATCTAAAATATATTATAAAAAATATTATCATTTTATTGTGGTTAGGGTGGTGTGATAGACACCCACTTCTTATTTTCCCTGAAATTTAAGTACTACTGCATTGAAATTTCAAATTTTCACCAAATAGATTTTTTTATAAAAAATAAAACCTAGTAGTTGAGAAACTACATTCAATTTTCTACATATTCTATTCTTACATATTTTTTTAATAATATAGATAACTTATTATATTTTTTATGACAAGTTTCCTAACTCTAATTTTTTTGAATTTTTTGCCACTTAAAGGCTGTTTTTTCCATGATGATCCTGCACATACCCATACAAGTAGAGGACTCATGTACTAATGTGATGCATATTTTTTTATAATTTTTTTCCAAGTAAATAATTAATTATGATTTTTTCATTACAACTTTAAAAAAATATAAAAACTCGTATGTTTGACCACCTTAACTTGGTGAAAACTTCATGAAATTAATTTTTTTCTTTTTTTAATCCTATAGTATGTGAAGCATAGAATGTGACACATGTTTTGGATTCAAAAAATGTGATAATGTTTGAAATCTATAGATGTTTCTCAATAATCCTATCAGTGAGGACTTTAGTCATAATTTGAATAGAAAATGAATAATAATTACTTGTTAAATTCAAAGTAAAGCATAATTTATATTGGTGGAAAGTTGAGAATCTCCTTTAAAAACCATTTTCGTTTCATCAATTTTGGGTTAAAAAAAAGCCGTCAACCACATACCCATCATATTGCCACTTTTTGGCCCATCATGATCCTGCACATACCCTTAATCTATGTTGTAAATGTTGATGGAAGAATTATGAAGAATTTATAGGTTTTGAAAGATCTAATTATAAATCTTCAATGATTATGAATAAGGTTATTTCATATCTATTTTCTCCCTTGTAGTGTGAACAAGGCACTTTATCTAACTAGTCATTAGTTAGGACATTTTCAAACATGTGAATTATGAACCTCTAGAAAACTCTTGTGGACATGTGATCTTATCCTCTAATTTGAACATGACATATGATTAAGATACTTATCATCAACCTAGTTTTTCTTACCACTCAACCTTACCAATATACAAAAGGTCTCATAAGTATTTCATACACATGTTCATTGTCCATATATTATCTAATTTTTTTTTCATCAATTAATGGAAAATTTATGATCTTTATTTTCTCTCTTGTGGAAGGATATTTTAGTTTTGTATATGATTGTATGAGTTCAATTCATTGATTGAATGTAACATGGTACAAGAGCTTTATATTTGTAAATCCCTTTCTTAGATTTAATAGTGATTTTTGTATCAACCTTTGATAGCTTGAAAATATTGGTTTATCTTGAAAATTTAAATATGATCTTCTCTTACATCATATGGTGATGTGGAGAATTAAAAAAAGTTAACAAAAACCCCATATTTTGAGGGGGCTTTCTCTATGGCTCTATATTGGAGGCTCATTTTTTAGTTTTTTGGTACATATCAAAGTTCACCATTGAGTTAAAGGTTTCCAAAAGAGTTATCTTCCTCTTTCTTGTCCAATTTAGACATGTGAGGCCAAATATAGAAGCATTTGAAGTTTGGAGATGATTGCTAGATCCAAAAGGTAGCTATCATTTTGGAATGTTTTGGGTCAAAATAGTTCTTTCCATCACATCCAAAAGGCGCAAGAGTATTAATATTGACTTTTAAATCATCAAATTGTATAATTTTTCCTCAATCTCTTTAAAAAAAATCAAATATTATACCATTATATATATGGTCATATGGTAAAATTTCTATGCAAGTTATTGTCAAAAAAATGACAAAAGTCATACTAAAAAATTAGCTTTTAAATAATTTATTAGTATTATATATATCCTTTAAATGGGTCGATACATGTGACACATGGTAGTGCTCTAGTGGTTGTTGTATGCCTTTCCAACCTATTGACCCCAAAAAAAATTGTTGGTTATTTACCATACATTTTTTTAATAGGTCCAAATTATTGGTAAAGAATATACTAGGGAATATTGACCAATAAAACATTTTATATTATTCAAATATGTTGTCTGCGAGTGTACTACCCCTCCATTTATGCTTATGTTTTATGGTTACATGTTTTCATACTATTAGACTTTGGTACTTGGTTTGGATATTTTGATCGCTGATTTTGAGTGACAGTGGTTTCATTTTGTGACATGATGATACATTGTATGGTGTTTATTGATTTCTGACATGCTTTGATATAGCATAGATGTTTTTCTTCAGATGATCATTGCTATGTATATGTTTATGATGGACTAACTGTTATTTAATTGGTCAGTCTGATGTGACGTGTATTGGTGTGGAGAACGGAATTGCATCACTCGCTTGCGAGTGCCTTGATGTTGTGATTTTCTGCGGTGTGTTTGTATTATGGATTATATATATGCATGTTATTTGTTTGGTTGCAGGATTGCAGGTACATGACACCGACTCCACCTAGTTACTCAGGTCTGAGCATGTCAAGACTCAATGGATATGTTGATTGGGAGGTAGTAGCATGGTTCATCCTAGTCTAGTCTTTAACCCGGTCACAGTACATTGTCAGTTAGTTTGAGTCTTGGTTGTCTTGTTTGTCTTTGTTTGGATTTAATTGTCTGAAAGGAAAAATTTGTCAATTTTAATGTTAGTTTATTATGCTTTAATTTATTATTATTTAAATTAATTTTTAAATGTTAAAAAGTTTTACATGTTATTTAATAAATTAATTAGTTTGTTTGGTTAAATAATTTGATCTTAGAGATTAAATTTATTTAATTAAATTAAATTAATTAAATTAAAATTGTTTGAAATTATGTGTGAATAGATTTTATTTAAAATTAAATGTTATTTGGAAATGGCATTTTAATTATTAAATAAATTTTGTATTTTGAAAATTTTAAATTTTAAATTTTAAATAAATAAAATGCATGCAATCTTGAAAGGCAAGATTGCCGAGAAGTTGTTAAAAGATATTTTGTACTTCTCGACATGTGTGCCAGTTTAATTTATTGTTTATGGTTGAGGTTGTTCACGGATAAATTATTATTTTGGATCTGGGAAAACACAGAGGCTATTCTATTCTTCATGGAAAAATAATTGAGCTCTGTTAAAAAAAAAATTGTTTATGGTTATTTGGTATTGTTGCAAATTTGTGGAAGTTCTCTGGTTTGCAATTGGGTGTTGGTTCTCGGGAAAGGATTTGGAAACTACAGCAAAGCTCTTCACCAGTCAGTTTTCTGAAGCAAAGGAAAACAGGTATTCTTCTTGTGAATTTTATTTTGTTTGTTTTTGGAAGGGAATGCTGTGAAAAGAAATTAGTTTATTTTAAATTCCTGTACTTCTTGCAAAGAAATTGTTCACTGTAATTTGTCATGTGAAGATTTGATGGATTCAGAAAACTTTTGTAGAATACTCTCTGTAGAAAGTATTTAAATTTTGTGAGGGGAATAATTTAGGATTTAATTGGAAATGTTGTGTTGAAAATTTATAGTTTTCCCAATTTCCCCATTGTAACCCTGTTGAAAAACCCTTGGAATTTCTTAATTTTCTTCATCAGAAAACTCTGTTGAAATATATATATATTTATATATTTTTCATATATAAATTGGACTATAAAAATAGTATTTAATATTTTATTCATCTAGCAATTTCGAAATCGTCGTACTGGCAAAAAAATGATAAACACAAATTGTCATTTTTAAGTAAAAATCTAAAATTTAATTCAGAATAGTTTCATTTTTATTAATATTGGTATTTAATATTAATTGGGAGGGGCTAGGGTTAAACCCCAACCCCGCCGCTCCCACTATGGGGGTGTGGCTGCTGTGAGGCAGCGCCCACCACGGCTCTGTGGGGAACGACTACCAAAAGGCAACACCCTCCACAGAACCGTGGAGAAGACGCTGTCGCATAGGCAGCGCGCCCTCCACAGTGGAGATTGCACGGCCCGTGGTTCTTTGCTTGTTAAAATTTTGTTTCGTTTGTTTCAAATAGAAAATCATGTGGTTTAAATTTAATTTCGATTAGTTAAAAAATAAATAAATATATATAATATATAGTATATGTAATATATATATTTAAATTAATTATATTAATTGATTTTGGTAATTTAATATTTGTTAAAATTAATTTATGAATAATTATGTGATGAGGAAGTAAATTATTTAAGTGATTATGAAAAGAATATTATATTATTTTATTGTAATAGGGAGTTGTATTTTTTTTTTAACATGATTGTAAAATTGGGTTAATTGTGGATTTTATTTTCATGTTAGATGGTAGATAAATTATGTATCAGATGATTAATTTTATACTACTAATTCTTGATTGACTGGATTTAGTAAATCTAAATGATAGATGTGAATTTGCTTTAAGTTGCTTTAAATTTTTATTGGGCAAATAGGGATTATTTTTATTTGATTTCAAGTCTTCTAGTTGTAGTCTCTTTAAGGGAGTAAATTTTACTATGGTTTCATGTGTTTGAACAAACTAGGGTAGTGCACCTGATTTTTGTGAACAAATTGTGATGTCCATTGTGGTATATCTGGTATTATATGTTGAATTTTGTGCACTTTGTCTACCCTAGATAGAGAACTTAGAATTCCTATGTTATGTTTAGGGGAGTGGCTCTATGTAAAGGCCGACACACAAAGTGGTGTTAGGGTAACTTACAAAGAGTTAGTAAGTCAGTGATAATTAAATAACATAGTAGTTAGAATTAAAATTCTTAACAAGATTATTATGCCTCTCTTATGGACTCTTGAGCTAGTTCACTCTTGAGTATAAGATGAGAAGGTCTGGAATGGAAAATCAATGTCTTGTTTCTTCAAAATATATTTGATTCCACAATAGTATGCAATAGGGGTCGGGTTTCGTAAGAGGTTACCAGGGTGACCCAAGTTGGGGGCTGGAACCTAGGAAGAAACACCAGGGTAACCTTTCCAACATTGTGATAACACTCCACCTAAAGTAATGGTAAATCTAGAAGCAATGTAGCATCAGTTAGTTATGTACTTGTGTCTAGGGTGAATAGGTTATGTCTAGGTAACCATATTACTATCTCCTAACATGGGGGTGGACCCTCTGAATTTTCCCACATGGTTAGTGGAATGTGCACCTTACTCTGTTGGGTCCCCAGGTTTATGATCATGGCAGCCCAGGAGCTTCATGGATGGAGAGCTCACACTTGGATATAGATGTACTTTCTTTATTGCATTATTGTAAAATTTGTATTTGAAAACATCCCTCAATTGTTTATGAGGTGAACATTTGTAAATGTAAATTGTAACTATTATTTGATCTACCTCATCAGACGAATGAGTATTGTAATATTTTATCAAATGCAATGTAAGAAACCTGTTTGTACTTTATATTATCTTGAATGGTATTTCAAATGATATGCGATGTTTATTTTTAAGTTTATGATTAATTAAACAGCGCTAAATACTAAAGTCATCTATATGGAAACTCAAGTAGTGTAGATCCACGTAATAATGAATGTATGCAACTAATTAAGTTATTAATAATACTTTTAAAAAAATTATTTGACTTTTATACACAATTGCTACATTCCTTAGGTTATTATGAGGGGCATTCACAGTGAGCATATTCTATTATTAAAAGGAATTATTTTGATTTTTTATGAACAAGGGAATATTCCATTAGGTAGTAACACATTCCATGGACTCAATTTTTTAACATAATCATTACATAAAGGTGGCATGTTGACCCTAAACTTGTCCCCGCCTCTCTATTTGGTAGGTTTTATTTTGTAGTCCAATTTTGAAATCCCATAACTTGGGCTCTAGTCCTTCATTTTTTGACTTTTTTTTTTTGGGGGGGCATAATTTTGTGCTCTATATAGTGGTATAGTCATTTTTTAAATTTTGGTACTTGTTTTTCTATAAATATTTAGATTCACATAGGTGTTGTTGAATTATTATTTTTCTGGCCTCTATTTGGCCTCCTACAATATCATTTATTGGAGTAGTTTTTGTAAAGTATATAATTTTTTGTGTAATTTATAGTGGTATGATTAGATTGATCTCATTTTTCAAAAAATATAATTTTTCTTGTGGCCAAATTTTTCATTCTCATGCACTAAGATCAAGTTTATTTTTTCTAGCATGTGGCATCTATATATGTACTACAAATAGAGTGCCAACATCGTTTATTGCTACAGGGTACTGTGATTGTGTAATTTTGAGGTGGAGGTCTCTTGGTACATTATTTTAATATCTTTTCTTGTGATCTTCTTTTTCATTGATGATTTTAATGTTCCTTTGCTATTTCACCTTATCACTATTCAACTTGGCATCATTATGTATGGAGTGTCTTAATGGATCATGGATATTTTGTATATATGTTGGTAAGAAGTTACCCTAACCTACAAATGATGATCTGAAAAGATAAAATAGATGATTAATAATATGAAAAATCTTAGATGTATTTATATCTTTGTTCTCACTTGATATATAGTTTCAAATTGAATAATTTATAAATTCTAATGAACCTTGGGACAAATTTAAAACATTTTATGGCACAACAGCTGAAATTAGACGCTATCAAATTGATATTGAATTAATTAGCCTTGATCCAAAAAACTTTGACAATATCCAGTATTATATCACTAAGATTAATTATCTAAAATCATAATTTAAAGCATGTGAATTTGAAAAAAAATGGCATGCAATTAGTCTACAATATATTAAACAAACTTGGTCTTGATTATGCACTTTTTTCTAGTTTTCATACTCACACCCTTACTATAGGATATTCATATACTACACATTTATTTGATACACATTTTGAGATGTTAATATGGGAACAACAAAAGATTATTTCTATGGGTCTCAAAATCCATCTCAAACTTATGATATTTTTGTGAGTCAAGTGAAAGAGTTAATATAATTTGATAAGAAACATAAAAAATGAAAGAAAAATTCACATAAAGGTCAAGCACAAAATAAATCCTCTTGAAGGAGAATTCATCTAAGAAGGACAAGCCTACTTGTACATACTACAAGAACACTAGACATATAGAAAATTCTTGTTGTAGGAAGGATATTGATGAATTGAATAATCTTTATAAGAAGAGCCACATCAATCCACCTTCTAGAATGTTTGAATGTATATATCCATTGAATTCAAAATACTCTAATAAGGAAAATTCGTGTAAATTTTTATTTTACATGAAAAAAAATTAAAGGAGAAGCTCTATATTCTTTTATAGGTCTTGGATTAGGGAGTTGGCTTTTAGATTTAGGAGCATCTCATCATATGGCTTCTTCATAGTTCATGTTCTCTTCTATTGAGAATTATGTTATGTGACCTAATTTTAATGACAACTCTACATACATGAATGCAATTGGAAAGGGATTTATTGATATTAAGGATGAAAATATCAATGATGTCTTGTATGTACCTCATTTTTCAAATAATCTTCTTTTTGTCTATAAAATTAAACATAGTGGAGTAGGGAAGAATGTGAAATTAGCTCCTAATTCAATTTTCATTAGAGACTTATAGAATAGAGATATTATTTATACTAGAGTTATTGATTATGCAACTAAGTTAGACACCTTTCTCAAAATTTTCTCCTTATGATGGATTTGATCATTTAAATCTTGATCACACCTCTAGTGTGGACCATTAAATTTCAATGAATAGAATTTTATCTACTTGATCTTGGATATTATCACATGTGATCTAGTTATTGATCCTTCAATTATATTTCCTAAATCTTCCCTTATTTTGATAATGCTTTTTGTTGCTAAATTCATGGATATGTTTGATATAGTGTACCAATATTTACATTGTCTTCCAAATATGCATAATTGAGATGAATACTTGATAAAGTGCCATAGAAAAATGGCCCCTTGTCATTTTCATGACCTTTTAGGTCTTGTTTCATGGTATTTGATATATTTTTATTTTATTTTATGTTGCAACATGGCTTGAACATGCATATTTAGGTACTAAAATTCAAATAATGATGACTTGTGAAGGTGTTGTGAAGTGTTGTAAGACATTTCTACATTCTTCTAGACTCTATTCATTATAATTCACCTAAAAATCATTTTTACACATCATTAAGTCCTACTTTGAAGTGTTGTAAAGTCTTGTAAACAAGATTTCACGCTTTCTAGGCACAACTTCACTATTTATCTCTTCTTATGACTTAATTTGACCCCTTTATGCCCTCATATGCTTTAATTAAGTGTATTTTTGGATATTATCTTGACAAACAACATTAAATGAAACTTAATTCCTGACACTTGTTTTTAGGTCCTAGGTGGGACCCATTCACCATAGGTGGCGAATGAGTCCCCCTTGGCCCCAAATTCAAAATATTTTAAATTTCTTTTTGAGATTTTATTAAAAATCACTTGATGTTAGCCTGTGATGAGGTATGAATGGGAAACTATGACACAGATTGTATAAATAGGAATTTTTCACTTCATTTTACATCTCCTAATTCATTCATCATTCATCAAGCAATCTCAAGCATTCAAGCATATTACAACATCAAGCACTATTCAAGCACTTTGAAGCATCCATTGACATTACTTTAGACTTGCATTATCAAGGGTTTGGTAAGATGAATAGCATTTTCATGTTGTTACTTTATCATTCCTTTACATTTCATTATTTCATTAAGGGGTTTGATTACCAAAAGTGGGGTATGACCAAGGTAAATACCTATTTGCTAACCCTCAACCATTTCCCCTCTTGCATGTGTGTTTGTAGACTTAGGTATGCAAATTTATCGAGCATTTATGTGTTGAAAAGTGGAAAATAAATTCAACTAGGTGTTTCAATTCAACTCAAGTCTATTTCAAGTTTGAAGAAGGTTTTTTGTCTGATTCCTGCATAATTGACTTTAGCAACCTGACAAGAAGATATTTCAAGATATGGTGTTGTAGAGTTGTCTCCTAATTTTCCAAAAATTTGTGAGAGGACTTATTCACCACCAATGGTGAATGAGTCCCACCTTAGGACTGAAAATATAAGTTTTGTTAGATTCTGGATCCTGACTATCAGAAACCAATTTTTGACACTGTTTTACCAGGAGGAGGACTAATTCACCGCCCTGAGAAAATGAGTCCCATTGTGAAAAATCAGTGATTTCAGCCAGCATTCACAACATTCTAGATTCATCCCTTTTCTTTTTGTTCTTCATAATTTCTTCATTTAGTTTATTATTGCATTACACAATTTGTTTTCAAAGATAGCTTAAATTTCACTTTTGCAATCATTTTCATTCATTTAGATTAGTAAATTGCATTTAGTTAACTTTATTTAGCTTATACAACATTACACATAACATTAATTGAATGAACCCCATGTATTTTTGGGTCCTATCTCCCTCCTTTTAGGTGAAAAACCCTATAAGAGCTACAATTGTCCATAGAGACCCAAAAATCTATGGTTCATAAACATTGCATTTTTGTTTGAACAGTATCATATTTCATATTAGTGATACACAATTAATTATATTCAACTTCTCTATGATGGATTTTATTTTTTCTTCATTTTTTGTGAGGCACATTTAAAACCTCTTGTTCTTTCTCCACATGACCAGTCATCACAATTTTATTTGAGTGTGGATACTTTTGAGTAGAATTTGGAGGAGACATAGTTTTCTTTATATGACATAATTCAATCTTTAGATTGTGTCCTTCATTCATCTCTAGCATATTTTATATTTTCATCTTCGTTGAAATGTGTCTCAGAACATTTGATTTGGTAGTGGTAGCTTTTAGCATTGACAAGGAGACACATGAGAATTTTTTCAAAAACTCACTACATCTTGAATTTTATTTGTTCATATTCATTTTAGGAATGGGAAGACATCATACATACACCTTTTTTTCATTTATTTACAAGGGATGAACATTTTCTAATGATTCATGGACTATCTTCTACATCTAGTTTTGGGAATCTACTATTAGCACATATTCTAAATTGAGGGGGCTCCATGGTCTCTCTTCTATCTCTTATGGGGGATTTTTTTCTCACATGGGTTTTTTTCCTTCTCATCTTTATTGAGATAAAAAAAAATTTCTTTTCTCTTATTTGGGGAAGAGTTTTGTCCAATTAGGTTTTCTCCTTTTCTTCATTTGTGAGAGATTTCATTTTTACATGGCTACCTAACATGCCCTAGTGGTATTGACCCATCCTTGCATCTTTGTATCATTTTCATTTTTATTTTTATTCTACCTAGGTATCACTTAAGGTGTTGTTGGTGTGAACATGGGTATTTCCTATCTTATTTCCCCATTGTAGTTTGAACATGACACATTATCTAACTATTCATTAGTTAGGACCTTTTCAAAAAAAAAATGCATGTTATGTTTACATAATGAGTTAGGAATATTTATAGAAATATCTTGCAAACATGTGATGTTGTCCTCTAGTTCACACAAGACATAGGATTAAGACACTTTTCATCAACCTAGTTTCTCTTACCCCTCAACCTTACCTATGTAAATGAGGTCTTGTATTGCATAGACATGTTCATTGATCATAATTGATCTAATATATTTGCATCTATTAATTGCAAAATTTCTCTCCCATGGAAAGATATTTTACTTTTTTAGGTGATCATAGGAGCTTTATTCATTAAGTGACTCTACCTCTTAATTCTAAAACTTATGATTAAATTTACTAATTTAGTACATTATAGTGGTATTAGAGTTGGTGATGTTTCTATTCTATGAATCAAAAGAGGATTCTTTTAATATGTAATACATGGTTGAATGAGTGCTTTAGAGGAAAATAATAATAGTAATAAAAGTGTTATACTTCTAGCTAACTCACTTTCCCTATGGTAGACACTCAAAATTTAATCGAGGAAGATGCCATTGTTTGTTATACTAAATATAAATTACTTCTAGTGGAGATCAAATATGTAATATGTCTCTCAAATTATAATAATATAAAGAAATAAAAAGCTACAACTAGAAAGAGAAGGCTAGACATAATAAACAAGTTTCTTCAAGAACAACTATAGTTCTAAAATAACATAAAAAATCAAGTTCCATTTGGAATTTCACAAGAGTAAAATTTTGATAGACTTTTCAAAGATTATTACAAGTATTGTGATGGTTCTAAAGTTGTATTTCCTTTTGAAAATCTCTTAAAGGTCTCCAAAAAAAAGTGGTCTATATAAACACATAATAAAGTGGAGAAAGGAAGAAGACAACATAGAATTGAAAGAAGTATCTAATGAGTGAAAATAAAATATGTATTTTTTGGATAGGAAAATTTCTCTTAACATAAGAAAAGATGATATCAAAATCGAGATCAAAAGGAAGAAAAATTACTTCTCAAGAAAACAATGTTGGTAGTCTAGCTACAAGTACTAGGAAAAAGTTAATATGAAATTAGAAAAATATTGAAATCAATCTAATAAAGAGCCAAAAAATCAAATGAAGGAACTGGAATTTGTGATGAATATATTTGAACTCAATCTATTTGAAGAAGAAAAATAAGAGATAAAAAAATAGAAATCACAATAGATAAAAAATAATCCTTAATAAATATTTTAATGTTATAAGTAGATCTCACCTCAAGAAAGTATTTTTTAATGAAATTTTTGAAAAATTCACATTGAAATAAATTAGTATTCATGGGAAGTATGGGGAAATGTTAAAATTTACTAATTTTAGCAAGGTATACATAAATCACGTACATGAGGATAGAAAATTCCTATCTAAGAAAAAAATGGAAGAAGACACATCTCACGAAAGAGTATGAAAACTCCTTACATGAATAAGAAATTACGATAGTTGAGCATATGTAAGAAGAAAATTAAAAGTTGCAAGCATGTGAACGGAAGCAAATGTAGGAAGAATATTCCATAAAGACGATAGAATTTTGAAATAGTTGTATGTATCCCATCTCGAATAATTTCTTAATTGTTGGAATTTCATGTCGCAAAGGGCCTATATAAGGACCTCAATCCCACCCGGTTAAAGCAAGTAAAAGCATTCGCTCCAAAGCATGGAGAGTCGTCGAATGAAAGGGGCTGCAATTGCCTTGGTAGTTGCTCTGCTGTGGAGCGGGGTATCTGGGGGAAACATAAGCATATATTGGGGTCAGAATGGCAACAGCTCTCTTGCCAACACCTGCGCAAGCGGGAACTACGAAATTGTGATGCTCGCGTTTCTAATCACGTTTGGCAACGGGCAGGCCCCAGTGCTCAACCTGGGAGGCCACTGCGATGCATCCGCGGGAACATGCAAATCGCTGAGCAACGATATTAAAATGTGCCAGTCCAGCGGCGTAAAGGTGATTCTGTCCCTCGGAGGACCCTACGGAAACGCAATGATCACCTCCGCAGCCGATGCGCAGAACGTGGCCATTTATCTGTGGAACAACTTTCTCGGAGGGCAGTCGAGCTCCAGGCCTCTGGGAGACGCCGTTCTGGACGGCATTGACTTCCATATCGAATACACGACGGCGCACTGGGACGATCTGGCAAGGGCCGTGTCCGAACTTAGCACCCCCTACAAGAAGGTCTATCTCACCGCCTCTCCACAGTGCCCCTATCCCGACACATATCTCGGAACGGCGCTGCAGACCGGGCTGTTCGACTACGTGTGGATCCAGTTCTACAACAACGCCCCCTGCCAGTATGCCAATCGGGACCCTTCCAATCTGGTGAATTCATGGAACCGTTGGACCATGTCTGTTTCCACTGTTCAAACACGGGGCTTCTACCTTGGTCTTCCGGCTTCGCCTAGTGCTGCCAGCAGCGGCTATATTAACCCAGCCACACTCATCACCCAAGTTCTGCCTCGGGTCAAGGCCTCCCCGAAATATGGAGGAGTGATGCTGTGGTCCAAGTACTACGACGAGCAAACCCAATATAGCTCCATCATCAAGCCTTCTACTATTGAAGCCATCCATCGTTAACGTGCCTACTTTCTCATCTGTCATCTGTCTGAGAAGGAAAAATATAATAACGCTTGAATAACTGTTGAGCTTACGTAATGCTCAGCTTGCTCTTCTTCGACACTTTGATGAGTGGAGATAAAGATATGTAATAACTTTATATAAATTATGTATAAGTTGTGATACTCAGGGATTGTAAGTTTAGTAGGGGCATATAATTACTGATTTTTAAGAACATAATCATTAATTAATTCTGCAGAGAAGATTTTCCAAATAAAAAACATTGTAGCTAACACCTTACTAATTAAAGAGTTAAATAAAAAATAATAGTTTCAAAATAAATATTATAAATTTAGGGTACATAAATAAATAATATGAATTTGAGAATTCATCTTAGATAAAATATTTTGTATGATTTTATGATATGTAATAAATGTAAATAAAATAATATATTAAAATTCAATAAAATTATACACAATATTTTATTAGAAAACCATTTAAATTATTGAATAACGATTCATCATTGTTATAAAATTAGAGTAAATATTTTTTATATTTAATATTAGAGTTATATATATATATATATATATAGAAACATATTATTGACTACACACCTTTATGCTATTGTATAATGTCTTTTAGTGTTGGAATATCAATGATGTTTGTACGCAATTATTTTCAAGGCATTTAAATGTTTGTTTATCACCCTAGGTCACTTTTATAATAATAGATTTGATCCTACAAGAGTTGATCTACTCTAGTCCACATATTAAATCTAGTCAATAAATCAAACTTCTATATATTTTATGATAGTTATTTTCGACTCCACTCAATGCTCTCAAAATATCCTAATGCAGAAAGGTATTTTTGATACATGCTATTTTTCACCTAGTAAGTATAATTACCCCCTTATGCCAAACCATCTTAGTACAATAATTTAGTAGTTTGATAAATAATTGAGGACAACATTGGTTACATACAAAGAGTTCCTACATGCTTGTGTGTTGTAAATCCCATGATAATGTTTTTGATAGTTGATACAAGCAATAATGATTGGTGGGATTGAATAATCTAGCATGATATCAAAAATTAACTAAGCTTAGCCTTTAAATATAAAATAATTGTCACAAGGATGGGTAAATACAACCAACATTGATCTTTTTAATTTGAAAGGAAAATAATCATTTTGTGATTGAAGAATTTATCAAGATCACCTTCATGAATACATAACTAATCCAATGAAAAAATTCATAAAATTATGTATTAGTACTCGTACATGGAAATGAATGTAGAGAAATGGAAAATACTTGAATTGTGTTCCCCTGCTCACTTAATGATGCACCACCTATGCTTATTATTCCATTATTTCTAACTAGAATGAACATGACCTAAAAAGTAACACAAAAAGTGTGAGGAAGAGGTGTCAGAGGACGAGGAAGATGAAAATGTTAGGGGCCCCTCTTTTGTTCCTGACATGGGCAAAGCTCAGAAGGAGGTTTCAACCTCCCACTTGTTTGAGCCACTGGAGATTGAGCAGAATGATCCCGATTACACTAGGGGTGGTGGGGAGGAGCTTGGTGTGCTGAAAGAAATATTAGACATCCTGGACAAAAAGTTCCTTGGGTTGACCTGCTTCACAGTCAAGATGATTCACTGTGTCACAAGTACCCTGTCGGCCGCCATGAATGACGAGTTGGAGATGACGAAGACTGAGGACCGCCAAGAGTGGGTCAGTGATGATATGGTTCAACTGCTGTCTAAGAATTGGGAGAAGGCTAGCTAGTATGTTGCTACTTTTTGTTGGCCTGTGTGTGTTGTTGGTTTCTGTCTGGTTTTTGTTAGGTGTTTTTTAGTGTGGAGTTTTGTTTAATGCTTTGTTTTATCTAGAATTTTTGGCCCTTGTGGCTCTCTATGTAGGGTACAACACCATGTAAATGTTGCTTACATTATCAAAAACACAAAAAGTGTGAGATATGCATTACTTATCGTTGTGTTTCACTCCTAGTTAGACTTGTATATAAATAGACTATGAAACTACATGTCAAAGTAAATCCAATTATTCATTATATAGTAAAATAAATTTATTGGAACACTCATAGACAATATATCAATATGGATAATGATTTCACTTTCGTAGATTTATCTTGAAGTGAGGCTTGATTCTACAAAACTATTAAAAAATGTGAAAGTTGTAGATGAACTAAAAATAAGCATACTGCATTTATAATTTAAAGCTAAAATCAAAGAGTAAAATGGCGAGAGATATTCCATTTCAATTTGAACAAGGATAGTGCCTAGGTGGAAAACCAACATATATCACCTATAGGAAATAAAGGTAATTTATTAGCATCTAAAAGCGATGTTGATCATGTTATAATAACTACAAGGATGCTCAGAGAATAAAAACTAGTGATGTTATATGACTCCTCTCCAATTGCATGTTTGAAAAAAGTGGAACTAGGTTGGAGGAAAGAATATAAGGATATGGAAATCCAAAATATCCCATCAATGAAGCCAAAATAGTGCAAGAAGTATACTTATTAAATGACACATAAATATATTCTACAAGATTAAAAAGAAAGCAAGAAGTCTTTAGAAAAAATAAAAAATGATAATATATGATTGGAAGATATAATGATGATGAGTATAGACATGAGAAAATTAGATGATTCTAAAGATAAGTACAATGTATGTAGAAAATAATATTATTATGGAGAAAATATGTAGTAATACTACATCTATAAAAATTCTCAGAGATAATCATGCAAACTCTAAGAAGGAACTTGTAAATACATTGGAGTGTTATATGCTATTATGATAAATTTGTTATCAAATGAAATCATATCAATTTTTTAAAACCGAATATAATCATTATGAAACATGTAATTATAGTATGTAAATATTACATATCATATAATAGAATCTTGAGGAAGATGCATGCTACTATTAGAAATTTTCAAATTTATGATAAGATATACCATTTTAGAAATTCTGATAAAATATACTAAATAAAATAATTTTAAATATTATATAAAATATATAGTAATCATGAAGATTATATTTTAATATGAGTAATATGTGACTAAGTGAACCATATATTTTTGGCACCCTAATCCTTCCTAGCACTTCTAGGGTTTTTCACCTAAAAGGAGAAAGAAGGGCCAAATGATCTAGCTAAGTTCACTCAAACTAAGATATATATAATGTTATTAAGGCTAAATGAAATGATATAAATGCACTTAAGATAAAAAAAATTTGGTTGATTATGAATGCAAAACCTAAGAAACAAGTGATGTTTGAAAACACATTGTGATATGCAAAAAACACGTAAAAATGAATGTAAAACTGAACATAAATGAACCAAACTGGAAGTGTGCACCTTCAATATATAAGGAGGCTAGAAATGACACTTGAAATTCTATTGATGTTGATGTTTAGGCCTGGTGGGACTCATTCACCATTCTCGGTGAATTAGTCCCAGTTCTACAAAACTGCTCTAGAGCCTATTTTAGACAAAAGGGTATCTACAAATACAGAAAACTAAAAACTGACCTTAGAGTGCGATTCATTTTCCACCCATGGTGAATAATTCATCTTTTGAATTTATGATTATTCAAAAGTGGAATCTGGAGCTTCCAATCTACACTTCGATTCTCTACAGATGTCTACTTCTGAAACTCTAATTTCTGAACTTGAAAATGAGCTTTTGTTGATATTTTGACTTGTTGAATAAAGGGAAGACTTGAGAAACCTTGCAACTTGATCTCCAACAATTTTCAAGCTTCCAAGAGTCCTAAATCTACGTACACATAAGAAGAGAAGAAGAAATATTGAATGTTAGGGCATGGGGGTTTGCGTTGGTCAAACCCCTTTTATGTAATTAAACCAAAATAATGAAAGAATGGAATGAAACATGCAATAATGGAGTTTATTACCTTTCCATGATGTTTGATCTTGAAAATCTGTACAAAACATGAGGAATCTGGCCTTGAATGTTTAAAAATTCTTAGTGACTTGTAATAATGAAACCCTAACTTTCTTGACTTGAGATGGAAGATTGGTGGATGAATAATGAATAATGGTTAATGAATTGAAAGGGGAGATCTAAAATGAGGAGAAAAATAATTATTTATACACATTTGTGCCCTAACTACCCAATGATACTAAACCGTAGATTTTAGGGACCAGGAATGCTTTCTCTTTTACTTAATTAGGATCTTTCACCTAATGGAAATAGATTAATCCCACACCCAAAATCTAAGAGGTTCATTCAAATTAAGATGTGTGTGATGTTGTATGAGCTAAATGGAATGATCTAAATATAGTAATATGAACGAATTGATTGATTAAACATGAAAAACCTAAGAAATATGACTTGTTTGAAAATGCATTGTGCATTACAAAATAACCTACAAATGAATGGAAAAATGCAACATAAATGATTCAAACTTAAAGTGTGCACTTGGAATGTGAATGGAGACTAGAGATTGCTTCTAAAATTTTGATGATGCTGAATTTTAGGCTTGGTGGGAAACATTTGCCATTCTGGGTGAATTAGTCCCAGTTCTACCAACTATACCAGAGCTCGTTTCTAACAAAAGAGCACTCAAATTTGTAAAAATAAAAAAATTGACCCAAGGGTGGGACTCATTCACCACCTGTGGTGAATGATTCCACTTTTGAATTTTTTATTTTTCAAAAGTGGGTTCTGAAACTTCTAATCCACACTTTGATGTTCTATAGATGTCTGCTTCTAAAATTGTTGTATTCAGGCCTGAAAATGGATTGTTGTTGATATTTTGAATTTAATGACGAAGAGATGGCTTGAATGACTTTACAACTTGATCTCTAGTGATTTCCAAGCTTCCAAGAGTCCCAAATCTATAAGTAAACAAGACAAAGGAGAAATATGTTGAATGTTAGGGCATGGGGGTTTGCCTTAGTCAAACCCCTTTTAGGTAATTAAACCAAAGTGATGAAATAAGTAATGAAACATGGAGATGTTTACCTTTACATGATGATAGATCTTGAAAGTATACAACAAAATATGTAGAATCTACCATTGAATGTCCTAGGAAGCAATCTTCATGAAGAAACCCTAGCTTGCTTGACTTGAATGAAAAGATAGATGATGAATTAATGATGAGAAATGTGTGACTGATATATGAGATGTTAAAATGAGGGTAAAAATACTTATTTATAGACAATTGTGCCTCAGTATCTTGATTATATCTCATCACAGGCTGACATGAAGAAAATTTGAACTTAAAACCTAATTTTTCCTGCTCAGACCCCAAAAATGAGTCAAAATGGGACTCATTCACCACTAATGGCAAATTAGTCCCACCTAGATGGGACTAATTCACCACTAATGGTGAATGGGTCCCATAGGGGTCATTTATGCCAGCTGGAATGCTAAGAAATAAGAAAATTAGGCTTGTATGATGACTATGTCGGTTATTTGATCAATTATGCCTCGGGATGCACAATATGGGGTCATAGGGACCTATTAATGATGATGTGAATGTTAAATATGGCTTGGGACACATAATTCAATTTGAAAGTGTAATTAAATATGCTTTACAACACTAAAATGATGTCCACACACTCTAGAAAGGTGCACGAACCAATGTGAATGTGCAAGACACATTACACCACTTGGTTAAAGTTAAATTTACTATACAAGCCTTCTAAATTAATGTGATGATGTAATTAAACATTTTTTATAATGTTTTTGATAAAGGGTAAAACGGGTTTTACAAGGACCTGAAACCACCAAGTTTACAACAAAAGAGAAAGGACAAACAGTACAACAAAAAAAATAGGCTACTCAAAACAAAATATTAGAAAAGCAGCAGCCACCCACAAAAGACCAGGAGGGTCAGACAAAAAACCAGCCGAGAGGCCAATAAAAAGTCCAGCCGCAACTAACCCAGAGTCTTCAGAACAAAATTGGTTTCAACCTCCAGGTTCTGCATGTCTTGAACACCCTTCTTGAAGGTTTGAACCATCTGCAGCATAGGAGGAGCCTTCCTCTTCAAATTATCCCTAGTCCTCTTAGAAATACCAGCATCCTTCTCCTATTTTTTATCATTGACCTCTTCGAGATCAACCACCAAAGACCCCTGTTGAGCTTTGTCCAAAAATTTTGTCATGGCATTGATGATGATGGCATTGTATCTTGCCATCCTGTTGTTCTACTCGGCTATAGTTTTAACAGTGTTTTTCATTTTATCCAGCTTAATTTCAACTATTCTATCCATGCCCGCTTGGTTCTGGATTTCTTTTCTGGCACCATGATCTTTTCGCTCTGCCTTGTTCTTGCCAAGCACAGTAACCTTGACACTCATTTCTTCCAGTTTACTTTGAAGGGCTCATTTTTTTTATTTTAAGCTCATTGATTTAATGAAAGATCCATTTCAAAATACTAAAATGGTCAACAACACTATTTCTAGCTAAACCCAAGACATCCACAGTGGGTTCCCTTTCATGGTTGAAGCAAGTTTTAGCAGGGTCGGGGCTAACAAGGGAACCAATTCTTACATCTTTGTCCAACGACGGGGCAACAAAGGAAGAAGTATTGTTAGTTCTAGAGTCCTCAGACTTAGGAGAGTCTTCAGAGTATGACACAAGGTTTTTACCCAGTAGCTTCTTACCAACAGTTATGGTTTTAAGGGTAGGACTTCCAGGCTTAGGCGTAGAGCAGGCTTTCACAGAATGGGGGTTAAGGTTTTTCTTACCAATTTGGACAAAGGAAGGACTAAGGACCATCCTAACTGGGCTCAAATTAGGTAAATTCCCCAAGCAGTTGGGTTCAGTATCATCCTCCTTAGAATCAGGAGGGGCATCCAAATTAGTGAGGGCTGGCATATTTTGGTAATGTTCAACAATTAACCTAATCAAACCAGTATGCAAAATAGGAAATCTTTTTGGATTTTTCTTATGGTCATCCAGACTTTCTCTCAAAGAACAGAGAATATAGTAGGGAAAAGAAACCCTAACCTTGTAGTGGAAATGGTTGAGCAGGGAAAAGTAATAACCGTAGACCCTAGTGAAACGACCATCCATAGTAATGTATTCCATGATAACCCAAAGAACTTTCCTCCAAAGAGATTTTATGGTATCGACTTTGAAGTAGTTGTTAGAAATTTTCACAACTTCATTCTTTCATTCTCTTTCTTCAGAAATTTGATGACAACTTCATCAGAGAAAACCCTATCCTTGAAAAATTTGTGCCCATCAGTGGGCATTCTAGTCACTTCAGCTATAGGTTTTCATCGAGCTCCACTTTCCTACCAAAAAGGGTAAGTTCCCCATTATTCCAATTCTTCTCAAAATGCTCAGTAGCCTCTGATTCAACCCATGGATTTTTTCCAGAAAAGGGAGTAAACCCCCACTTTTTACTTTGTTCCATGCTTTGGTTCATTCAGTCTAGAAAAGCATGAAATTCCTTTACAAGACTCTACAACACCTTTACAAGACATCATTAAAATAATTTTATTTAGTTTGAAAGGTTCCAAGACCTAGTGTGAATGCATTAAATACACTTTACAACACTAAAATGAGGTCCACACACCCTAGAAAGGTGCAAGAACCAATGTGAATGTGCAAGACACATTACACCACTTGGTTAAAGTTAAATTTACTATACAAGCCTTCTAAATTAATGTGATGATGTAATTAAACATGTTTTATAATGTTTTTGATAAAGGGTAAAACGGGTTTTACAAGGACCTGAAACCACCAAGTTTACAACAAAAGAGAAAGGACAAACAGTCAATAGAAAAAATAGGCTACTCAAAAGAAAAATTAAAAGCAGCAGCCACCACAAAAGACCAGGAGGGTCAGACAAAAAACCAGCCGAAAGGCCAATAAAAGTCCAGCCGCAACTAACCCAGATCTTCAGAACAAACTCTTTCATTGACACCCTTTCTTGAAGGTTTGAACCATCTGCAGCATAGGAGGAGCCTTCCTCTTCAAATTATCCCTAGTCCTCTTAGAAATACCAGCATCCTCATCCTATTTTTTATCATTGACCTCTTCGAGATCAACCACCAAAGACCCTTGTTGAGCTTTGTCCAATTTTTTTGTCATGGCATTGATGATGATGGCATTGTATCTTGCCATCCTATTGTTCTACTCGGCTATAGTTTTAACAGTGTTTTTCATTTTATCCAGCTTAATTTCAACTCTTCTATCCATTCCCACTTGGTTCTGGATTTCTTTTCTGGCACCATGATCTTTTCGCTCTGCCTTGTTCTTGCCAAGCATAGTAACCTTGACACTCATTTCTTCCAGTTTACTTTGAAGGGCCCATTTTTTTATTTTAAGCTTGTTGATTTCATGAAAGATCCATTTCAAAATACTGAAATGGTCAACAACACTATTCCTAGCTAAACCCAAGACATCCACAGTGGGTTCCCTTTCACGGTTGAAGCAAGTTTTAGCAGGGTCGTGGGTAACAGGGGAACCAATTCTAGCATCTTGTCCAACGACGGGAAACAAAGGAAGAAGTATTGTTAGTTCTAGAGTCCTCATACTCAAGAGAGTCTTCAGAGTATGACACAAGGTTTTTACCCAGTAGCTTCTTACCAACACTTCTGGTTTTAAGGGTAGGACTTCCAGGCTTAGGCGTAGAGCAGGCTTTCACAGAATGGGGGTTAAGGCTTTTCTTACCAATTTGGATAGAGGAAGGACTAAGGACCATCCTAACTGGGCTCAAATTAGGTAAATTCCCCAAGTAGTTGGGTTCAGTATCATCCTCCTTAGAATCAGGAGGGTCATCCAAATTAGCAAGGGCTGGCATATTTTGGTAATGTTCAACAATTAACCTAATCAAACTAGTATGCAAAATAGGAAATCTTTTTGGATTTTTCTTGTGGTCATCTAGACTTTTTCTCAAAGAACAAAGAAGATAGAAGGGAAAAGAAACCCTAACCTTGTAGCGGAAATGGTTGAGCAGGGAAAAGTAATAACCGTAGACCCTAGTGAAATGACCATCCATAGTAATGTATTCCATGATAACCCAAAGAAATTTCCTCAAGAGATTTTATGGTATCGACTTCAAAGTAGCAGAAATTTTCACCAACTTCATTCTTTCATTCTCTTTCTTCAGAAATTTGATGACAACTTCATCAGAGAAAACCCTATCCTTGAAAAATTTGTGTCCATCAGTGGGCATTCCAGTCACTTCAGCTATGAGGTTTTCATCGAGCTCCACTTTCCTACCAAAAAGGGTAAGTTCCCCATTATTCCAATTCTTCTCAAAATGCTCAGTAGCCTCCTGATTCAACCCATGGAGTTTTTCCAAAAAAGGGAGTAAACCCCCACTTTTTACTTTGTTCCATGCTTTGGTTCATTCAGTCTAGAAAAGCATGAAATTCCTTTACAAGACTCTACAATACCTTTACAAGACATCATTAAAATAATTTTATTTAGTTTGAAAGGGTCCAAGACCTAGTGTGGATGCATTAAATGCCTCACAACACTAGATTAAGGCCTAATTAAGTCCATTATCATGAATTAATCCCATTTCAAGCAAAGGGTCCTTTTTTCTATGGCACATTTAGCCCCCACTTTAGTGAGAGGATGAACTTACTTCAAACTTACACTAAAGTAGATATTCAAGAGATATCCTCATACATAGATGTAGATGACAAAGAATGAAAAATATCAAAGGAGGTTGCGCAAACCCCCAGGATCAAAGATCCTAAGTCAAGCCCCCAAGATATGAAATCTTGCAATGGGGAGAACAAGGAAGAAAATGGAGTGGAAAAGGTGTACTCACTTTAGGCTAACAGAACTTCTTGGTTGTCCATTGAGTGAGAAAGGCCAAAGTTATACTCACTCTAGGGCCATAGAACTAGTTGTCTACAAGGCGAGAAGGCCCAAAAAGGTAAGATAAATAGACTAGTTGGTATGCACTCACACACACAAAGGTTGGTATGGTGAAAAGTCATGCCACTAGGTGGGATTCCAGATCAACCATGTTAAATTTATACTGCCTGATAACTTTAACAATGCGCCACAAAGATAAAATGATTTTCAAGCTCCACGAGGTAAGAAAAACTTCATATGAAAGACACTCATAGACATTGTTAATGCAAAATAATCTAAGGATTGTTCAATGGGATTTTTCTTAATGTGTGCAAGATCTCATCTTAGGGAACATCATGCCCAATGTCTCCAAGAGAGAATGTGTCAAAGAAATATCATGATCTTAGAGAGAATTAGGCTCACTAACTCCACCAAGAAAAGAACACATTGCAAGAAGAAAGAAATAACACAGTGAAACATCAGTGGTGATGTATGCCCCCACTTTAAAGCAGTTGCGAGCATCCATTTTGTGAGAAATTTCTTTAAGGTAGAAGAGAAGAAGAAGACATGAGAGCTTATGTAGAAAGACTTATGCCATTGAGTCATGTGTTTCCAATAAGCTAGGTCATGAAAGAGAGAAGAATTTTATATGCGAGCCAACATAAGGCATGTTGTCCACATCCCAAGCTTTCTCTTATGTATGCATGAAAAGTCAACGACTAGCCAAAAGGAGGCAACCATAAGTGACATATGAAGACAAGGCTATCAAACCCCTTGCCTTGACTTAGTGTAGGAAAAAGGTGAGCCAAAAGGATTGATGAGATGTAAGCTAGAGTGAAAATCAATATCAATTAGAGGAATTAGATGAACCAGCATCGGGAAGCATACCAAACTCTTGAAAATGTAGGATTTTACGACTCAGAGAATGGCATGCATTAGTGGAGTGACTGTGAAATCTATGAAATGCATAAAAGAAAGTCTTATCATAACATTTCTTGTGAGTTCTATGAGGAAGGGTGATCAAGATATCTTGGAGGATTCTCAACAAGATACCCTCTTGATCAATGGGAGAAGGTGGTCTTGTGGTGTGTTGCAAAGATACATGTTGCTTAGTGGTATATGTCATACCTTCACAAGTATTACTAGATTGCGAGATTTTATTCTTCCCATTATAGGAAGGTATAAAATCTAATGAATTCAAATCATGAACATTAAGTGAAGGTGTAGTTATGTGTTGCATACTAGATGAGGGATGATGGCTAAGACCACTAGATGTTAAGGAAGGTGTAGTGAGGTGTTTCATGATATTGTTGATGGAGGGTGGAGGTTTAGCAATGTCAATTATGGGACAATAGCTGAGACCATGAGTTTTCGGTTGTTTGAGGGGATCTATAGGGTTACAAATACCTTGTTCATTAGCACCACACCCTTTTCCATTATATCCAAGTTGTTTCATAAACTCATAACCTTTTCCATACAACTTTTTCATGGCTTTTCGATTGAGTGGTTGTTCATTATTGTGTTCATCAAAGGTTGTGTAATTTTATTCTTTGTCTAAAGTGGGTGAGGTGGATGCTTTTGAAAGGGCTTCTAAAGTTGGTGTTGACATGGTTGTTGTGTCTTTTTCTATTTTTAAATCTTTGTGGATGGATTTGTATTTTCCCATGAAGTCATGCTCAAAATCCAAGGAACCCCAATCATCTTCAGATAATGTCATGTGATGTTCAATGTTGTTGTCATTTTTTTCTATAGGTTCCACTTGTATGGTTGGTGTTAATGTGTGCAAGGGGTTCTCTTCGGTTTTGGCAAGTTGTAAGACGCTATAAGGTTCTGGGTTAGCATCAAGGGTGTATACTTTTTATTGTAAATTTATTTCATTTTGTGATCAATAGTAGAGGGCACACCATTCATGGCATGGATCCACCATCTACCTAAGATAATATTACATGAAATTTCATAAGGCCTGACATAGATTGGTGTATTTAAGGTGACCACTCCAACTATAAGAGGCATAATGATTACCCCGAGTGAGTTCTTTGTAACATTTTCAAATCCATTAATGGATAGAGAGTTAGGTCAAATGGTGGATCGATGAATGCCAAGCCTATTCAAAAGACTCAAACTACACACATTAAGAGAAAAAACATTGTCTATAAGAGTTCTCTTTATGCTTGTTGTTTTGTATTGAGTGATGATTATGAAAGCTTCATTTTTTTTTGAAAATCCAAAAAGGGGAGCTCATGTTGATGGAAATTAATGTCAAGATGCATGTTATATATTAAAGCTTCCACACCATTCAGAGTTGCACTAGGAGGAACTGAAATTTTTTTTAAGGCTCTTTGAAGGATAGTGTTGTAATTTGGTGAGTTTTGAAGTAAATCCCAAATGGAAATTTTCACAGGAGTATTCTTTAATTGTTCAACAAGATCATACTCCTTTGTGGGTGGGATGTAACAAGGAGCACTAGGTGGATTTGGTAAAGGTAAAGGGGTTGGTGTTGGTTGTGGTGGTTGCAGATTATTGTGAGTGTTATACATATGAGCAATGATATTATAACTCGGTTGCTGCAATACATTATTATTAAGTGGGTAGAGGATGAGTTTAGGTTTGTGTGTTGTTTTTTTTTATGTGAAGGTGGGTAGAGAATCAGTTTAGGTTTGTTTGAATGTCCCATAGGGTATGTATGAGGTTCATTAATCGAGGGGGATCTAATGAACACTTGTGCATTCATAACTTCAGCAGTCTTCGTTGGATGTATCTCCAAGGAAGGGCAATCGAGAACTACTTGTGTATCGAAGGAAGATTCATTATTATTGTCATCATTTTCAAGCACCATGATAGACTCCCTAGAAGGAGAGCATTTAGGAAAAAAACATGCCACATATTCTTGACAAGTAGGGCTAGGTTCTTTCAAAATGACTTCATTGCTAATAGAGGAAGGATCAATGATGGGAGTGTCAAGAGGGGGATGATTAGGAGAAGGTGTTAGTTGAATGTCAAATGTTGGTAAGGTCTCATTTTCTTGTGCTATGTTTTCTACCCAACTAGGAGAGCTTGTAATGTGTTCATCCAAGTTTAAAGTGTGTAAAGTAGCTTCATCACAAGTGAGGGAGGCATCAAGAGAAAGATCACTATGGTTTACTAGTATATTATCTCAAAGGGTAGGAGCATTAGGGAAGGGAGGATCAAGAGTCTCATGACACTTAATAGGTATTTATTCTAATAACAACCTATCCTCTTCACATCGAGGAGGGATATTAGGATACGGGAAAGTTTGATTGTCATGGCTATGGATATTAGGTAAGGTGGTATGCAAGATTTCATCTTCTAGTTTTCTAATGTCTTCCAAAGGTTGAAGAGGAGAGGGATAATTAAGACTCACAATGCTTGTAGCTCCTTTCACCAAAATACCTTTGTCACTAATAGGAGAGGTATTGGGAGAAGAACAAGTAGGAGTGTCATGATTATCTACACTTACATCCTCTTGTGTTATTATATTCTTGCAAATCTGATGAGCACCAGGAGGGTATGCAAAATTCTTATCAAATGTTTTACTTTGTTGTCCTAGATTATGCTCATGAAAAATAGAATCATACAAGCCACTTGCTATGCTAGAAACATTGAATTCTTTAAGAGAACACATACTAACATGAGAAATTAAATAAAGTGCAATACAAGGACTTAAAATGGAATGTAATTTTTAGATATGAAACAATATAATGTTCTGATTGCACTATGCATCAATCAAAAAATTACATGGAAATGCAAAATGAAACAATGCATGAAATTAGTTATTTTGATTGAGATCTAGTGAAATGCATGCTTCAAAAATCTTACTAACTGATATATACAAGTTAAGGTGCCAAAAAAAATCCTAAAAAACAAATTTTTGAGTTCAAGACAATGTTGTTTCAGGGGTCAGAAGGGATTGATTCGCCCAGGGTGGCAAATGAGTCCCAATATGGATTTTTTTCAGAATTTTCAAAAAATATTGTCTAATTTTAATGTTTTCAGAATGATCAGATGCATACCTAAGTTAAGGATGCAAAATTTTAGAACTTTTCAATGATTAAAGATGCAATAATGCAACCTATTATGCAATTTTTATGACTGCAAAATTTAACACCTAACATGCAAATGAATCATGCAAATCATAATGCATGATAGATCAATGATGATGAAAGGACTCCAAATTAGTTAATCAAGCATTTGAAAAGCAGGTTCATCAAAATGAACCATAGATTTTAGGGACTAGGAATGCTTTGTCTCTTTTAGTCAATTAGGATCTTTCACCTAATGGAAAGAGATAGATCCCACACACAAAATCTAAGAGGTTCATTCAAATTAAGTTGTGTGTGATGTTGTATGAGCTAAGTCGAATGATCTAAATGCAATTATATGAACTAATTGACTGATTAACCATGCAAAACTTAAGAAATATGACTTATTTAAAAACACATTGTGTATTACAAAATCACCTACAAATGAATGGAAAAATGCAACCGAAATGAATCAGACTTAACATGTGCACCTAGAATGTGGGTGGAGACTAGATATTTCTTTTGAAATGATGATTATGTTGAATTTTAGGCCTGGTGGGACTCACTCACTATTTTGGGAAAATCAATCCCATTTCTGCCAAATTGTACCAAAGCCTATTTCTGACAAAAAGGAACTCAAAAAAGTAAAAATCCAAAAATTGACCTTGGATTGGGACTCATTTTCCACCCATGGTGAATGAATCAAATTTTGAATTTCTAATTTTTCAAAAGTGGGTTTCAAAGCTTCTGATCTAAACTTTAATGTTCTACAGGTGTCCACTTGTAAAATTGTCATATTTGGGCCTTAAAATGGATTTTTGTTGATATTTTGACTTTAATGATGAAGAGATGACTTGAATGACTTTAAAAATTGATCTCCAATTATTTCCAAGCTTCCAAGAGTCCTAAATCTACAAATAAATAAGACAAAAGAGAGATATGTTGAATGTTAGGGCATGGGGGTTTTCCTTAGTCAAACCCCTTTTAGGTAACTAAACCAAAGTGATGAAATAAGTAATCAAACATTAAAAAATGGAGATTTTTACCTTTCCAAGATGATAGATCTTGAAATTTTGCAACAAAACATGTAGAATCTTCCCTTGAATGTCCTCAGAAGCAATCTTAATGAAGAAACCCTAGCTTGCTTGACTTGAATGAGAAGATAGATGATGAATTAATGATGAGAGATGTGTGAATGATATATGAGATGTAAAAATGAGGGTAAAAATACTTATTTATAGACAATTGTGCCTTTGTATCCTGATTATACCTCATCACAGGTTGACATGAAGAAAATTTGAACTTAGAACCTAATTTTTCTCACTCAAACCCCAAAAAATGACTCAAAATGGGACTCATTCACCACTAATGGAGAATGGGTCCCCCTAATATGGGAATAATTCGGCAGTAATGGTGAATGGGTCCCACAAGGATCATTTTTGCTAGCTAGAATGTTGAGAAATAAGAAAATTAGGCTTATATGATGACTGACAGTTATTTGATCAAATTATGCCTCAAGATGCACAATATGGGGTCATAGGGACCTATTAATGATAAGGTGAATGTCAAATAGGGCTTGGGACACATAATTCAATGTGAAAGTGTAGTTAAATACACTTTACAACACTAAAATGAGGTCAACATAGCCTAGAAAGGCACAAGAACCAATGTGAACATGCAAGACACATTACAACACTTAATTAAAGTTAAATTTACTTTACAACCCTTCTAAATTAATGTGATGATGTAATTAAACATGTTTTATAATTTTGAATTAATGAAAAATAGCTTCATCAGGTCTAGAATAGCTTGAAAGTCCTTTACAAGACTGTACAACAACTTTACAAGACATCATTAAAAGCATTTTATTTAGTTTACAAGGGTCCAGGACCTATTGTGGACACATAAAATGCCTCACAACACTAGATTAAGGCCTCATTAAGTCTATTTGTCATGAATTAATCCCATGTCAAGCAAAGGGTCCTTTTTTCTATGGCACATATACCTCATCAGAGGTTGACATAAGGTAATTTTGAATAAAAACCTAAGAGAAATTTGAATTATTTTGAATTTTGAGCCAAGTGGGACTCAGTTACCACCCATGGTGAATGGGTCCCACCTTGGGCTTGAAAGTGGGTGTTGGGAATTAAGTCACATTTAATGTTGTTTGTTGGGTTTACATTCAAAAATACACTTATTAAGCCTTGTGAGTGCATAAAGGTGTCAAATAAAGCATAAGCAAGGTGTAAATAGTTAGAAAATCCTAGAAAAGTGTGAAATATTGTTACAAGACTTTACAACACTTCAAAATTATAGGACTTGATGATGAATAAAAAGATAATATTTAAATGAATTATAATGATAAAAGTCTAGAAAAGTGTAGGAATGTGTTACAACACTTCACAACACCTTCACAAGACATCAATAAATGCATTTTATTTAACTTGCAAGGGTCCAAGACCTAGTGTGGATGAATAGAACACCTCACAACACCAAATCAAGGCCTCATTAAGCCCAATTTATCATGAATTATTCCCATGTCAAGCAAGAGGTCCTTTTTTCTATGGTACATTTAGTCCCCACTTTAGTGAGAGGATGAACTTGCTTCAAACTCACACTAAAGTAGACATTCAAGAGAGATCTGAGTGTATAGATGCATATGACAAAGAATGACAAATATCAACAAGGAAATCAAGCCCCCAGGATCCAAGATCCTAAGTCAAACCATCAAGATAGATAATCATACAATGGAAAGAACTAAAGGAAAGAAGAATGAGGAGAAAAAGATGCACTCACTCTAGGGCCATAAAACATTAGGTTGTGCATAGCGTGAGATATCCAAAAGAAGTGGTTTAGTGGGAAAGTCATGCTAGTGTGTTAGCTTCCCACCGTATAATGAGAAATTCATGCGAGTGTGTCAGCTTTCCATCATACTAACCATACCAAATCCATCCTCCTAATAACTTTGGTAAGGCACCACAATGTAAATACTTTATGTAAATGTTATGAATGTCATGAAAAAAAAAATTATAGGGAATTTTTCTTTGTTCATGCAAGGTCTTATTCTTAGGGAGCATTGTGCCTAATGTCTCCAAGTGAGGACAAATCAGAATTTTCAGATCATTATCCATGGGATGCCTCATTCGCATCAAACCACTTCAGTTGATCATACACTCTTGGAAGGCATCAAACCCAATGAAACCACCAAGGAGAGGGTACATCAGAAGAAAAAGTAAATCATACCATGAAATTTTCAAAAAGATTTTTTTTATGTATGCCCCCACTTTAAAGCAGTTGCTAACACCATTGTTGTGAGAAATTTCTTTAAAGTAGAAGAGAATATGAGAGCTTATTCAAAAATCCCTATGCCAAGTCATATGTTTTCGATAAGCTATTTCATGAAGAAAGGGAATATGTTGCATGCAAGTTAATATTAAGACATGTCATCCACATCCCAAGCTTGCTCTTATATGTTCATAAAAGGTTAACGATTACTCAAAAGAGACAATGACAAGTGACAAAAAGTGATAAGGCTTTCTAACCCTTTTCCCTCACTTAGTGTAGGACAAGGGTGAGCCTGAAATGGATGATAGTATGTTTCCCCTTGCAATGGATTCAAAATATGCAATAGTGAGTATGCGATGATCCTACAACTATTTCATGGCAAGGAGCAACAAATAATGTTATTTATGTGGATAAGGAAACAAATTTTTTGCATGATACATGTTTGATGAGATATCTATCAATTTAGGATGTACCAAGGTTAGGGTTTCATTGGAAGACTCTTGAGTGATAGGATGGACGTTGAGTGAAGGTTTTTTGGATGGGTTTGGTTCTATGAAAGGACAATCATGAAGACCAAGATTTAGAAGAATGAGGTTTGGTGTATGGGGAGTTTGTTGCTTGTGTAATGGTGGGTAAAGAACGATAGGATTCTTAGGTGTATCCAAAATAAATTCAGCACACATAGGGGGGTGATTAAGGGTTGGATTGTGTTGGGTAACAATAGGGGTGATATGAGAAGAATTCTTTATTTGGTTGCTTTCTTTCTCTAAGGTATCATTCTTATGTGCTATAATATTGACCCTAGGAGGAGAGCTAATATGTTCATCACATGTCATAATTAGATTTGGAAAGATAGCTTCATCGCTCATAGGAGAGGCATCAAGAGAAGGATAACTAGGAGTTTCATGGTTACTAATGACTAGAATTTTTTGGTCAAATGGATTTTCTATCACAATGTATTTTAACACTAAACTATTTTCTTCACGTGTAGAGAAGATATTAGGAGAAGAAAAGGGTGGATTTTCATGATTATCTATACTTACATCCTCATGTCCTAGAATGTTGTCTTGAGTGGGAGAGTTAGGATATTCATAGCTCTTAATCATATACTCCACACAAATGTGTTTTTCATGATCATCCACAAGTTTATCCTTATGAACTAAAGCATTTGCACAAGTAGGGAAGGTGTTGGGAGATGAATGAGGACATGGTAAGGTAGTGGCGATGATTTCATCTTTGTGTTTCATAATGTATTTGCAAGGGTGAGGATAAGGAATAAAAGAAAGGCTTTCATGATCATCAATGACTGTATCTTCTTTCACTAAGATACCTTCCTCACCAACAGGAGATATATCAGGAGAAGAACAATTATGATTATCATGATTATCGATGCTTGCATTCTAGTGTGTCAAACCTTTAGTGGATGATTTTAGTGAGAGGAAGTCCTTAAGGGCTTCATCTAACATGTCTAAATAATCACTACTAAGGGGCTTGGATGTTATAGTTTTTCAAAATTGAATCATTTTTTTAATTGGATCGTTTGATGTTTTTTGTTTTTTCATTTTCATGTGCTAATGAATCTGATCTAAATGAACTAGGAATGAATGTTGAAAATGAAAATTGTAATAGTCTAAGTGCCATGAATGTAAAGAATGATTATTTATAATTATTTAAATGTAAGAGAATCTATGCAAACTTAAAATTCAATGTAAAA
The DNA here is from genome assembly GCA_007258455.2 of Sequoia sempervirens. NCBI lineage: Eukaryota > Viridiplantae > Streptophyta > Pinopsida > Cupressales > Cupressaceae > Sequoia > Sequoia sempervirens. The sequence continues at coordinate 990,942,393 of VDFB02281492.1, forward strand.
ACATAGGATGAAATACAACCTTTATATTTTAGACAAATCAATCTACGGATGACACTATGAAATAATCTGAAAGATGAAAGATTGGAAATACAAATGTGAATTTTAACCATGCATGAAATGAGCTAATATAAGCTAAATCTAATGAAATGCATGATATATAAACTCATCCAACTGATACAGATAACCAATGGCAGCAACAAAACCATAAAAATAGGGATTCTAGCTCTATAAAAGGGAGTTTCAGGGGTCAAAAGGGACTAATTCACCTAGGGTTGTGAATGAGTCCTAGTATAGAATTGTTTCAAAAAAATTAGAAAGTGTTGAGTTATTGTTATGATTTCTAACTACTATGATGTAGAGCTAAGTTAAAAATGCAAAATTTCAAAAAATTTACATGAATTTAGATGGCAAAAATGCAACCTAAATACACTTTTTATGAATGCAAATTTTGAAAAATAGCATGCAAAGGAAATCATGCAAACCCTAATGCCAGATCAATGCAATTCTAGATCTATGATGAAGGACTCCAAAACTAGACAAGAAAGTGTTATAAAAAGCAAGTTCACCAAAATGAAGCATAGATTTTTGGCACGCTAATCCTTCCTAGCACTTCTAGGGTTTTTTGCCTAAAAGGAGAAATAAGGGACAAACAATCTAGCTAGGTTCACTCAAACTAAGATATATATGATTTTATTAAGGCTAAATGAAATGATCTAAAATCACTTAAGATAATAAAATTGGTTTATTATGAATGCAAAACCTAAGAAACAAGTGATGTTTGAAAACACATTGTGACATGCAAAAAACACCTAAAAAATGAACATAATATTGAACAAAAACAAACCAAACTGGAAGTGTGCACCTAGGATCTATAAGGAGAAATGACACTTGAAACTCTGCTAATACTGATTTTTAGGCCTAGTGGGATTCATTGGCCATTCTGGATGAATTAGTCCCAGTTCTATAAAACTGTTCTGGAACCTATTTCAGACAAACGGGTATCTAAAAATATAGAAAACCAAAAAAATGACCTTATAGTGGGATTCATTCACCACACATGGTGAATGAGTCCAATTTTGAATTTTTGAATATTCAAAAGTGGAATCTGGAGCTTCCGATCTACACTTTGATTCTCTATAGGTGTCCGCTCCTGAAACTTTGATTTTTGAACCTAAAAATGAGTTTTTGTTGATATTTTGAATTCTTGAATGAAGGGAAGACTTGATAAATCTTGAAACTTGATCTCCAATGATTTCCAAGCTTCCAAGAGTCCTAAATCTACATACACACAAGAAGAGAAGAAGAAATGTTGAATGTTAGGGCATGGGGGTTTGCCCTAGTCAAACCCCTTTTAGGTAATTAAACCAAAATGATGAAAGAATGGAATGAAACATGCAATAATGGAGTTGATTACCTTGACATGATGTTTTATATTGAAATTTTGTAGAAAAACATGAAGAATCTTCCCTTGAATGTATGAAAATGCTATCTTAGTGACTTGTAATGATGAAACCCTAACTTGCTTGACTTGAGATGGAAGATTCGTGGATGAATAATGAAGAATGGTTAATGAATTGAATGGGGAGATATAAAATTAGGAGAAAAACACTTGCTTATACACATTTGTGTCCTAATTACCCAATGTTAGATCAGCATAGGCTGACATAAGGTATTTTTGAATAAAAACCCGAGACAAAATTTGAATTATTTTGAATTTTGAGCCAAGAGGGACTCATTCGCCACCCATGGAGAATGGGTCCCACCTTGGGCTTGAAAGTGGGTGTTAGGAATTAAGTCACATTTAATGTTGTTGGTTGGGTTTACGTAAAAAAATACTCTTAATTAAGCTCTTTGGGTGCATAAAGGGGTCAAAAGCATAAGAAAGGTGTAAATAGTGAGAACAAGCCTAGAAAAGCGTGAAATCTTGTTACAAGACTTTACAACACTTGAAAATAGGATTTGATGATGAATAAAAAGAAAATATTTAAATGAATTATAATGAGAAGAGTCTGGAAAAGTGTAGGAATGTGTTAGAACACTTCACAACACCTTCACAAGGCATCAATAAATCCATTTTATTCAATTTGAAAGGGTTGAACACCTAGTTTGGATGCATAAAACACCTCACAAAAATAAATCAAGGCCTCATTAAGTCGAATTTATAATGAATTATTCCCATGTCAAGCAAGAGGTCCTTTTTTCTATGGTACACTAAGACAAAATTCTCAATGTTATAATAATTATGGAATGTTTTGATCTTGTAAATATACATTGAATATAGAACAATAAATTATAATCTCATGAAATATATGCCTCCCAATTATAAAATTACATCAAAATTTGTAATATGTATACAAATATGTAAGTAGATAATGGAAACATAATTCTCATCAAAAAGTGTGTTTTGGGCCATTGCCTAATAGAGCACTAATGCAAACTATATAGTTTGCAACTATTTTTATTTATTATTATTTCAAGATGATTTTAAGATGCCAACATTTGTAAAAGAGATTGATTTATGAGGAATTGAATATTTACTTCATCGATATTGTATTAGGGAGAGGAATCCACTTCTGCCTTTGAAATTTTTTATTTTTCTCTAGGACCAATATGGATATACTCCCACCAAAATTTAATTTCTTATTTATATTTCATGTAGAAGGGTAATACTATAATTTGGTTGTATGAGAAAATTTAAAGTAATCATCCCATCCTCTAAATGTTTTTCTCACAAAATAGGTTTTTTTTGTTTCCTCTTGTACCTAATTAATGAAATAAGTTATAGAAAATAATTACAAAAGTATTAGGTAGATTAGTTGGGAAATTCTATGAGTAAATAAACTAACTTATGAAAAATTGTTATAAAAATAAAAAGTTTATGAACCAAGAAAAACATCTAATGTGATTATAGATAGAAAATAGATAAATTCATTAGATTAATGCGTATGTGTAGGATCATGATGGGCCAAAAAGTGGCAATATGATGGGTATGTGGCTGACAATTTTTTCTTTACCCAAAATTGATGAAACGAAAAGGGTTTTTAAAGGAGATTCTTAGTTTTCCATCAATATAAATTATGCTTTACTTTGAATTTAATAATTAATTATTATTCATTTTCTATTCAAATTATGACTAAAGTCTTGATCGATAGACTGATTGAAAACCATCTATAGCTTTCAAACGGTATCACATTTTTTGAATTCAAAACATGTGTCACATTCTATGCTTCGCATACTATAGGATTAAAAAAATAAAAATTGAATTTCATGAAGTTTTGACCAAGTTAAGGTGGTCAGACATACGAGTTTTTTATATTTTTCTAAAGTTGTAATAAAAAATCCATAATTAATTATTTACTTGGAAAAAAATTACAAAAAAATATGCATCACATCAGGACATAAGTCGCCTACTTATATCTAAAATACTATAAAAAATAATTATCATTTTATTGTGGTTAGGGTGGTCAGATAGACACCTACTTCATATTTTTTCCTTGAAATTTAAGTACTGATTTTTCAAAATTTCACCAAATAGATTTCTCTTAAAAAAATAAAAACCTAGTATTTTAGAAACTACATTCAATTTGCTACATATTTTATTCTTACATATTTTTGAAATAATATAGATAACTTATTCAAAATTTTAAGTCAAGTTTCCTAACTCTGATTTTTCTAATTTTTTTGCCACTTAAGGGCCTATTTTTTCCATGATGATCCTGTACATACCATAATAGCATAAATTATTTTTAATTACTTAGCTTATTTTTTAAACATAAATCCAATATTTAAGAGTCAACATAAATGTAAGCAAGCATAAACTATTTTTTAAGATAATAAATAATATGTTATTTCTTAATTTATTTCATTTGCTTAAAATGTATTTAAAGCTACAATAATAATCTAAATAGGATTGAGTTGTTAAATAACTAAATAAAATAATGAACTTAATCTTTTTAATTTAACTTAATTTGTTAAAAGATAGCAAAATCTATGAAACTATAATAGTCAGATAGGTATGGAAATTAAATAAAGTGAAGTGTCTTGATTGTAAAACCCCATCCCGCAACCTAGAGAACAATCCAACACTACGAAATCACAACTAATTTTTTTCTCTTAAAAGGTAAACAAGATGAGTAAAGTATCCTACTCTAACCACATACATCCTCTAGGCTACACAATGCATCTACATGTGAACACCATTACTTATAAAATTAAACTAGCCATAGCATATGAAAGTTAAACCATGATCCAACATAAATCAAAGCATTAAACCATTTTAAAATAAAACTAACTCATAGAAATGTATTGAACATATTTCCACATATTCAACACCACATAACATCCAATACACCATTAAATCCAATAATGGATAGATCATAAATATTATTTCAATTACATCACAAAGGTTCACCTCTATACAAATGAGATACTACAATTATACATAATGATCCACAATTACAATGAAGAATGAGAATAACAACTCCACAGAACCATAGGAGCTCCTCGAACAAGATCTCACCATCACGAATAGGAAGAGAAATCAACAGTATAAGGTGCATGCCACCCAACCATATGGTACCCGTAGGCCCAACCCCCATGCTAGGAGATAGTAGCAGGTAATCACGACAAACCCACTACCTCTAGACACAAGAAATATAGAAAACCACACTGTACCAATAAACACAAAACAACATTGTACCAGTAAACACAAAACATAAGGTTACATTGCTTCCAAAACCACTGAATCAATTACATCCACTATAAAATACAAACCGACTACTGTCATAGGAGGAGTATCATCACAAAGGTTTCATTGGTTTTCCAAAGGAGATCTTCCTAGGTCTCGAACCCCCTCTTGGGATATTCTAGTAACCTCTCACGAACCCGACCCCATATGCACACGAGTGTGGAATCAATTATCTTTCGAGAAGAAAAGATAACGATCTTTCCATTCCAGGCCTTCCTGACTCATATCAAGTCTCATACAAGACCTTGAGCCAATGAGCAAGGCTAATTATCTTGTTAATGTATAAAACTACTCTATCCCTAATATAGGTTATTTAATTTCTACTGATTAAACTGACTTTCACACAAGTTGTCCTGGGACCCCTTTGTGTCTCGGCCCTCATTGAAAGCCACTCCCCTATCGACAACACAATAACTCATACTACAACCCAAGGGTAGACAGTGCACTAAAATTGACCACACATAATAAACACACCTCAAAAGGTAACACATCTCTATGGATGTCCAATACTGAATCCCAATACGTGCACTACCTAAGAAAACTCAAAGGGTGAATTAAAGTTACAACAACCCTTTCACAATTACCACTCTAGAAGACTTAGATTTTCACATCAACAAATACTTTCCCCCTAGTACATAGTTACAAAAAACTTTCTTTTATAAATACAACTTCAAGCAATTAACAAATGCTATTATTAAGATTTCCTTAATCCAAATCAATCAAAATCACATATTTAAAAAGAACCATTTAAATATAATTCCATTCAGTAATCAATAATTATTAAAACAAAAGTTCAGTTTCCCAATCCACAATTATAGATAAACAAATCCCAATCTTACTAATGAAATCACTTCATTAAAAGAAATAACAACTAGTTCTTGCATTCACTTACCCATTTAATATTTCATTAAAATAAATCATTTACTAACTTAAAAATAAACAACCTAAATAACTATATTTATATATATATATATACAACTATATATATATATAATAAACATATTATTTATCAAATAATATAAAATACATTTAACTCATAATACATATATTATATATAACTAAATTGAAATCTCCAAAAACTAAAAAAAAATGCATCATAAAACAAATGCACGCACAGGACTAAGTCCTAGCTACAACCTCCACACGCATGGTTCTCTACGCTATGGGCAGCGCTTCCCCCATGCAGGTGTGGGGAGTGATGCACAAAGAAATGCAGCCCTATGTGGGTGTGGCTGGGGGTTTCAATCACCTGGCCCCCAAACATTAACATTCATTTAAAAAAAAATAAAAAATTGTGCAGTATTTCGCTATACGACGATTCTTTGAATTCCCCTCAATAAATTCACAGTGTTATTTAATTGACACAATATATATATATATATATTATATGCAATTAGTCCAATCACAGGTTCAAGTTGAGCAATAATTTTTCAAAGAGGATATTTTCTACAAAAAGCTTAGAAATTCATTTTTCTCATATAACCAAAAAGAATAGGGAGAACAAAATAGAATGAAGATTTTCTACAGAGATCTAAATTCCTTTTGTATCAATTTATTTTTAATCAACAAACAACACAAAGGATTTTTAATTGTTTTCTACAGAGGTTCAACTTTCACGACAATATTTTAAAAGAAAGAAAACAAGAGCTTCTACAGTATAGAAATTCTTTTCCTAAACATTTCCAAATTGGATTATAGTAATAAAAAAAACTTTTCAATTCAAAATTCAGAAAAACAATAAAGGAACATGTTCTAGAAGAACTGTTGCCTCAAGAAATGTTGTCAAGCTTCTTTGTAGCTTCAATTTTGTAATGTAGCCAAACCTTCCTTCAGTGCAATTGCCTCTTTGCATAAAATACAACAATACCATAGCCAATAATTCTACAGCAAGATTCTAAAACAAAAACCTTTGAGAGATCCACAATTTCCTCAACAATTTTTTCAACAAAACAAAAAAAATCTTCCCGTGAAGCAAATTTCTTCCCTCTTTTCCCAATATTTTCTCCGAGAATCAATTTACAACAATAAGATAACCAATTTCTAACTCACAATTATCCCAATCAAAATATCTTTTCCCTCAACAACCCCAGACATTTTCCAACCTCATGTGTTTAAAATAAAATAAAACAATTAATATATTTCAACAAATTTAAATAATCTTATTTATTTAATTCCCATATAATTAATAATTAAATTTTTTTAATAACATAACTAAATTAAAATAATTTATTTATTTTTTCTAAAGCCTTCACAACAATATTTCAATTAATTAAATATTTAAATCAAATACACATTTAATCTACCAAATTAAACTTGCACAATAATAAAATACCCAAAACAACAATGATAAGGCTAAGACCAAAACTCAAACTGACGACACACTGCAATAGAGTAAAGGTATGACTATTTAGCCCGTTACTAACTCCCAATATTACTATTGAGTAGTGGACACACTCAGACCTGTGTAACTAGGTGAAGTCGTTATCATGTACAAGCAAACCTACAACAAAAGAAAAAGTCGTACATGTATACAAATAATAATTCATACACACCGTGAGGAGAGAATCTTGGAAATCACCAGGAACTCACAAGCGAGTGATGCAATATAGTTCTCTTCACCAATACAATGTCACATCAACTGATGAGATAATATATAAATTAAACTACAATAAGCATATATAGCAATGCCATCACAACTAAGCATCTATGCAAACATAAAGCATATTAAACATAATCACCATCCATTTAATGTGTCATCACATCAATATAGTCTATCATCACTCCATTGTTAGCAATAGAATAACAATCACATAAAATAAGGTCTATCATAGAATCAGAACTATCAAATAAAACATAGCAAATTAGAGGGGTGTTACATTGATGGTCTAGTGAGAAAATTAGAGAGTTGCTTGTTTTAAAAAATATTAAATTATGGTATCAAGACATAAATGCACCGATGGGGATATCATGATGACCATGCTCAAGTCCTCTATGTCAAAATTCTCAAACATAGTAAATGAATCCAAATAGGAATACAAATTAGTGAAATATTGTATATTAGTTATAAAATAGCTCTAAAGATGCCTTTGATTATGGTTTTAAGTGGTGGGAAAGGAAGTAAAGTGTTTTTAAATATTTTTTAATTTTTTACACTATCATTACCCCAATAAGATTTGCATGTTATCATTTATGTATATAAGTTTATATAAGATATTATAAATTCAAGAAAATAGGTCTAGGATGAAATTTATGTTGAGTATTCACAACATAGTGGGAAATTATTTTATGTAGATGGATATACATAACTATGATTATTTCATATAGACATAAACTAAAGAAAACACAACAAATATACTATAAATTTTAGAGTATATAATTTGTAATAGTATAATTTTCCCATCTTTAGCTGGTTACTTGTATCAAGTAATATAAGTACTGTATAATATGCAAACAAGAAGGAAAAGATAAATTAAATTTGTATTGATTATTAGGATAAGTGGAAAAGTAATATGAAACTTGGATAAAATTAAGTCATTAGATGGATTTATGTGGCACACAAGAAGTTTTGAGGTAGAAGAATGACAAATTATGGTATCAATATATTGTTGGTGGAAACCATCGAGCCCAGGATCACCATCTGCAATAATAACCTTCACAACCACAAGAGAAGAAACATGATATTTCACCAATGAGTGAATAAATTGAGATGGTAAATCACATATTGTACGAAACTTTTTAAAGGCATGAAAAAACAAATAGGTGAAAAACTAATTATGCCTATGTTAAAAATTTACACACTAACACCACCTCTTAAATGAAAACTTAGGGAGATTATTATGCAATATCAAGATGCAATATGGATCCTGACTACATAAACATGCTAGGTATCCATTTATAATGCAAAATGCAATGAAATATCTCACAACTAGAGAAAAGGAGGAAAAATCCTCTCCAAAAGAGAGAAAAGAAAATTAAGATGCATGGATGGAGGACTCAATAACACCCCCCAAGGACTACATACATCATGTATATACAATAAATTAATCCCCCCTCCCCCCATAAGAGGGAAAGAGAGAGACTATATAGCCCCCCCACAATGTGTAATTACTTGCAAAAATGGTATATTCCTTAAGATAAAATGTGATCCAATGTTGACAAACAACTTGTATGGACATTTTGGAAGAAACAAAACCAAATAAAAATGCAAGAACGCTTCCCATTCATGATAGGAATTAGCAAGTAAAATTGAAATACAAGACATAATAATGTATTTGAAATCTTCTCGTGTGATGCCAAGACCTTGGAAGATGATGCCATGAACCAATTAGGAATATTCCCAATCACAATAGAAGGTGACAAACAAGGTACCATTGGAAACTGATTTTGAAAATTCTCTAAAGAAAAAGATGGAGTGACAATATTTGTACCACAACTATCATCAAATATGAAAATTAATCCTTCCAATGTGTCTTCGAAGTTTGAAATGTGAGATTCCACAAACAATTAACCAATGCTTGAAAAATAGGAATCCCAATCAGGAAGAAAATGATAATCATGTTGCTCGCGAATGATGGAAGTACTTAATGGTGGATCAACTAAATCTGACAAAGAATCAAGAACCTTCAAAGCAACTGGAACCTCATTTGAAGTCTCAAAAACCCGCAAAGGATCACAAGCATGGTTTATCTTCTCTATAGAATAACAAGATAGATTGGTATTAGAAAGAGGATCATCAAGAGATGGTGGAGTATCATGATCTCCATATGATTCTTGAATGTAATTTCAAAGAGAAAAAGGGAACTCAAAATGAATAAGTGAATCCAAAAGTTCATCATCATTTGTATGCACAAAAATAACTCTAAAGAGTTGAGCCCTATATCATTTCAAAATCATATACCCACTATGTATTCCTAGAATAGGAGCTTAATTATACAAGTATGGAAATAGATTATGCTCACCAAGATGAGTGAGAATAAAATCACTCCATTTCCTAAAGTCCCCTTTCTCCAAAGAAACCATTATAACTAATAATTCTTCAAAATTTTCAAAGATAGTTCTTTCACAAGTATAAAAACTTCCAAAAAAGGTTAAAAAAATTATTTGGTGTGAAACTTGTACCATTCAATCACGAATCACAAGAATTCACATTATCTCAAAGCACAAACCACACAAGATATGTTGGACACTATCATATGAGCCTTGATCACAATTGAAATGTGATGGAAAAGGCTATATCAATAGCCCAAAACCACATAGCACCACTAATGTGGGATAAAAGTCCCTAGAAACTACTTTGAATTTGCAATGTAGGCCTTCCTTCAAATGCTACACTTTGAAACCCTAAATATTTAAGGGAAACTTTATAAATCTTAAAGTTTGAAAAATTCACTACAACAAAAAACATTCCCTCTCTAGACAAAAAAAATTCCCCTCTCAAGAGAATTGGGCCTCACATGGATAGGTAGAGCTTTGATTGAAGATCACAATGCCTACAGTTTTAAATCATGTCCCTCTCTTCCAATGCAAATTGTGATTTTGAAAAAATGAATAAATAAAAGGGACAAAGAAATCAAGCCCACAAAAGTCTAGCACTTTTAATTGAAGAAACCACCACCTCATGTAATGTGCAAACCAGTAATTTGACTGTCGACGGATCAAAGAATGTATCCAAATTCCTTCCAATAAATAGCCCTCTATAAAGTAAATGCATGTATGTAGTCTCTCATGCCTCCTCCTTGCATTTTTGGCCTGAGTGAAGGGTCACCCCTCTTCAATTGCAAAATGATGACCTCTTTTGACACAATTGTGCCTTATTGAAAATTGTTCCTTTAAACATTGATTGATTCCTTCTGGAAATTATACACATCCTTTGATGAATGGTGTATCCTTCAAATAATTGAATCACTCCAAAATAATCAATCTATGAGAATATTGATTGGGGTTTTCAAATCATGCCCCCACCCTGCAATGAAAATTGACCAAAATTGGCATGCAACAGAGAATTTCGACCTCTTCTCAAAGGATCGTGGCCTCCAATTTTGAATATTTTCCCTCTAATTAGATTCACTGTTGAGTAGCGATATTTATAACCTTCTTGGTGGGCATGGTAGGGATAAAAAACAGCATGGCTTCTCTTATAAAACAGAAATAAATGAAATCACCAACACCAAATTGTGCCTCTTGGGAAGAAAATATTATTTTTGAAAAAAGAAATGAATATGAATTCAGATCTCAAAAAAAAAATTGATGAAAACTCTGAAGGGAAGGAGGGTAGAATGGGTAGCTTTGATACCATGTTGGTGGAAACCACTGAGCCTAGGATCATCATCTGCAATAAAAACCTTCACAAACATGAGAGAAGCAACACGATATTTCACCAATGACTGAATAAATTGAGATGGTAAATTACATAGTGTATAGGTCTTTTTAAAGGCATGAAAAAATAGACAAGTGAAAAACTACCTAGTATGGGAAAAAATAATTATCCCTATGTTAAAACTTAACTCAGAAACATATATAAGGATAACCATAATTATATAAAGGTCACCATAATTGAGTCTTGTGTGTGATGTTTTTTTTTTTTAAATGGGAACATGAAAACTAATAGAACATAGAAAATAAATGTCAAGGGATCTACAAATAAGGACGAAAACTTTATGTACAATAATTTTAATTCAACTAAAAAAAATAAAAAAACAAACTAGAAAATAGGCATATAATCCTTTTATTTACTAGAATGAAAAAAGTGTTACACTTGTATTTAAAATAGAGATAAATTTGTTAATCACATAGGACCTACCTAAAGTTGTTAAGACCCTATTTTTGTCTTTTGACCTCCATAGGTAGCCATATAAATTTGTATACATGTATGTATATTTGTATGTACTTATCCTAAAGGGACTAGGGATAAGATATGAAATCAAAAAACTAGTTCCTTCACCAAGATACTAGAAAATCTATAAATATTAGAAGGATATTTCAGCCTTATCAAGAAAAACCATATTATCTTTTTCTTGAATTTGTCCAAAATGGTTACAAAACCTACAATGATATTTTGGGAAGAAGTAATGTAGACCTTATAATAATAGAGGAAGAAGAATCTTAAGACAAGGAAGAGGGATACAAGAGATACCGCTATCTCATCTTGAGGCGCTTATGTCTTACAGAGATGCACCTCTGACACCTAGAACTATACTTTTGTTTTATGCATTTATTTTGAGTATTTATGATTTTACCTAGTGTTTTTTTGATATTTGGTGCCTTATTTCATAGGTTATAATCCCTCTAATATTATTTTTTTGTATTTATTCTAAATTAATTATTATAAACATAGGGTTTCATAGTGTTTTGAGGGTTTTCCTAATCTAGGGTTTCCTGAAGAAACTTTCTAATAGATTTTTTTTTGTAGCTATCTTGGGGATTTTAAGGGTTATTAGATAACCTATTACTCCAAGACTTGTGTGCATTCTATTATGTTATCATATTATTTTATAATTTTTTCAAGGGTGTTGGATCAAAATATCATTTTTCAATCCCAAGACAAGTTTAGGACCGTTGTCTACAAAACAACACCTTTATTTCATAGAAAGGAGCCTTTGTTGCATGAATTTGTCCCTTTGTCTCATCCTAAGGTTCCTCTGCATCATAAAATGAACCCTCTATTTCATAAATTTGTACCTCTATTTGAATTTTTTATTTCTTAGGGTTTTGAGCTGGGTTTGTGATCTAACTTACATTTTTTTTAGCTAACTAGTTAATTAAACACGTGTATGCTTGTAAAAGACTAGAAGAATCAAGATTACTAATGATTTATTTTTAGTTTTATTTGTCAAATTTTTTTTCCATTAATCTAGGCACTAAATTTAGAGTAGTTGGTTACTAAATCTTGTTTCTCATGTTTAAAGGTGTGTGTATATGTATGTTCTCTCCTTACACTTCGTGTAGTCTTGGAGATTGTAAATTTGAAACTTCCATATTATTTTTTTATGTTATTATGTTGTGAAAAAAAAGATCTAGGATCTAAATCACATTTTCTCCTAAATTACCCTATAGAGGAACCAAAATTGTTTACATACACCACATGGCTACTAAACTCACTAGAAGAGCCAAAATGGTGGATAAGGGTTTTTGTTCTTTCTTTGGCGGTTGATATTGATTTCATTATTTTAAAATTAACTTGATCTGATTATGCAAATGTATACCTAGGTCAACTATGAAGCTACAATGAACAAATATAAATACAAACAATTGCAAAATTGAAACACAAAAATGAATAAAAAACAACAGGGTGTAGAGATAAAGGAACTTGGCATATATATTATGGTTCAAATTGCCTATAAAGAGGTGGTGGTGCACTAAATCAAAGAATGCAAATGTCAAGAATCTATGAACAGTCTTAGTAGATCATAGTATATAGGTTCTTCCTTTCTTAACTTCACTTCATAACTTTATTTACTAATGATTAATTCCACTTCTCCTAATTTATTGAAGCAGGAGGCTTGAATGCTTTATCTTATAGTTATGACTTCAATATTCTTCAAAATTCACCTTAGATCTACCAGATGCATACAAGATAGGGGAAAGGGTTGTGTCATATAGCAGCTTGCCAAAGTCAAACCTAATTTTGTTGTTTCCACCTCAACAATGAATATGATAATGTCAAGAGTGCTTAAGATCTATCAGGAAGAAACAAATGGATAGAAACAAGTGATAAATGAAAAGTGTTGAAACTTACCACTTAGATCTTCTTTCCTTGGTGGACTAAAATCATTATACTCATCTCATACAATTAGAATCGGTTGCTTGATTGAACATCCAACAAGTGTTAGTACTCACAAAACAAATGAACATAAATCATGAATAAAATTACATATAAACCTGATGCATTAAGAACATGAATCTTGATTGATAATAAGTGTCATAAATTATTCTTATTCTACTCCTAACTGTTCTTGATTGCTTTCTATAATTCTTATTTTCTCTAGATATTTTCTATGTTTTCCCCTTGGATATTAAAATGGTGAAAAAGAATTGTATTTATATGCATTTATTCATTTTCTTACAAAATTAATTATCAAAATGTGTCATCTAAATTTGTAAATCGAGACCTATTTTGGGTCTTTTTTTTTTATTAAATGAATATTAAATTTTGATTCCTAATTTTATTTTTATTTCCCAAAAATGACCACAAAATGGGAAAATTAATAGTATAATTAGGTCCAAGAACATGGGGCTAGCTAAAAATATTATGAAATTGTCAAGGGTGACAATTTATGACAATATAATTATCACTCAAGTATTTCTAGTTTGTGTGTATCCTCTACCCTTGAACTTTGTGTGATCTTGGGTGATCAAAACAACCTAGAAAAGTCTCTCCCTATAGGAGGAAATCTTGGGGAATTTATCAGCTCAAAGGTGACCTCAACAATTCTTTTTGGGTATGAATCTAAAGGGAGAAGAGAAAAATTGTACATCAAAGTGTGCAAAGTGTCATTCAAGCCAAGCCACAAGACCCTTAGTCTACCAATACTTGTTTGGTGATGAGAAAATGGAAGAACCCCCATGTTAGGAACTATCAGACTAGCTCACTATTCATAGATCAAATAAACACACTTAGTTAAGAATCCTTTAAGAGATCATTCAATCATACCTTAGTGTAGTGCAGGGTATAGTATCATGCTTGAAGTTACTCACCATGTATCTCCTTGAGTAGAGGTAGAATCTCTTTGGGAAAGGTGAGGCCTTGTGCCACTTGATCCCTAGCTATTGGCTCTTGAAAGAGAAGTACTTTGCACTAATATTGTTGTATTTTCCTTTGGTTGGTGGGTCCACATTAATTATACACACCCAATTGACTAGTTTTAGGATTATTATCATGTTTTTGGCATGTATGTCATGCCCATAAATTTAACCTATGGACATAACACATAACTCATTTTTTTTTTGGATTTACTACATTCTTATCAACATCATGTCTAATAGGATAGCTAGTGTGAAAACTTAGAGATCTTGCATGTACAACAACCATTGCAAGAATGTCATCTAGAACATGGGGAGAGGGTAGGTAAGGTGAGTGATGAGCATGTTTCATCTAATCTAGAATGAAGGCTAACTTAATTGGGCCATGTGTTGAAAATAATACACCTTTAACACCTTAAATTACGTCTTTACACCTTAATACTGCCTTGTTTGCAAAATCTTTAGATGATTGTCCTAAAACATACTTACATTAGGGTGGGGTTCATATTTTGAGATATTGACATCAACCCTAACTATGGTTTACCTCTAATAATTATTTTTTTCTCAATAAATCCTTAAATTAATATTGTAAGGCCCCAAGGGAGGTACACTAAATGCCAATAATTAATTTACAAGTACATTGTATATTAACCTATACTATATTTTTTAATTTCATTATCTCTTTTCTTTGATATGGCTTCAATTTGTAACTAATAATTTACGATAATATCCCAAATAGTGCTCTAAGCCCCAAGATTTCATAAATATACATATATATGCATTTCACTGAAATAACTCTCCAAAATTATCCTCCTCCTAAGAATTAAATTGTTTTGCTAATTTTATTAAAAGAATCATTCAAATCAATAAACATGTGAACTTTTAATTATAATTTATTAGTGAAATCATGAACATATTAACTTCTCTCTTTCTTTTAACTAAAGTTGATTAATGGAATCATCACTAATAAATAAATAAAACAAATAATATTTTTCTTTAATGAAAATGTTAGTAATTTAATCACATATACCTTAATTACTATTTTATTTATATCTTGAACTAATCAGATTAAAGAATGATGGCTAAAGTAATTAATAAATATTAGTGCACCATATTATTTTAATCACTTTAGGCTAAGAATATATATTTTTTTTCAACAAAAGTGGACATGCCACTATATTATATTAATATATATAAGTATATACATAAGCTTGGTTTAGAGGGCATACTAGAAGGAAAGAACTAGGAAGAAAACCTTCGGTTATAGCCCAATCAATACAAAAATTTGATTCGAATTATTATAGTCATTCACAAAATTATCCCACATGTAGGCGATCAATTATTAGATTTTCATAAAAAGACTGACTATAGTACCACCACCTTAACCCATTTGATGACCTGATGCTTGATTGGTACAAAATTAGGAAATATTTCAAACATGTTCATGCAAATCCTCTGCCAAAAATTTGAAACAATTTTTTTTAACTTCCTAGATTTTTGCTACTCCTCCATTCGCTCTACACACGTTGAATTTTGGTTGTGTATCGCATCTTGCTTATCTTGCTGCTCGGTTTTAGTGGGAAGAGGCATATCCCTTGCAAAGAAGTGATAACCAACAAAAGGAGCCTCTTCATCTGTTTGAGCCACCTCTTCTACTCAGCTAGCTACCTTGAAATCTTGGCGCATAGAGTTGGTACATTCCACACTTGAGAAATCATGAGATTCTCTTAGCACATGAGCTTTAGATTCAATTTGCAATAGCTGTTTATTGGTAGAAACACAGCTTAAGGGAAATTTTTGCAAATGATCCCAAAGGAAAGAAACAACATAGAACTTTTCTTTAACTTTGGATTCCAGAGATACACAGATTCTCTGTCATGTTTCTTTAGAGTAGATATCAGAACATAATCATTTCGAAACTGAAGACCCAGTCTGATAGCTTCAAATATTTCTTCAAACCCATATTTTTCCTTTACATGTTCATGAGTTAATAAACCTCCAATGTACACCTCCCCAGTGAAAAAATTATTTTTTTGCACAAGATACAACAAATTATTCTTATCAAAGAACTGAGTGTTTACAAATTTTTCTAAAATTAACTCTAATTCCCTCAATGATTGAAGCAAGTCCATAGCATTTGATAAGAATATCGAAAGCACCTGAGAAGGGAATATTAGGTGTTGAGCTGTCAAGTGGGTGAATTTGATTCCCAACACCGAGTGCACCGTATCCTCCTCACACATGCAATCCATCTTAAAAATCAGGCTCAAATCCTCTTGAGACATACTTTCTTCAAAAAGCCTTTCCCAAGATTGAACATGGCAATTAATTCATAAACTGTAGGAGTGAATCACCATGTTTCCACTATATTTTCTCTTGCTACTCAATTAAAAAATAGCTACTCACATAAGCTTCTTGAAAGATACTATTAAAGTGGATGATAAAATACCATTTTTAAGATCCAAAGAACACTTCACACAATTTTTGGTGGTAATAATGGAAATTGTTTCATATGAGGAAATATTAATGAGGAACATCCTTTAAACTATTACAGATCATGTGAGAAGGATTAAAGCTCCTGCAAAAAAATAATGTGAAGTACCACCACACACGAGAAGGTACCATAAGGATACCATCATGCAACTTAGAAGCATTTTCCAAAGAAGTGGAAAAATTAATTTTGGCCAAAAAATTTATATACAACCTCTAGCATTCGCTAAAGAAGTGGCATATTGAATTGTGGCTATCAATTACATGTTCATCCTATCCCATAATTTTTTTGAAAAAATCATTCACTATGTATTAAATCACATGATGATATCCTTAAGGTACCAATCTATTTGTAATTTTCAGGCATAATCATTCACTTTTGTAATGATTATAAACATGAAACCCAAGGCATAATCATGAAAAGTAATGCTAACTTTATCATGGGAACATAAAAATTTAGCATTCCCTGCCAAATTTGGTGGTATGTATGTGCCAATATAGTTCTCATACATGTTGGGTATGAAGAGGAAACCCTTCCTGAAGGTGAAAAATATCATGTTCAATCAATTGGGCTAAGTGTGGAAAATTATCAAGGAAAGATAAATCAGATGAAGTACATATTTCCTACTTTATACTACCCATATTCACCAGAAAAACTGCTAAATTATTTCTAGGCTCTCTATAAGTATGCATTATCATATAATTTTTAAACTTATGGAGAAGATTCCATACTTTTTATAGGATATATTTAAGACTCCAGTTTTGAATGCTCTTTTCTTTAGCCGCATTAATTATTAGTAAGGATTCACCTTCAATATGAAGGTTTTCAATACCCATTTCTAAGGCCATTTCCAACCCTAATAGTAAAGCTTTAGCTTCAACTAAATTATTAGATCCTCTATGAAGATATTTGGAACATAAATCTAAAACCTTTCCCTAAGGATCATGTAAGCAGACCCCTGCACCTGATTCCCCTAGATTTCCTTTTGATGAACTATCAAAATTCAACTTTATAAAATCATCCTAGGGAGCTTTCCATTTTACCTGCTTTCTATCACACTTCATTGGATTTGATTGCAATAAAATGCTTGGAAAAGGGAGTTGTATCTACTTCCAATTCTATAAAATGGTGTTATCCCAATTAGTAAAAGAGGAGCTTATGTCTTTAGTTTCTTTAATATTTGCATTTACTACCTTAGAAATTGCATTTTTCAATTTTTGTGTTGACAACATTAATGGGATGAGATACTTTCCTAAAGATTCACAACTTTCTTTCCCACCAAAGATTCCATATTACAAGAGCTGGCAAAATTCTCAATATACAAGAAAAAAATGATGATTTGTAAAGCATTGGCCAACTTTGAAATAAGTCCCATAAGGAATTTGGAAGGGGCATGCACAAATTGAGCTTACTGAGAATAAACTCCAAACTTTGTTGTTAAAATTTACACTTGACAAATAAATGATCAACATTTTCAAATTCCTCAGAGCACAAAGGGCACATAAAAGGATTCACTATTCTTAGTTTGGTTAGTCGATCGCTAGTTAAGATACATTTCTTCAATACTAGCCATGCAAAACATCCTACCTTGGGGAGAATTTTATTATCTTAGGAGAATGAATAAGCTTGCTCAGTAAGAAGATGGCCTCATTCCTGATTTAAAGCCTTGCATCCTTGACTTACCATATAATTTCCTTCTTTTGAGGGAGCCCATAATATTTTATCCAGTTTGGAAGAGAGATACACTATCCTTGCTTCTAATATGTTTTGAAGAATACTACATTGATGAGTAGATAAGGAAGGATGTGAAATTCTCTTTCAAGTTACCTTACCCGAATTGGGATCAACGAATTGAACATAATTTAATAAATTGTCTCCCCAAATATCTCTCCAAGATTCCATTATAGGGAGAAGCTATGGGATATTCTATAATGGAAGATTACCATTCCAATAATCCTTCCAGAAGTTAATCCTTTTCCCATTATTAACCTCCCAAGAGATGTATGAACTTGCTAAATTTCTACAAGAAATTAGGAAGTTCTAGATAGCTGATTCTTTTAGAGGGTTGGCAACCATGAAAATCCTTACAAGGTCATTGTTATCTAAATGCTTTCCTTGCATTATTTGACACCACTTAGCTTGCAGATTAACATACATTTTCTAAGCTAGTTTCGCACCAAATGCTTTGTTTCACTTGAAAAGATTCATAACACCCTCGCCACCTAGTGCTTTCCCTCTAGACATAGCTTCGAGAGATATTAAAGGCACCTTCTTGATGTCATCCATATTCCTTTTCCATATGAAGGTTCTGATCAATTTCTCAATTTCAGAAATTACTAATTTTGAAGCCTTTAAGACTGCAAGAAAATAATTAGGTATTGAGGAGAGCACAACCTTAACTAATAGGATTCTACTAGCTAAAGACAACCATCTAGCTTTCCATACTGATATCCTAGATTTAATCCTTTAAATTACTATTTCCTAGTAATTAGATTTATTTGGGCCTGCAAAAAAAAAGGTATCCCTAAATATGAACATGACAAAGCTACTTTTTCGAAACCCTAATATATTGAGAATTTTTTTTCGTTGGCCTCACTTGTATTAAGAATGTGAATTTTAGATCTTGAGGCATTAATCCGTTGTCCTAAGGCTGAAGAGTATTTATTTAAAGCTTTCTTAATTTTATTGGCTTCTTTCAAAGTGGCAACCCCAAATAGATTCATATCATTTGCAAATAGGAAGTGAGTAATTACCAAATATGTATTCTCTATTTGGATTCCTTTCCATAATTCAAGAGAATGTTTCTTAATGATATGTCTGCTTAGAGCCTCTGCCATGATGATGAACAAGAAATGATTGTCTTACACCTTGAGAATCATTGAAAAATCTTGTTGGTGAACCATTAAGAATCACTGAGAATTTGGCTCCTGATAGGTATGTAATGATCCATCAGCACCATCTCGCTGAAAAAATGAATTTAAAAATTACTTTCCTCAATAAAATCCAATTAACCTTATCATACGTCTTAATCATATCCAACTTGACTATGATAGAAGGGAATTTCTTGGCTACTATTGAGTGCAGGGTCTCATGGGCCATAGTTTCCCCTTCGTATGTTTCTTTACCCGAATCAAAAGCCCCTGCTCTTGTGAAATTATCCTTGGGATGATGGGTTGTAACCTCAAATATATTGCCTTTGAAAAAATCTTATATATTGTGTTACACAAAGAAATAGGCCTATATTTCATGAATGAGAAAGGGTTACTTACTTTAGGAATGATGACCAAGTTAAGGTTGTTAGACATAAGAATTTTTATATATTTTTAAAAGTTGTAATAAAAAAATCATGATTAATTATTTATTTGGAAAAAAATTACAAAAAAAATATGCATCACATCTAGACATGTGTCCTCTACTTATATCTAAAATCTTATAAAAAAATATTATCATTTTATTGTGGTTAGGGTGGTTAGACAGACACCTACTTCTTATTTTTCCCAAATTTAAGTACTATTGCATTGAAATTTCAAATTTTCACCAAATTGATTTTTTTTTTTTAAAACCTAGTATTTTAGAAACTACATTCAATTTGCTATAGATTCTATTCTTACATATTTTTGAAATAATATAGATAAATTATTCAAATTTTTATGTCAAGTTTCCTAACTTTGATTTTTCTAAAAATTTTGCCACTTACGGGCCTTTTTTTTCCATGATGATCCTGCACATACCCATCCATTTCTTTTAGAAATAAAATTAATATCCCTTATTATCACCTACAATATGGATGTCACTAATGACCTCTCATTTGCATTCAGAGAAAGCTAAAGTGTAGAAAAAGCACACCTATCTATGCAACGTTATATCATAACCACCATCCCCATTGCATGTGCTAGAAAAAACACCTCGATGGAAAAGGAGGCCAGATGGAAAAATTGCACTGACGGAAAGACTTGATGGTTGGACATTAACTCTGACCCAATGTCGCCTTCCAACCTTCCATCGCTTATCCTATCACTAGGAAAAATTTTCAGTGCTAGCAAGTTTTCAAAAGGATATTTCGAAATGGACAAAAACCCAAAAAAATGTAGCATTCCAAACCATTAGTTACACAGAAAAATGAGGTTCCATTTTCATCCCCATTTTCCACAACGACATTTTGTAGGTTGTTGGAGAGAAATGCGAAGGAGTTGTAGTAATTTGGAGGTTGAAACAGTGTGGCCACCCTCCATACAAAAATACTTTTGATAGGCATGAGTACCTAGCTAGCTATCAATTATGTATATCCACTAGAAATATATGCCATTTTTCAATTCTTCCTAGGAGCTGTGAAGAAATGAATGGCTATTTGTTGCAAAGATGGGTTTCGATTGATGTGAAAACAAAAGGTTTTCTTTGGGAAATGGGATTTTCATTTGAAATACAAAGTTTTATGTGTTTTTATATTGAGAATTTTTTAATTTTTGATTCCTCTCATCTGTTTGTATTAAAATTTTGCGCTTACCAAATGAAATAACTAACACCCATTGTGGAAATATGAGTGAAATAATAGAATAACATTTATAGAAACTAGTAACCATGCGGAATATATTACAACATTGGAAAATGTTATGTGGTTTCTAGAATGAAATGATATATTTGAAAACCAAATAAAGTCCAAAACATCACCATTGTTCACATTCTTATATTGAAGGCTGTAGGATTTTCACTGGGAAAAGCTCGGTTTTTATCTGAAATGCAAAGTTAATGTTTTTATGTGTTGAGAGTTTTTTAATTTTGATTTCCTCCCATATGCTAGTTTTAGAATTTTGTGATTTCCAAATGAAATACATGATAGCCCATTGTGAAAATATGAGTGAAATAACTAGATAATGTTTATAGAAAGCAAAACCCATGCAGAATATATTACAAAGCTGGAAAATGCAATGTGGGTTCTGTAATGAAATGATATATTTTAAAAACCACATAAATTCCATAATGTTGCAATTATTCACATTCTTATTTGGAATGGAAAAAAATCCCAAAATGTAGCATTCAAAATCATAATTTGAAAAAAAATCCCCCATATGAGGTCCAATTTTGGCCACTAATTTTGACATTGACGTTTTGGAAAACACAGTCTCCTAAAACTATTACTATTCTAAAACCCTTTACAAGTAACAACCCATTTGGTAACTCACCCCTGACCTCAATTTGGTATGTTTTGTGATTGTCTTAAGAAAATTTTGTGAATTATATAGTAAGAATGTAATGAAATTTGAAAATAGTAGGTATTATGAAATCTGCAAGGCGCAATGTTATTATACATTGTTTGCAGTGTTGGAAAACACACTATCCCATGTCAGTTAGTTTTTTATGAAGATTTTTGTTTCATTATGCTCCAAGAATGTAATGAAGTACACTTTCAAATTTTTGAACAACTCTTTGCTAGAATCAAAATGTCATTTCACTTTCTTCATCTAATCGGAACAAAATTCCTCGACAAAAATGAAGGCCTGATGAACAAATCACACTAACAAAAAGACTTGATGGCTGAATATTAACTTTGATATGTCGTGGCTTGTCCTATCATTGGGAAAAAGTGTCTATGCTGACAACTTTTCAAAATCATATTTCAAAATGGACAAAAACCCCAAAAAATATGGAATTCAAAACCATTATGTGTAAATAGAAAAATGAGGTCCCAAGAATGTAATGAACTTGGAAAATAGTCAGTATTATGAAACCTGGAAGATTTGCATAGTGTTGTTATACAGTGTTTACACTGTTGGAAAACACATTGTCTCATGTGAGTTCATTTGATATGAATATTTTTGTTTTGTTATGCTCCAAGAATGTAATGAAGTACACTTTCAAATTTTTGAACAACACTTTGCTAAAATCTAAATGTCATTTCATTTTCTTCATGTGATTGGAACAAATAAAATGCTCGCATTATTTGTAGTATTGGAAAACACACTATCTCCTCTCTATTGTAGAGGGTTTTACAACACTATATGGGTTGCTTGTTTCTTAACACCTATGATTTTCCAACATGAATTTTTATAAAATAGAATGAATATCTTGAAAAGATTTTGTAATTTAGACAATGTGAATGTATTGAAAGGCCCTTTCAAAATTTATATGGACTTTTAATTTGAGTGAAAACTAAATTTAAATTTTGCATGATTGAGAAAAAAAAGTGCACAAAATATTTGTAATTTGCAAAACACAATGTGGGTTTTCAGTTATTTGAATCTTCTTGTTTAAATGTAAAGGTTTGTCTTATAGTGGGTTTCTTGCTTCTTAACACATACAATTTTGCAACATTGAATGTTACAAAAGAGTATGAATGTCTTCAAAATCACACCTTCCATTGTTGTGTTTTCCAAATGGCATCAACATGGAATTTTTCACAACAATGTGAGAATTTAATTTGGTTGAATTAGATGAGGAAAGTGAAATTATTTTGAGTGTACCAATCAGTAGAGAAAAAATAAATAGAAATAAAATGCTTAAATTGTTTGCAGTGTTGGAAAACACACTATCTCCTCTCATTTATTACCTCATGAAAAGTGTTTTTTTGTACACTCCATAAATATAATGAAGTCCACCTTGATCTTTTAGAACAACTCTTTGGTGAAATAAATATGGCATTTCCATTTTTTCAACTAATTAGAACAAATAAAATGCTTGCATCATTTATAATGTTTGAAAACACACTGTCCCATGTCAGTTAGTTCGATATGAAAATTTTCGTTTCGTTATGCTCCAAGAATGTAATGAAGACCACTTTGAAGTTTTTGAATAACTCTTTGATACAGTCCAAATATCATTTCAATTTCTTCATCTAATTGGAACAAATCAAATACTCACATTATTTGCAGTGTTGGAAAACACATTGTCTCGTCTTAGTTATTCCCTCATGATTTTATTTTCTTTCGTACACTCCAAAAATTTAATGAAGTCCAAGTTCATATTTTAGAATAAATATTTGGTGATGTAAATATGACATTTCCCTTTTTTCATCTTATTAGAACAAATAATTTAATGCTCGCATTATTTGGAGTGTTGGAAAACACACTGCCGCATGCAAGTTAGTTTGTTATGAAAATATTTGTTCAAGTATTTTGGAGCTAAAAATATATATATATTTAGAAAACTCACTTTCCTGTGCCAAAAAATTTATTTTCAAAATTCACTATCTTCTGTCAATTAGTTTTGTCTAAGCATTTTATTTATTGGCAACATATTTATAAATATAGTATATATTACTGGAAAACACATTGTCCCATGTCAGTTAGATTAGTGTGAGAATTTTATTTGTTCTAAATTCTCTTTTGCATTTATTTTTAAACCATATGAGGAAATTAAAATGCAATTTATGTTGTAAGAGTTTCTTTAAATTGTAAAGGTCAATGGACTTCATTACATTCCTATTGTCTACAAAACTAAAGGTTTTCATTACAATCATGTTGTCTACATTTAATTCTGTGAAACTAATAACTTCTAATTTTCCTAGGAGACAGAGCACATAAGTTGTCTTTTCCATGAAATCTTTTTCAAGAACTTCCCTTACATTATTGTCCTTTTTGGAGAGAGTACAAAATTGGTGTAAGTGCTCTTCTAGGTTTGCTTGCACCAACCAATTAGGAAGACTCCTTTCTATCTTCATCCAAGAACCTGAAAGCTTCTAGGTCCTGGTTAGGCTTAGGTCATTAACTAAGCCTTGTTTCAACTCTGCTACAAGAGTATCACTCCTTATGCTTCACCTTGGAGGACTTGACACCATTTGAATTTGTAAACTAACTCCTACACTTAGAAGGATCTAAGTGCCAAATTCACTCTCAACCTTCAACTGCTTGCAGGGGTTTTAGAGACACTGAAAACATACATTTCACAACCATTTAGATCCATCTTTGAGGACCTTCAATCTGTTGTCTTACCAATTCCAAGATCTTGCTTTGAGGAGGCCTAATTGCTTGTAGCCCTTGCCAGTCACCTTTTTGCTTTTCTTGCTCAAACTGTCCAAACAACCTGGAAAATAAATTGCACTTTCCAATACCATTTTGGAACCTTTAAATGATTCATAGGATCTCAGTTCCCTGTGCCCTCTGTGCAATGGTCTCCTATGATCTAGCATAAACAGGGCTAATAGGCCTAATTCCTAGGGTTTTACTGATTGCTCATTCAAATCTACTTCAAATGGATTGGTTGAAACTTCAATCCTTCTATCATACCTATATATGACTAAATACAACTTGGAACCATACTTTTCCCATACTGTACTTCTTCCCCCTGCCTGTTCACATCAATCTTTGACTACCAAACCTCTAACCAAGTAGTAAGAACTCGCCTAGGGTTTGGTTTTGAAAGAAAATACTTGACTCCCTATAACTCCTACTACTAAATATTTACAAATGATTACCTCCCCTATCATATCCATCCAATCTTAGGAAGATCCCATGGTTAGACTTTATGGGGGAGCCATGAAAAGACTGTCTACTCAAAACAGAAACAACAAACCCTCTAGACCTTAAACTATGAACTCACAACACTATTTAGCTTAAAATAACCCAATCACAGAATGGAAAGTGCTTGAAACTACCCTACAAACACAAATCTAAAGCCAAATCAATATATACAATTCACTAGATATCATTGTTTCTTTAAAACACACGGTGAACACAGAAATTGCAGAGCTTTCTCTATTCACATAAAAACAAAACTTGATTACAATGGACTTCTTCTTGCCTTCGAGCCACCACACTTACATAGATGCCTTTTTTCATGTTTCAAGGGATGTTGGTCGATCCCACACTCCTAACTTTTAGGGGATCCAAGACAACTAAGTTGCATGCAACCTAACAAATGTTGTCATGCAACTTTGCAACAACTCTTGCAACTCTGCCATCATCCTAAATCTTAGGACCTCAACCTCCTTGATTCTGAGCCACCAATCCCTTAACTACCTCTTGGAATCTTTCTAACAATAAGGATGTGTTTAGAACACATTTAAGGCTCAACATTCCAACATAAGTTTTCTAAGGCTAATAAAAGCAAAAAATTAACAACAATGATTTAAACTAAGGTGACTTTAGTCCTAGTGACTAACTCACCTATTCCACACACAAGCAAGACCTTCTAAGGTCTAAAATAAAAACACTAGCACCCTGACTTGGCTAAGGTCAGGTACAAGCCAAAATTGTCAATTAACCAAAATGGAGGTTAGCCTAGGTGCTCCTGCACCATCCTCCCCAAAAACAAAAGATTTCAATCCACCCTTGGATTGAATAAGTTGAGATCAATGCCCAACTGCTTGAATTCTGATTCCTTGATCCACAGTGCATCAGCATCAGGTTGACCAAGCCTTTTAATCAAATGCTCTTTGTATTCCTTGGTTCTAGTCTTCTTGTAGACCCTGGTATCCAGTATTTTGTCAGCTTGTTTGACTGTAGTAGAAGGTAGTTTGAGTTCTCCCACATCTTGGTTGACTTCATTGAGGTTCTGATCCATGTCTGGTGGTGGTCCTTTGTAATGAACCTGATCTGCAATGTTAAAAATAGGGGACAATCCACTGTCATCCGATAGCTACACCTTGAAAGCATTGTTTCCATAGTTTGCTAGGATTGGACAGGGACCTATCCTCTTCATCTGCAACTTGTGAGGAACTCTTTTTGGCAACCTAGACTTGTTTAAATGCACCATCACTAAGTCTCCAACATGGAACTGCACTTCTCTTCTATGCTCATCCACCTTGGTCTTATGTTTCATGGTATTTTCTGCCAATGTCTTCCTGGCTGTATCATGAATCTCCTGCATTGCATAGGAAAAATCATCAGCATATCCACTTCCCTTGACTCCATCCTTTAAGTCTCTTAGCTCATAGACTCCTCTAGGATGTAATCCATAGACAATTTCAAAGGGACTCTTCCCTATTGATCTATTTACAGTGTCATTGTAGGCATATTCAGCTTGCCCAATCAACTGATCCCATTATTGACCATACTCCTTGGTCAAGCACCTTAATAGATTTCCAAGACTTCTATTTACAACTTCGGTCTAACCATCAGTTTGGGGATGGTATGCAGATCCAAAGGATAAATTAGTGCCTAATCTTTGCCAAAGTGTCTTCCAAAAATGGCTCATGAACTTGGTGTCTCGGTCTGATACAATGCTGATGGGTAATCCATGTATCCTTACTATCTCTTTGAAGAAGAGAGAAGCTATTTGACTGGCATCATTGGTTGTTTTACATGGCACAAATTGATCCATCTTGCTGAATCTGTCCACAACCACATAAACACTGTCCATTCCCTATTTTGTCTTGCGTAACCCAACTACAAAATCCATACTCAAGCATTCCCATGGCCTAGTAGGAATAGGCAGTGGTTGGTATAGGCCTGAATTTGAAGAAGTACCCTTGGCCTTTTGACACACTATACAACTTTCCACATACCTCCTAACATCTAGGTTCATCCTTGGCCAATAGTAGAACCTTTGAACAAGTTCTTGAGTCTTGGTGATCCCAAAGTGACCACTCAATGCACCATTATGCTTTTCTTGTATCATATTCTCTCTAATAGAGCCTCTAAGAACACATAGCTGATTTCCTTTAAACAAAAGATCACTTTGCAAAGTATATTCAACATATTTACTATGAAAATTATTCTTGTACTCGGCACATACCTTATAAATGTCTGCAAAATCTTCATCATCTACATATAGATCCTTGAAATGATCTATTCCCATGCTCTTCAACTAAATCTTTTGAATGGTGAGGACTCTTCTACTCAAGGCATCTGCCACCTTGTTGAGAACTCCTTTCTTGTGCTTGATATTGAAGGTGTAAGCTTGTAGGTACTCCACCCATTTCATGTGTTTGTGACTCAGCTTCTCTTGTGAATTCAGGAAACTAAGTGCTTGGTTGTCTTAATACACTATGAATTCCTTGGGAAGCAAGTAGTGCCTCCATTTCCTTAGAGCTTGGACCAATGCATACATCTCAAGGTCATAAGAAGAATACTTCTTCTTGGCTTCACTTAACTTCTCTGAATGAAAAGCCACTGGTCTGCCCTCTTGGCTGAGAACAGCTCCAATAGCCACATTGATTGCATCACACTCTACAGTGAATAGCTTCTCAAAGCTTGGTAACACCAAAACAGGTTGTGTAGCTATCTTTTCTTTCAACAACTAAAAAATTTTGTTAGCTTGCTCATTCCATACAAACTTGGTCTTCATTCCTCCTTTAATAGTATCCAACATAGGAGCACAAATAGCACTAAATTTCCTTATGAACTTCCTATAATATTGAGCAAGACCATGAAAAATTCTTACCTCTATTGTTGTCTTTGGAGTAGGCCAATTGAGGATGGCCTCCACTTTGCTGCTATCCATTTTCAAGTTGCCATGTGATAGCACAAATCCAAGGTACACTAGCTCTATTTTGATGAACTCACACTTTCCCAAATTGATCATCAATTTCTCCTCCTGCAGCTTCTTGAAAACCAATTCTATCTGTTTGAGGTGCTCCTCTCTTGTTTTGCTATAGATCAGTATATCATCAAGATACACTACTACAAATTTGCCAATGTAGTCTTTGAGGATTTCATTCATGATTCTCATGATGTGGAGGGGGCATTAGACAATCCAAATGGCATGACTAGCCACTCATAAAGACCCTCATTGGTTTTGAAGGTTGTTTTCCACTCATCTCCCTCATGTACTTTGATTTGGTGATAACCACTCTTTAAGTCTATCTTGGTATAATACCTAGCTTCACCTAGACAATCTATGAGGTCTTCAATCCTAGGAATAGGGAACCTAGACCTAATGGTTATCTTGTTTGTTCCCTAGAGTCAATACAAAGCCTCCATTCTCCTCCCTTTTTAGGTGCTAAGACAGTGGTTACTGCACATGGACTGATACTTTTCCTAATGAGACCTTGGTCTAGGAGTTCTTGAATCTGTCTAGCTATTTCCTCATTTTACTGAGGGGTCATCTTGTAAGCTACTTTATTTGGTATGGTAGCCCCTGGTATCAAGTCTATCCTATGACTTATGGCTCTTTTAGGGGGTAATGTTGCTGGTTGTCCACTGCTTACAATGCCTTCATAGGTCTGCAACATTTTCTATATCTCCTTAGGTAACTCTGGTTTTTCAGCTTCTTTCTCATTGCTTACCTCTCTTGGCCTTAGCATCACTGCATAGCCAACTCCTTCTCCTTCTTCCAAGGCTTCTAAGAACTCTTTTTCACCAACCATGAGAAATTTAGGACCTACTGTCTACACCTCTGTATCTTCTAACAAAGACTGAATTCTAAATGTTACCTTATCTTTCTTGAAAGTATAGGAGTTCTTGGCTCCATCATGCATAGCTTGGTGATCAAATTGCCATGGTATACCTAGGAGCAAGTGACATGCATCCATAGGTAACACATCACACAAGACTTTGTCTTTGTACCTTCCAATTGAAAACTCCACCCATGCTTGTTCTTTCACCAAGACATGTTGGCCTTTATTGAGCCATGTGACCTTGTAAGGATTAGTGTGGGGTATCCTTGTCAACCTTAGCTTGTTGACTATCTCCTCTGACACAATATTGTCAGTAGACCCTGAGTCAATGATGACTCTACATACTTTCCCCATCATCTTACACTTTATTCTGAACAGGGACCTCCTTTGGCTTGGTTCTTCTTTCACTGGCTCCTTCATAAAAGTTCTCCTTAGCATGAGGTTCTCACCTTCCTCTGAATTCAATGGTACTTCAGGATGTTTATCTACTACAGCTATCTCATCATGAACCAGTTTAGTTCTCTTGTCACTTCCATGAGAGGTAACACCTTTCTCTGGACATCTATAGGTCGGGTGTCCCATTTGATTGCAGTGGTAACACTTCATGTTGGTAAAGTAACTACCCCTTCCTTTTCCACCACTCCTTCCTCTAAAGCTAAAGCCTCTTCCTCTGCCACCTCTGCTAGAACTTCCTTCTTGCTAATCAGAGTATCTGACTTCTCCTTGAGCCCTTGGTTCTGAACTCCTTCCACCATAGCCACCTCTTTGTCCTCTGCTGTCTTTTCCTTTACCCCTACTTTTGGAGGTCTGTTCTTGCTTCTTTTTGCCTTTCTCCTCTATCTTTAAGGCCATTTGATAGCATTGGCGGATGGTTTTGAAGTTCACTAAGCTCATATCTTCTTCAATAGACCATTTAAGCCCATTCAAATACCTTGCTGGCTTGATGCTCTCATCTTCAACTACCTTTGATCTGAGGCACAACTTTTGGAACTCCTCGGTGTATGTTTGAACATTCATATCTTTCTGTCTGAGGTTATGTCTTCTCCTATGCAACTATACTTCATAGTCATCAGGTAGATAGGTCTACCTTATTTTGGTTACCATGCCTCTCCATGTAACTATAGGACCCTTGCCTTCTTTCTCTCTTTCAGCTTGTACAAATTTCCACCATGTGAGAGCTGCACCTCTCAACCTTGACTTGGCCACCTTTACTTTTTGGGCCTCTGTTATACCATCGCATTCAAAGTGATTCTCTATGCTTTCAATCTAGTCTACAATTGAATCAGGGTCCATTTTTCCACTGAATAGTGGCACTCCTTCCAAAGCTTTGCCATTGAAGGCCTGCAATGCCTTCAAGAAGGGTTCTTTAGCAAGGACAGGGTTAGGTTTTGGAGCTTCCTCCTCCAAGTCCTCTTCCTTTTCCTTTGCTTCCTGCTCTTCCTTCAGTTCTATTTTGTCCTTTAATTTGTCTACTATTTCTTGGACTTCATCCAAGAGCTTCTCCATCCTAGAAAACCTTTCTCTTAGTAGTTGGTTGTCCTCTTCTTGCTCTTCTACCTTCTTTGCTAACTCAGCATTAGTCACCATGGTTCCTTCTTCCTCTGGTGTATTCCCTCCTACTGACTTAGTGGGTTGCAACATCAATCACAAGCCTGATCAAACAAAGGCTCTGATACCAATATGGTGTAAGTGCTCTTCTAGGTTTGCTTGCACCAACTAATTAGGAAGACTCCTTTCTATCTTCATCCAAGAACCTGAAAGCTTCTAGGTCCTGATTAGGCTTAGGTCATTAACTAAGCCTTGTTTCAACTCTGCTACAAGAGTATCACTCCTTGTGCTTCACCTTGGAGGACTTGACACCATTTGAATTTGTAAACTAACTCCTACACTTAGAAGGATCTAAGTGCCAACTTCACTCTCAACCTTGAACTGCTTGCAGGGGTGTTAGAGACACTGAAAACATGCATTTCAAAACCATTTAGATCCATCTTTGAGGACCTTCAATCTGTTGTCTTACCGATTCCAAGATCTTGCTTTGAGGAGGCCTAATCGCTTGTAGCCCTTACCAGTCACCTTTTTGCTTTTCTTGCTCAAACTATCCAAACAACTTGGAAAATAAATTGCACTTTCCAATACCCTTTTGGAACCTTTAAATGATTTATAGGATCTCAGTTCCCTGTGCCCTCTGTACAGTGGTCTCCTATGATCTAGGGTAAACAGGGCTAATAGGCCTAATTCCTAGGGTTTTACTGATTACTCATTCAAATCTACTTCAAATGGATTGGTTGAAACTTCAATCCTTCTATCATACCTAGATATGACTAAATCCAACCTGGAACCGTACTTTTCTTGTACTGTACTTCTTTCCCCTGCTCGTTCACATCAATCTTTGACTACCAAACCTCTAACTGGGTAGTAAGAACTCGCCTAGGGTTTGGTTTTGAAAGCAAATACTCGACTCCCTATAACTCCTACTACTAAATATTTACAGATGATTGGCTCCCTTATCATATCCATCCAATCTCAGGAAGATCTGATGGTTAGACTTTATGGGGGAGCCATGAAAAGACTGTCTACTCAAAACAGAAACAACAAACCCTCTAGACCTTAAACTATGAACTCACAACACTATTTAGCTTAAAATAACCTAATCACAGAATGGAAAGTACTTGAAACTGCCCTACAAACACAAATCTAAAGCCAAATCAATATATACAATTCACTAGATATCACTGTTTCTTTAAAACACACGGTGTACATAGAAATTGCAGAGCTTTCTGTATTCACATAAAAACAAAACTTGATTACAATGGACTTCTTCTTGCCTTTGAGCCACCACACTTACATAGATGCCTTTTTTCATGTTTCAAGGGATGTTGGTCGATCCCACACTCCTAACTTTTAGGGGATCCAAGACAACTAAGTTGCATGCAATCTAACAAATGTTGTCATGCAACTTTGCAACAACTCTTGCAACTCTGCCATCATCCTAAATCTTAGGACCTCAACCTCCTTGATTCTGAGCCACCAACCCCTTAACTACCTCTTGGCATCTTTCTAACAATAAGGATGTGTTTAGAACACATTTAAGGCTCAACATTCCAACATAAGTTGTCTAAGGCTAATAAAAGCAAAAAATTAACAACAATGATTTAAACTAAGGTGACTTTAGTCCTAGTGTCTAACTCACCTATTCCACACAAAAGCAAGACCTTCTAAGGTCTAAAATAAACACACTAGCACCCTGACTTGGCTAAGGTCAGGTACAAGCCAAAATTTTCTATTAACCAAAATGGAGGTTAGCCTAGGTGCTTCTGCACCAAAAATTAATTTGAATAATCTTCCTCTTGAAGCACAAATTTTAACGCTCTTCCAATCAATGTTGACCACAGTTTGTTTAACTCCTCTTCCATCTCATTTAATCAAAATTAGGAAAGCAGAGTTAACCAAGGTGTGTTCATAACTGAGTGGAATGCATTAAAAGTGGCTTGAAGTGCAGGAATATTCAAATTCCTATGTACTATTTTTGGAAAGGATAATAAGTTATGGAAGTTCACGAAAATGTTTTGATGGACAAGACAATTTTGTGCAATGTTTCAAGAGAGAATTACAGGTTATTAGTGTGAAAAGTTTCCACTTATGAAGATTCATAACTAATAAATAAAATAGTTTTTGATTAGTGATAAACAAGATTTGAAGGGGCCCTAAAACCCTACACAAAAAGAGAAAAGGAATTAAAGATAAAGAAAATTGGTTGTCAAACCAAACACCAAAAAAGAGGATGATTACCCAAGAATTAGGACCCCATCAACAGATAATGAAAATCTAAAACAAAAAAAAACCATACAAAAAGAGAACAAAAAAAGTAGCATTTAGAGAAATTCCTTAAGCATTTTGGCTACTTCCAGATCCTTGGAGATCACCCTATCATGCATATCAATGACATCCAAGATGTCCTGGCTTCAAACCATTTTGGACATGGTTTTTCTTTGAGTATGAACGCCTGGCCCCGTGCCTAATTTTGTAACTTGCAGCTCCTTATCATCATCCTCTCCCACTCCTTGTTCACCAGCTCATAAAAAGAGATCTTCAAGTCCAATCCCTTGCCTTCTCATTCAAGAACACACACCCTTCATCCAAGGATTCAATTTTCTCCTTGCTAAGATTGATAATCGTGTTAAGGTCTTTATGTAGTAGCAGGGAATTCCTTTCCAACGTTGAAATCCTCGAGCCATAATCTCTCTTTAAATTGGCCATGTCCTCCACCATCAAGCCCACACTAGAATTCAACGATTCAACTAGACCGAAGATGGAATCATTTTCCTTTAGGCTTCTTAGAGTAGAGATATTGTATCATGCAATCGTGTCATGTTTTTTATGGAGGTCCTAAACCTCCTGAACCAATTACTTAAGAAAATTAAAAGAAATGTCTACCCCTTCCTTAACTAGACTAGAGGCCTACATATAGTCCATGACACCCTAGAAAATCCCCCTCCCTTGATGGGAACTCATGGGGGATTGTCATCTTGAAAACCTTCAGGAAAATCAACCTATGTCTTACCATTACCTTTAGAAGCTGACACATCATGAGACTCATCCACATTCACCACACTGTTCACTTTCCCAGTAGCAGGGGCCCCTCCAACATTAGCATGACCCAGGTCCTTATTCCCAACACTTGCCACCTCACCAACTTGATTAACCCCTAAATCCTCTGAAATTTTTTCCACATCATCCTTGGAGCATACAGGACCCTGTTTATTAGCCTTCCTTCTACTATCTTTACCCTCCTCTGCCTCATCATAATAAGCCTCTTGAATTTTTTGTTTAACACATGGGTTTGAGGATTTCACCTTTTTCTTCCCACCATAAGAGGGTATGTATGCCAAGTCTATGTGGTAACGAGCAAACCAAGCATCATACTCCTCAATTTCCATACCTACACTCTCAACTACCTCCTCAATCTATCATTTTCCACTCCCCTTCTTTCTCTCTTTTGAATTGATAGAAATAACAATGCTAGGGTCTTCAAGAATATAGTTAACCTTAATATGATTCATGATAAGAAAAATTAAACCATCATGTAAGAAAGGGTTCCTCTGATTCTTTCTATAATTCATAATCCCTTCTTCTAAAGAAAGTAAAAGATAGAACGAGAAAGAAATGAGCTTACTATGGTGAAAATTATTGAGCATCACAAAATGATGGCCATACAGAGCCAAATACATTCCATCCAAGGTGAAATAGCACATCAGTGCCATGGAAACCTCATGCCAGATAGGTTTGATTTTGGACCTATCGTAACCCCACAGTCGAGCCCCACCATTTTGGCTCTCTCTATTCTAAAGAAAATTCAATCTAGTAACCCTCGATAGATTTTTGTCTCTATTAAACTTCCTTCCTTCAGTCAACATCCTGGTAACTTCTACAATGAATTCGTCATTGATAGTGGTATTCCTTTCAAACATGCTCAACACCTGGTGATGCCAAGTGTCGATAAACTCCTTGGACACATCTATTTTAAAACCATGTAGTTTCTCCATGAAAAGGGTAACCCCTACCTTCTTGAAAATCCCCCAAACCTCAACATTGTCTTTAAACTTAGCGCAAACAATTAGCTTGGTCCTACACCTATCCCCACCCATCAATCAAATGCAAGCACTTCACAGAAGCAAAAACAAACAACATACAATTACATCTAAACACCATGGAAAGAAGAAGAAAAGAACCCAAAAAGCATGTGAGCCTGTCGAATACGGTACTCAAGATAATAATGACAAGAAGCCTCTTGCACTTAGAATTCAGATACCCAAAAATTATGATGAGCTTCACAAGATTGAAGTGCTTTATCAACCTGAGTTGCACATGATTACCATGCAAGTCTTTATTCGAGGAGATGACTTCCTCCAACGTGCTAGAATTTTTCATTATCAAGCAAGGTAATTAAATCAATGGGTAGATTACTATTAGCCTCCCAATATCTGGTTGATTTCACCCCAAGATTCACCATCCGGTCAGCCACCCCACTCACCTCACAAAAGGAATGAGAAATATACACTTCATTAAAATCATGAAACATAGACCAGGTGATGGAATCGTAATTCTCATGTCCAATCTTAAACCCTTGTTGCATTTAGGAGGGTTTTTTAATATACTTCCTTAAAGTCAATTAAGCAATTCTATTTGGTTGTTGAATTTCTAGTGCCCGCTGCCAGTCACTATTTTAATACTTTCTATTAGGTAGCTAGTTTCCTCATCATGAGTTCTAAAAAAACTAAGCTATGTTATGACTTTCGAGTTCTTGAGATTTTATTTTATCTATCATATCATCCTAGGAAGTCCCCTCTGTCATAACAACTTATTGAGCATGTGCATAAAATTTTTCACTTAAGTTCAGCTGGCCTTATGTCCTTATTGCTCATTGCCAATCACTTTTGAGATATATGTTTTAAAACAGTGATGAGCGATGAGGTGATATCTCTTTGATAACACTCATTGATAATTATTCTTTGAGCTTCTATCTACGATT
Organism: Sequoia sempervirens; assembly: GCA_007258455.2. Classification (NCBI taxonomy): domain Eukaryota; kingdom Viridiplantae; phylum Streptophyta; class Pinopsida; order Cupressales; family Cupressaceae; genus Sequoia; species Sequoia sempervirens. Next base: position 990,978,169 of record VDFB02281492.1, read on the forward strand.
AGCGATGAGCGAGGTTCTTATGGGATCACTTATCGCTAATGTTTTTTAAGTCCTTAAGGTTGTAATAGCGATAAGCGATGACTTCTCACTTCATGATCCCAGTTCATCGCTCATCGCCAATATGTTGTAAAGTGTTTGTTTACAATTAGTAATGAGTGAGATGATGAGTTCCCAATTATATCACACCTCACGAATTCATTTTGAGCACTAAGGTTATAATTAGCGATGAGTGATATGGTCCCTTATGAGGAGTTTTCTCTCACTAATTTAACTACATCCTATTTGCGATGTCTTTTGTATCATTGATTGTTCTGTAGGTGTACATGTCAAATTGTGGTGCTTACATCTCTTATCACTGATGGGAGTCAAGGTGAAAAGTTGAATTAGCGAGAGCGATGGAGATGAAGATGATCGAGAAACTAGCCCTAGATCCAAGGATCGAGATTTTGTCACATAAGTTACTTGCATCGTTGATAAAGAAGGAAGAGAACAAAGTGAACCAACAATTGGTGAAAACTGCTAAATGAAGAGGCAATGTGTTATAATCTTAAGCATGTCGTATAAAGAAAAGGGGTATGTGGAGGATCATCATGGAAAAATAGGCCCTTAAGTGGTAAAAAAATTAGAAATATCAGAGTTAGGCAACTCAAGATGTAAAAATTTGAATAAGTTATCTATATTCTTTCAAAAATATGTAAGAATAGAATCTGTAGAAAATTGAGTGTAGTTTCTAAACTACTAGGTTTGTTAAAAAATAATCTATTTCGTGAAACTTTGAAATTTCAATGCAGTAGTATTTAATTTTCAAGGAAAAAATAAGAAGTAGGTGTTTTTCTGACCACCCTAACCACAATAAAATGATAATATTTTAGATATAAGTAGAGGACTCATGTCCTGATGTGATGCATATTTTTTTGTAATTTTTTTCCAAGTAAATAATTAATTATGAATTTTTTATTACAATTTTCAAAAATATAAAAACTCATATGTCTGACCACCTTAACTTGGTGAAAACTTCATGAAATTCAATTTTTATTTTTTGAATCTTATAGTATGTGGAGCATAGAATGTAACGCATGTTTTGGATTCAAAAAATGTGATATTGTTTAAAAGCTAAAAAAAAAATCAATCAGTCTATAAATCAAGAATTTAGTCATAATGTGAATAGAAAATGAATAATAATTACTTATTAAATTCAAAGTAAAGAATAATTCATATTGGTGGAAATCTGAGAATCTCCTTTAAAAACCATTTTTGTTTCATCAATTTTGGGTAAAAAAAGTTGTCAACCACATATCCATCATATTGCCACTTTTTGACCCATCATGATCCTGCACATACCCATAGAGAAAAATAGCAAGGTGGATTATCAACATGTTGATACAACTTTAATGTTGAAAGATCAATGATCAAGGTTCAAAATTGAATGGCTAATTGTTAGTTCACTCGTGCGAGCTTACTATCAAATATTAATGGTGACATGCTCCCCCTCAGTCATAATTGAAAGTAGATATCTAGTTTATTGTGCATTATAGCTCACTAGCTACTGGAAGGAATACCAGAGGCCAAAGAATTTTCAAGCAAACCTCCAAAGATTATTTGCAACTAAGATGAAACAACTTTCGTCTAGGTAAGAAAAATTGATACCTTCTATTAATTAAGGTAGTAGGATGAACACCCATGAAAGTTGATAATAAAATTGATGGAAAATGCAATTTAGTCTTTTCCTGGTGTTTTCAATTTGATAATTGAGAATTGTCTAAATTGTGAAGAAAGTTATCCTTTTCAACATTAGAGTTTTATCCTGTAATAATTGTGAAGGGTTTTGTTTGGTCGTAAGAAATTGTAAACCCTAGTCTCCATTTTTCTTACAAACATAAGTGATCCAAAGCCTAGTGAGTCTAGTGTTAGACCTGAGAGGAAACAAAAACAAAAAAGGGTCAAAAGGCCTAAAATTCAGCATGCTTCAGCTAAAGTTGAGCCCAAACCAGTAGTTGTTCCTAACCCTTTTCTTGGTACCCCTACAGCTTCCACAAGGTCAAGAAGTGCAAGAAAGGAATCATAAAAGTTTATGCAAGAAATTTTTGGAGGTATTAGAGAGGGAGGGTCACGAATTGGTAAAAGGCCCACAAGACAAGTTGTTATTACCACTAGGTTGATTGATGATGCTAGCAAGATTGGTGAGAAAGCCCAGCCCCAAAGTGAATGGAAATTGTTTAAGTATGCATTTAACAAGAAAAATTCCAGTAAGCCTATATGCTTTTTATGGGGGTTGAACCTGGGAAATTTAGTAGTTCCAAATGTGTTTGTGGAGGTTGATTTAATGATGGAGCTAGTAAGGCACTTTGACCCTACTAACAAGAAAATCAAGAGTGTGAATGGTGATATAATTCTAGAGGTGACTAAGGACAAAATTTTGGAAGTGTTTGGGTTGAATGCCAATTACACTACAAAGTTCAGGCATGCTAACATGTAAGATGAATATCATAGAAGAAAATTTGCATATAGAGAAGCAATACTTGTGCGACATAGAAGAAACAAAAAAAATTCACTATTCAAGATGTTTAGCCTTTTGAGTGTGAAGAATTTGAAGACTATTTCAACAACACTTATTATTGTCTGAACTAGGTGCCAGCTGAGGATTTTGAGGTTAGAATAGTCCCTAATTTGTTAGTTATGGTGGCAGATATATAGGAATATAATCGAAACATTGGTTTTGATTATGATAACTTTGTTTACCAACAAATGCATGAGGATTTTCTTAATTTGAAAATGGAATCACTCCCTCTATCTTTCCCTCATTATTCATTAATGGCGAACATGCTCTTATGGGAAGGAGATTATGAGTGGAAAAGAAAGTTGAATTTGAGGGTTGTGAAGAGTGAAAATGAGGCCATCCCAGTGCAAATGTGGACATATATTTGGGATCAGGATTTCTCCAATTCTAACTACATTTTTTTTTACAATGTTATAAGACATGGTATCTTAGAGTCATTGGGTGTGGCACCTAGATTCATACTTTCTCCATAAATCAGAAATGCCATGTGAGTAATGGATATATGAGGTTCTGTAACCTCACATAATTGGGCTGATTGCTTTTTACATTTTGAATATTCTTTGATTAGGGTTTATGGAGCTAAAGTGGCACCCCATTGTTTACCCTTATATGTCTCAGATAGGTTGGCTTTCATGGAGCTCATGTGACAAATGGAAGTCATGGGTTTTGAAATGTTTAGAAAGGACATAAAGGGCTCTATGGTATATCCCCAATGCTCTTTTGCTTATTTTAAGGTCACTTCCTTTGAAGGGTATGAGAAATTGGGCATTATGGTAGATAATCTTAGAATGCATATAGGTGTGGTTAGGGTTTTTGATCGAGAAGGATTTGTGGGTAGAAAGAGAAGACAAAAGAACTTAAAAGGCATGATACATCATGAATTTTTATTTAAAGATGGTGTACTAAGGAACCTAACAAATGATGAGGTTGTTATTGCTAGAAAAAGGGAATGGACAACTATGAAAAACCTTGAGGAGAAGATTATGAAAAAGAATGCCTTCTACATCAATCCATACAATGAAATTGCAAACCCCTTGGAGAGGGCCTTTACTATGATAAGGGACTATCACTCTGGTTAATTTAAAGTAAAATTAAAGGAGGTTGTTGACAGAGCCTAGGTCCTCTTAGAGCAACAACAATAGCAACAAGCCATGGATATCCTAGAAAAGCTTGAAGATATTCAGGAGGTTGGAGAGGAACAAGTGGCAGAACATGTGCCAAGAAATGAAGAAATTGAGCAAAAAATTTCCCTTCTCATATTGAAGCGACTCATAGTTCAGATGTTCTTCTTGATAGAATTGTGGGAATGGAAATAGTTGAAATGTTGTATTTTTGCACTTGAATTTTTAGGTGTGCTAGGTTTTCATGAATGTGTTCAAATTATGTTTTCTTCTGAGACACTACCATTCCTTGGTTTAACTAGCATGCTACTTGAAGTAAAAGTGTTGCTAAGGGTATTTTCCAAACCTATTGTACTAATGTCAATACTAGGAGTGAAAGTGCTTGACAACCTAAGATCCACAATGATTGTGCTATCATGGGATGACATGAGACTTGAACATCATCTCACTACAGTATTGGAAATAGGATACCAGATACTCATACAAAAGTGACTAAATGCAGGATGAATGCAAAAACAATGTAAGCTAAGAACAAAGAAATGCTTATAACTAAAATTTTAGAAATTGAAATAGAAAAGCAATAACATAAAATTAAAACTCAAAAACTAAACTTTAAATGCTAGAAAATTCAATGCAGAATATGTAAAGGGACTAACTCGTCCAGGGTGGTGAATGAGTCCCAGTGATGGTTTTTTTGAGAATATTTAGAATTTTTCAATTAAATTTTATGCTTTTTATGTTTTATGATCTATATCTAAGATGAAAATATAGATTTTGAATGATTTTAAATGAAATTAGATTAAAAAATGAAAGGTAAATGAGCTTTCACTAATGCAAAATTTAAAACCATATAATGCAAGTTAAAAAATGCAAATCCTAATGCAATGTTAATGAAAACAAGATAATATACCCCAAATCAGAAAATAAGGTACTCTAAATGCAGGTTCACCAAAATGAAAGGTGAAAAATTGGTTTTTCTTCCTCCACCCTTGATGGATTTAATCTAGGGAATATAAAGGGGAAACATTCACCAACTTTAACTCAAGAACAAACCCTTGAGATCTCTTTGCAAAGAAGAAATAAATTTTGCTAGAGGGTTGTTCTAGGGACTGAAAATGATCTAATGATGGGTTCACCAGCAATTGTAAACATGGAAAAGAAAATGAAATGCAACATGAAATGTAAAACCCTAATTGAATGCAAATTAACTCTAAATGACCTAGAAATGCAAGTGAAACAACATAGAAAAATGAAAAACAAAAAGTGTGCACCTTGGAAACTAAAGATGGTTGAATGGAGGTCTGAACCACTAAAAAATCTATTTTCAAGGCTGACTAGTACTCATTCGCCAAGCTAGGAGAATCATTCTAGTTTCTGGGAAACTATGTAGGAACAAAAATCTACCAAAAGGGTATCCAAATCTACAAAATCCTAAAAATGTACTGGAACTAGTACTCATTCGCCAAAAGTGATGAATTAGTCCAACTGGGGTTTTCTGCAACTTTCGAAGCTGATTCTACTCTTCCTTGTCTTCTTTGTCCTTCTTGATTGATTTCTAGATCTGAATCTCTAATTTGCAACCTGTAGGTCTTTTCCAATGTTCTCCAAGTCTTGATGACAACTTTGACAATTTTGAATGATTTGACAACCTTTCTCCGATCTTGCTCCTTATGAAATATGCATCCTAGACCAAAAAATCACACACAAAGGAGAGGGAAATTTTTTGTTGGGTTAGTGAATATAAGGGTTTTCCTTGGTCAAACCCCTTGTTGTTAATAAAACCTTGAAATGAAAGAAAATGTGAATGGAGAATGATGAATGAACAAAATAAAATGTTGCAAATCACCAAAACCTAGTAATAATGTGGTAAAAATATGCTTGAAATGGCTAAAATGGATGTGGTTCTTGACTCTTGCTTGATTGATGTTGATCTTGTTTGAAACACTTGCTTGAATCATAAACCCTACATCACAATTGTTAGCCCAATAACAAACATGATAGATAGAATATTTGACATGATGATTGGCACTTGAATGTTGCTCTAAAATGCTTGATAATATTCCCTTGAAGACTCTTGGATGCTCTTGTGAACTCTTTTGAAAGCTAGGTGAGAATATGAGTGAAAGAACCTTGTATTTATACTCAATTCTGTAAGCATTCCAAAAATTACAACACTAAAAGCGGACATCTGATCTAGGAGAATAAATCCCATCAGAAATTTGAATTAAATTTAAATTTGTGCACCACATGACTCATTCTCCCAAGGTAGTGAATGATTCCCTTCAGGCATAATGTATGGGACCAAAAATGAAAAGTGCTTAGAAATGTGTGAAAACCAGTTTAGAGCCAAAAGATCTAGGTGGGACCCATTCACCCAAGGAGGTGACTAAGTCCTAGACCCCTAAATCTAGGCCACACTTGCCAAAAACACCTAAATTATGATTGGTTACTGATTGGTGTCAGAATTATCCTTGAAAGGATGTAATAAATGAGGCTTGTGGATGCAAACTGGGGCCAATTAAAGCACAAGAAATCCAAATTATTAATGACAAGCCTATAAAAGTGTGAAAGTGTGTTACAACACTTAAAAACATGCCAAATAAGGAAAGATAAATGTTTATTTTGATTAAAAAAAGGTTTATTATGTTTAATTATTTGTCAAAACCCTACGAAAGTGTGAAAGTGTGCTACAAAATTTTAGAAAGGTACCATTAAAATTAACTAGTTCAAAAGGGCCCAATACCTAATGTGAATATTTTATCCACATTACAACACTAAATCAAGGCAACAATAAGCCAAAATCCACAAGGAGGGCCCAAACAAGTGTGAAAATGTTAAGGGATCCATTTTTCAACACAACAATTGGTAGTAGATAGGATCCATGTAATTAAAGTGTTGTAAAATGGTTGTGCATATTCTATAATTTACCATACATTAAGGATATAGCCATTAGGCATACTATTGACTTTATGCATACTGAGAAAAATATAGCCTATGCTATTATAGAAACTCTTTATGGTGCTTTTGATACTATTTCATCATGTGAAGACTTTCGAAAACTAAAGATTCATCAAAATATTTGGGTTGAAAAATATTATGATGAAAATAATAGAAAACCTAGTGCTCCTTATGTATGGACAAAGGAACAACATGCACAATTCTTACAACTAATGTTTCAAACACACTTTCCTGCTGGATATGTAAGTAGTAGTATTAGAAGCCAAACTGGTATTAATGGCTTAAGAGGTCTCAATGCCCATGAATATCATTTCATAATGGAGAATATTTTACCTATTATTTTAAATATATTAAGTTTTCAAAAGAGGCCAAGATTGGTAGTTATAAGGTTATGCCTTTAATATTAAAGAGAATGAGTTTACATGTATTATATCCTTTGAACTTTGATGGTTTAAGGGAGGAGGTCAATAAAGTCCTTTATCTATTGGATTGGGAATTTCAACCAACAATATTTAACATTTATATGCATCTTTTGATACATCTACAATTTGAGCTAATGCATTGTGGCCCAATAAGAACAAGATGGATGTATCACATAGAACAATATATGAAGGTTTTGAAAAAAATGTTCAAACTAGGGAAAAATCAGAAGGCAACATCTCTGAGGGATACTCAATGCAAGAGGCCATGGAATTTTGCACATAATATATGAGGGATTTTAAATATGTCAATCGGCATGTATGGGACGATGACAAAGAAGAGACAGTTGCAGGTGAAGTATTAGAAGGAAATGGATGTTGTTTCAAGCTATCACATCAAGAAAAATGTTTGATACATGCCTATATTATTGAAATCACATCTTCGTTCGATAAGTGGCGTAGGTAAAAAAAAAAAGCACAATAATTTATTTACTCAATCGCATTTACACATTTGTATTATCAATCTTTGTATTTGTGCATTAGTATTCTATGTATAAAATATGAAGAAAACAATCAAGCTTGGATGAAACATTGACCTCAAAGGCATAGATGTCATACTAATTTAGTTGGAGATGATTCTTTTCTAAAATTTTAAGAATGAATGGCTAATGCAATCAATGATGTTGAAGAAGAAGTTCAAGATATAACAACAAAGGAAAGTGAGCATTCACAATCTCAACATTTACGGGCTACATGTTTTAGTGGAATGTGGGCCCATGTTAGTCATTTAAGAGTGGAAGAAAAAGACAAAGCAAAGATAAATTGTGGTTGTGTTGTTAGTGCTGAATTTTTCATGAAACTAAGAAGAAATTTATGTTTGATTCATCCAACAAATTATTCTAGTGGACTATGTTGAAAATAGTCGTATATTATTAAATTGTAAGTGGATCCAATCATCTGCACTATAATTTAATGAGTATGTATTTGTACACACAAATACAAGACAATTTTTATCAGAGACGGATGAGGCATATGTTTTCCCTCTTCAAATTAACTAATAATTTCTAATTTATGATGTAAGAAGCCCAAGATGGTCATATATCATTCAACCAGAGTCTCATTCAAAATTAAAATTCATGGAAATTGTTGATAGAATGCCTGATGGGAGATATGTTAACTTACAAGAAAGATTTGAGGAAGTGGATGAAGATGATGATGGAGTTCTTGAAGAAGACATTTTTATTACCAACATTGAAGAGATTGGGAGAGAGAATTCATTGCATGTCATAGATAAGGATAAGGAAGAAAATCAAGCTAATGCAGACATGAATGGTCAGGATTTTAATCTTGCTAGCAATTTAGATGATTATGATGATGTTTTGTCACCTTAAGAGGTTAGCTTGTCACCTAAACTTTGGTTATACATGTATGGTGTAATTTATTATTGAATGTAATAAATATCTGAGTATAGATATCCTTATTCAGATACATTTCTAAATGTAATCATCATCATTCTACTAGTACATTATATAGAAAACTTGAGATGTTCACTACTGATTTGAAGTACATTTAAAGTTAGGTTCAATCATTCTTCTTAGTTTTCTTACTTTGTTTGAAAATTTGAAATTAATTTTCTTTAGTTAGAATATAATTTCTTGTATGTCCTATATGTTTTCTAGATGCAAACACATAATGAATATTTGTGATTTAATAATACATATAGATATATTAACATTAGATGAACTAAGCCTCCTCATTACAAACAAATAAATGATCTCCTAGGCCTGACTGGCACTGAAAACTAAAACTGAGAGATTGCAAAATTAGAAAATTAGTCAATCTTTTCAATGAAATTATATCTAAAATATTGCATTCATAATAAAATACAATACCACACTACCTTAACAGTCAATAGAGGTATGCATGGGATGGCGAGACATATAGGTCAATGTACAAATTATTGCCACAATACTACAACAACCAAATATGAATATCACCGGGTGGCGGTGAAAACATGTTAACAACTAGAGTAAACCGCAACCCTGCAAGGGGTAAATAGTGACACTGATGTATGGTGGTGAATGATCACTCAACTACTAGAATTAACCTGTTGTCATGCAAGACTCCAAAGGGGTGTGTGTGGGATGGCGGTACTGCTAATCCTACCTTACCACTACCCCACAACAATCTTGATATGACAAAGTGGTATGGCGGTGAGCAATCACTCAATGCTAGAATTAACTTGTTGTCCCATGGGTATCCAGAGCAGTGTTTGTGGGGTGGTGGTATTTCTAATGCTACCTTGTAGCAGTCTTTAAATGATAGAGCAATAATGTGGTACAAGTTGTCAAAGTATTTAATGATTACAAGTATGTGCAGGATCATGATGGGCCAAAAAGTGGCAACATGGGTATGTGACTAACGACCTTTTTTTTATCCAAAATTGATGAAACAAAAAGGGTTTTTAAAGGAGATTATCAGCTTTCCATTGATATAAATTATTCTTTACTTTGAATTCAATATTTAATTGTTATTCATTTTCTATTCAAATTACGACTAAAGTCCTAATTGATAGGCTGATTGAGAAACATCTATAGCTTTCAAATGGTATCACATTTTTTGAATCCAAAACATGTGTCACATTCTATGCTTCACATAATATAGGATTGAAAAAAGAAAAAAAAAATTTAATGAAGTTTTGACCAAGTTAAGGTGGTCAGACATACAAGATTTTACATTTTTTAAAAAGTTGTAATAAAAAAATTCATAATTAATTATTTACTTGGAAAAAATTACAAAAAATATGCATCACATTGGGGCATGAGTCATCTACTTATATAAAAAATCTTATAAAAATTATCATTTTATTGTGGTTAGGGTGGTCAGCAGACACCTACTTCTTATTTTTTCCGAAATTTAAGTACTTCATTGAAATTTCAAATTTCGGAAATAGATTTTTATTTTTTAAACAAACCTAGTAGTTTAGAAACTACATTCAATTTGCTACAGATTCTATTCTTACATATTTTTGAAAAAATATAGACAACTTATTGAAATTTTTACGTCAAGTTTCCTAACTCTAATTTTTTTGAATTTTTTGCCAATTAAGGGCTTTTTTTTCCATGATGATCATGCACATACCCTTACACCATTCAATTTTCCAAGATCAAAGGCATGTATTCAAACTTGAAATATGGGAAGATTCTAAAATATTTTGCATGAATTGAAATGAATAGTGAGGTGACCGAGCTCAGCAACAAATATCACTTGGGAATCAATGAAATTTTGGGAATCATTCACACAACTCAGAATACCAAAGGCAAGGGAGTTCAAGCAAGAAGACAATGAAACTATTATTTTGTCAGGTAAGTTCAAAAAATCCCTCTATAGCAAGTGTATAAGAATTGAATTTTCTTCTATAGGTAGACACTTAAAGAAATCAAGTAAGAGTAAATTATTCATCATGCCACCTAAAAGAAGTTAGCATGTGAGTTAAAAGGAGGAGCCCACAATTTCTAAATCAAAGAATATCTCCCTAAAAAAAACCATTTTAGATGTATTACCTAATTCTATAGATAAAGGATTGAAAAAAATGTTTAAAGATACAACCCATGGATGTCTAGACCCAATTATCCCTATCCTAGGGTGGGATTTGTTTTGGTAGTTCTCTTAAAAAGGGATGATAAGATTCCAGTTTTGAATCCTTCGACCTTAGATATGACCAAATTGATAGTCCCAAATGTTTTCATAGATGTTGATTTTATTAAAGTATTAGTACAATATTATCACCCAGCTATTAGGACTATTAGAATGCCATACGGTTCACCATTAGTTGTGTTGACTAAAGAAGCAATCTATCACTAAGATCGACTTGGAAAAAATTTAGGAGAATTATAGGGGATTGAGAAAAATCTCTAGGACTAATGAACTTCTTTTACACATCAAAAAGGGTGTAAACAATAGGAGGATACCTATCTCCCCCTCCCAAATTGAGCCATTTTCCATAGAAGACTTCCAAGTATATTTTAAAAGAACATATTTTTCTTTGTGCCAAGTGCTTGGAATAGATGCTAAAGAGAGGATTCCAACCTATCTCATGATGATGGAAATGAAGATAGAAAATTATGAAGTCAACATTGAGTAAGAATTTGCTGCTAAAATTGAGAAAGGGCTATATGAGGGATTTCTGCAAGTGAGAACTTAGCTCCCATAAATTTTAAGAAATACTCTATGTTGTGTCATTTAATATAGTACCAAAACAAAAATATATGGACTAAAATAATGTGTTTGGGAATGACTGATAATGAAGGGAATAGATTGTTTGTACAAAATTGGTGTTACATATGGGATACTACATGTAAAAATAGCGATTATGTAATATTTCATGATGATTTAATAGTAAAGGCCATGGCTAATCTTGCTCATATTTCACCAAAATTTTCTAATAGAATCATGCAAGTATTAAGACCTTTAGCTTTGAAGCCAGAGTAGGGGTACACTCACAATTTTGGTGATCGATTCTTCTTAGCAGACCAAATAGTAATAAGGGTATATGGGTGTCATCAAGCCCTGCATGTCTAGCCTAATTTTTTTTCTATTCAAATTAAATTTTATAAAATTTATGTGGAAAATGTTATGGATGGTGTAGGATGCTATGAAAAGATAGAAAAAGGGGACATAACTTCCTGACCTAATTGCATGTGAGGAGTTATCCGTAGGGTATGACACTCTTGAAGAACTACAAAACTATTTGAACATGGGGTATTCATTGAATTCATGAGGAGAAAGGGTGTTTGATCCTAAAGGGAACATTAATTTTATAAAGTAGACACTTCTTACTAAAGTTGGGATTACCCATGTAATGGATTATGAAGAAGATGTAATAAGAAATTATTTTACACCTGTTGAAGTTTTTCAGAGAAAGAGGAAGTGGGAAATCATAAAGAGGCTTGAGGATGAGAAGAAGAAAAGGAATATTGGATTCCAAGGATTCTATGTTGAAGAAAAGGAGCCTATCAAAAGTATGAACGTAATAATTTACAAATTTGAGAGATTATATGTTGAACCAAAAAAGAAACCTAAGGGCTAGTCTTCAAAACGATCCAAGCTACCCATCAAACCAAGTAGTATTGTAATCACAAAGCCCCTACCAGACATTGCCATAATAAAATCAGAAGCATCCCTTGAGCAACCGAAACCTAAAAGGAAAAAGACACATGGAGTGGCCACCTTAGTAGCATATGAAATAAGTGAAGGAGTATTGGATAGATTAAAGAGGTAGCCAATGTACTTTTGAATTTTAAAGATGATGAAGTTGATAAGCCACCACCTAAGCTTGAAACTAATGCTCACAAACTAGAAGAAAGAGTGGATGTATATGGGAATAATGATCAAGAAGTGTATGATGATGAAAGGGTGATTGTTTCCCTTAGATTTATTAGAGATGATGAATTTATTCAAACTCTTGAGTTTAAGAATTTTTTGTTTAGGATGAAAATGAAAGAATTTGAGGAGAGACTCCAAATTAATAAGATGGGCACTGAGGAGTCATAACATGACCAAATTGTTTTCCAAACTCTTGAAAAAACCAGGATTAATGAAATTACTGCTAGCCCCCAAGAAGCAAGAAAATTGGTCTTAGAAAGCAGTATACTAATTATTCCTAGGATGGAGTTAAAAAATATATTCTTACTACATCAAGTAAGAAGGAAATAAGCTCCCATTTTTGTTTCTCAATTCAATTTAGATGAGGGAATGAGTGGCACATGTTACAATACAAGATTTGAAACCCTAGCCTTTTGGACAAAGAAAAAAAGAATAGATAAACCAAGATTGCTTGATGTTGTAAAAGAAATGAGAGGAATTGTCATGGTAAAGACACTTCAAGACACATCAACATTGGAGGTAGCTACTATGACAATGCACGAGCAACAATGTTTACTAGGGATGTGGTTAACGCTATGGAGCTTAGATTGGTAGAATATGAGAAAGTAAAGACTAATCTAAATGATGAAGTGAATAAGTTATTCATAGAAAATGAGAAATTTAAAGAGCAGTTGAAGTGTGTAGGTCCTTCCCAAAGAATAGAATTAATAGTATACCAGCCCTTGCTATCTAGACTAATACATGTGCAATCATTGTTGAAAAAGTAAATGTGCTAAAACAAGAATTTGAGAATTTGAAAAATACTAATGAAGAAACAAAGGAAAGAGAAAAGAGAGAAATCCTTTGGGTATTGGAACAAATCTTGGAGAATAGGGTTAAACTAGTTGTGGGAAAATTGGAAAATGTGTATGAATGTTATGTATCATTGTCACAAGAAGTTGATTAGATAAAGGCCCATGTACCTATATTGGACCCCTTATTCAATAAATGACAACCTATACATCACACCTTAATGACTTTGTGTATAATTTTACAAAGGAGTGTTGAGGCTCCCACAATTTTAAAGCCTAGTGAGAAAATGGTCCAAATGCTCATAGATGAGTTTCAATATATAATGCCCATAATTTTTTTTAAGAAAAACCCAACAACTTTTTTTTTTTTTTTAGTTTACTTTATCACGGAAAACAAACATATATATCAACACCAACAATTAGCAACCACACACTTGGTGTGATTTACTATCATGTTTGACATTAATTTTATTAATAACATTTAGTTTATAGCGTTCTTAAATTGTTACCACTCAAGATATGAACTCCATCATCATCTATTTTCCTAATTACATCTCTCTCTTTACAGTATTCAATTTTGTCTCAAGTAGATGTGGGGTTAGTATTAATTTATCGATACCTATACGCCCCCTAGGAACATTTGCAAAAGAATGATCTCGAGATTGGATTCACATGAACCATAACAAGAACCTCATTTCTTAAGCCTTGGTAAGAATTAACAACAGTTTATTATCTCATTAGTGTAAGAACAATATTGAAACACAGCCCAGCCACCTTAGGAAGTATATATATAGACATTACTAATACTAGCATGAAAATTGACCAATAGTAATAATATTATCAGATCATCGTTAGAACATTAATAATGATAACCTCTTTATTTAGTCACGATTTCAACAATTATTTCCAAAAGAGAATGGGAATATATATATTCTAATTTATCCTTTAGACAACAATATTATTATTTAAATAACTTTTAACCCTCCATCATAATGTTATTATTTAAATCCCAAAATAAATAATAATAAATATAAAACTAGTTGTGTCCTCGATGGCTCAAGCCTTTGTTCATGATACATTTATTTATTTATTTATTTGCTCATCAAATAATTTGACAATGTAATGCCCTAAATTTACACTAAGACAAAACACTACTATTATTTTCTGAAACCATCAATGAGTGCGTAACTAGTAGGGGTCAATGGGGGTAGTGTCAACACTATTATCATTAACCAAATAAATGAGAATATTACTTCGACATTAACAAAGATGTTGTTATTAGTTCCCATGAAGTGGAATATCTTGATGGAGACGATGCTATGATCATTACAACTATTGTAATACGAAATGTTCTCTAGAGTTAATATAAAAACTATACATAAATAAAACAATTATCTCTTCTATATGAAACACAATCTTACTTGTTCTCCCTATACTCTTTGAGCCACATGGCTGAAGTTGATGAAGTCAACATTATCAACAATAATTGAAGTTTAAATGTGAGAGTGGGGAGAATTTTTGAATATCAATTAACAAATTTATGTGTAATTATTTATTCAAATATTTAAAATTAATTTAATTACTTGTACTTAACATGATAAATAAATAAATAATCAATAACATATTTATATATTATTTTATTCTTACTTAATATTAATTACTCACTAAATAAATAGCAAATAATAAAATATTTACCTTTATGAGTTTTCCATTTTATTCCCTCAAAAAAAATAGATTTAAGAAAAGACTTTTAAGAATTAAATACAAACTATTTCCTTTACTTCCAAGTTATTATTTTTCCTTTAAAGAATAAAAAGAAGAGAATCGCATGAGGAGGAAATGAATTCTCTCCTCTTAGAATCCAAAGGAATATCCTACTCTATCCTTATATAGAAACCTTATTTAACTTTAAGATGTGGGGATATATTTCCCCCTTCCACTTTTACCATGTAACTATTTCATTAATGAATTGTTCGTGGAAAAGATATGACAACACTTATCATCACAAACTTTTATTTTACTCACTAATAAAGTTAGTGTTATCTCGTGCTAGGAAGTCATCACCATTGAGATATAATACTATTTACCATAGCATGCGTTGGCATTGGAAATATGTTAATTACATTATTTTAAAGTTTATTACCATTCTCACCTAGGAGGTGCCCATGACTATAGTGTTTATGGAGTTAAATTAAGGAAGGAAAGAAACAATTATAATTGAGATTAGACTTTGGCTTCTCACGTGGGAAGCTCTTGATGGCGCATCCCAGGGAATTGGAGATTGAAACAAAAAGGAACTTACCACATGAGTTTATTAATAGTTTGACTCCTAAGAATTTTGTAGACAAAAATAGTTGGAATATTAGCTGCCAATCTAATAGTGTGAAGCACAAATACTAGCCTCAACACGTCAACAAGTTACAGCCCGAAAACAATTGACGTAAGAGTTACAGTCCTCAGAGAGTAGTTGAAGATTAATATTGTTGAATTTTCTGAGGTGATTTCGTCTGGAGATTGATGTCACTGGTCAATTGGATAATTGCTATTAATGTTTTAGTACCAGAGGAACCACCTTATTACAGTAGTTACCTCATTCGACTGACTGATTGTTACGGAAATTCCTGTAAGTCGCCTGGTGTTTGATGAACCATTATTGTGACCATTCCAGACTATCGCGTTACGATTTTGAACTGAACGACTCATACCATCATGCTTATTTGGTTTTCCACTGTGTTTCTTCTAGAGGCATCATCTCCAAGAGTACTTGTATTAATTACCTGTTGTATAGGTCCTATATTGGAAGGAAAATTAATTGAGAATTATTCAACACTCAATCTACACTGTAATCCAAGGTGACACCTGCGGTGCATGTTACAGGTGCACACCAACACAAAATGGGAGCAAATTTAATTTTGCCTCTCTTAAATGGTGACAGAGACAACTGCTAATGTCAGGTTGACATTAACTATGTTTGTTACACTTGACTCTGGCCAAGGCTTCCCTCACTTACTGCAATAAGGCTACAACACCACATATTATCAACTTTATTTATTTCCAACAACCATTCACAATGGCTAGGCGCGAAAAACCAGGGAAAAAAATCTGCACAGAGAAAGATCCGCCTATATCACTTAAAAGTAATAGATACACAACATTAATATCGAGGATGAAAAGGTAAACATGTGTGGGTGTTATAATCTATACTGACTGCCATGGATAGAGACTTAATGCATCAATTCGCTAGCCAGCTTGCACAGAGGAAGGTAAGAGTTTAAAAAGGGTGTTATTGGAATCCAACAGACCCTAGTGATTTTCTTGGATGGTCAATAAATGAGTATTGAACGACTCCCCCAACCATCTTGTCGCTGCCAAAATGGAGATGCGTACAATCTTCCTTCCTCGGTATTAGTGCTATATACACTTGATGTGGTTTACTCTATCATTCTTTGTACTTCCTTAAAGATAAGGATGATCCGCAACAGTGACGATCACCACTTCACTACCTCCCTATTATGAAGATCATGACCATAGTTCAGACATTGACAGATTTATGCGTATTGTGTGCTAACTGCTCAGAGCAATAGTACGTGAGGTCTTGGCCCTTCATTCATGAAGAAGATGCTATTGAAGATACATTGTTTCGCATAGAGAATACCATCCTTATTACAAATAGATGCATTTATCTAAGAGTTGGCTGGTACTTTTGAAGGAAGGATGATGCCTTATTGCAATGAAGGAGCATTCTGCTATGGGTAGAGGTTGTTGCAATCTCGTTTCAATCTAGTCTTGATAACTAATCAAACAAAATTGCCCAACAACTTCCCACCTTTTTCTATGAAGGCTTGGTCTGAGAGGTGGGACATAGGGCAGCGGCCATTGAGAATAGGCGTAGCCTGAAACCCATGTTTCCAAGAGCGGTGAGAAAGAGGAAGGGCACATTTCTAGTTTGACTACAGAGGAATGCATTTTGGGTTGCTTTCTAGGTTGTACCCCTATGTGATAACTGCATTCCCATTCTGCCTTACCTTTGATTTGCAAGGGAAACAGTGTTATTCATTCTTTTGATATTAATATATGAATACCCCTTATTTCTGGAAGTTTAAATTTGCATACTAGTTTTTTTTTTTTTTGGTTCATGGTGTTCTATTTTAGTTCAAATGGGTGTTAACTTTGGATATTCTCTTGCAGACCCAAGATGGAAAAACAGGGCAGGTGTGCATAGAACAATCGTCCACACTCCATAATAACAGTAATTTTATGTCTTTGTGATTATCTTTAGAAGTCTAGGTTTGATGGAAGGTTATATATCTAAGGAAGATTTTCTGACCTATCCATAACAATGTGTGCTTATCATGCCTCAAAAGATTTTAAACAGATAACACCCAGTGAGATAATCTTGACCTCAACAATAATTTATTTTAAGCAATAAGGTACATTAAATTAATAGGAGAAATTAGCTAAACACAGTTTTATCCTTCTTCCAAAATACATAAAGGAGGTTGATAACAGCTTTATCCATATTCTACAATTAGTTTATCCATTATATTAACAATGCCAATACTGGCAAACCTAACATTAAAAGGTATCACATAAACCTTGAACTGGTAGTATTACAATTATTATTGAAATAAGATATAATGAATTTTCCTACCAAGTAAATTTTCCTTTTCTTTTTTTTTAATCTCTTTCATGTTACAACAAAACATTAGCTTTCCAACGTACAACCAGATTTTAAGGAAATACCATGAAAGGAACACATATGATTCAGGTTTGCACCCCACCCTACCATAATGGTGTCATGGAGCCTCATAAGCTCTAGCCATACCCCCGAGCAAGGAGTTATTAAAACTCCATGATGATAATGGAGTCTTTTCCCATTTTTACAAATAATAGAACTAACATAGCACCATTTTCATACATCTAGGCTCTCTACTTCTATTTTCAACCATAATCTCTACACTATGTGACATTTTTTTTTTTTAACAACCAATAAACAAGAGTAAATGAAAATAGGAAGAACTTATCTCTTTTCTTTTAGGTGAAGGGATTGAACTTTTCCCATCCATCTTTCCTCTCCAAGCGAAACCATTTTGTTCACTATCTTACCAAGAGGTAGACTCCTTTCCTCTCCTCATTCTTTCCACCATCTCCATTCAAGTTCTCCAAGAGGAGAAGTGGGTAGCACCCCACTCCTTCTTCCTCTCCCAATATAAAGAAGTTTCACAAATTGCAACTCTTGGATGGGTAGGTGTGCAGTGTACCTCTCCCCATCAATGAAGGTCATTTTTTCCCTTTAATGAGAACATGCATTTGGACAATCACTACACCTTTCCACCCTATCCTTTTCTCAAAATTCGTCACTCTCCATTATGAGAGCTTTTTAGGGGTCAAATCATGTTGTAGGGGCACTATTGCATGCCCACTTGACCCCTACCACTATGGTATAGACCCTAGGTGGCTTATTTTTGCACCCTAACCCAAAAATTTGACCAACAACTCTTATTAAAAGCTCACTCAAGGTTCTATCCTAGTTTCAAACATAGCTAGGGATTTTCAAGACCTAATCCCCATTTACACCTCACATGAACCACAACTAAATGCCCTCACAACCTTAGTCTTCCAATTAAATTTACTTGCTTTTAGGCCCCAAATGGGGGTCAAATTTATATCCTCAAGAAGAAGTCTTTTGATCCACTCTTGATGGTTCTCCCTTGTCATGCTAACACTATTTCCTTCCTACACATTACCAACGCAATTGTAAGTATCAATTGTGTATCACATTAATCTGTTAGCTAAACATTCTAAGCTTTAACTATATAATCATCCATCTAGAATCTCAATTGTATTCCATGTTATACAAGTGCATTCCATCTTCATGGTAGTGACAATAAAACATAATGTCAAATTGATATACAAGAGTATTGCCAAGAGATCACCTTATTTATTATCCACAGTTTACTTAATCACCAATTCAAGAAAAATATAAGAAAAATTATGGTTGTCTTAAGTACATACGAGGTAGGGTCTTACACAATACATATCTACAGAAGACCAAAAGATCGAGGAAAGAATGGATTCATTTGACACACTAAAGTAGTGGTTCGTGCCTAAGATGCTAAGGGATCATGATCAAGTGAGAGGCTCCATGGATTGGATACATGAGTTTAGAAAAATTGTTCCCAACTGCCTCACTAATTTATGGATATGTGCAAGAAGTTAGGTCCACATAATGTTCAAAAAGTGGAAGTGTTTTTCTTGATTTTTCAAAATTTATCACAGTTTGACTTAAAATTTGAAGCACTTACACATTGAATCTTTACAAATTTCAGTAAATTGAAATTTAGTATTTCGAGTCTAGTTTTCAAACATGTAATTTATTCTAATACGAAGATGATACAAAATAATTTTTAATATGAATGTATAAAAACCACTTTTTAAAAGTCACTTTTTTAGGAGCATACCATGCACGTGCACAAACACCATAATTTGATATAAATAAAAGTATTTTTCTAATTCCTTTTTGGGAAAGATGTATATTATAATAAATATTAATGAGGATATTTTGATATATTTTTTTCATAATATTTATTTATTTATTATTTATTTATTGGCCGTAATTTCTAGTTTTTAAAACCTTTGTGTACAGACACCATAACTTGACCTAAACTTATCATTTTTTGAATTTTCTTTTTTTCATTGTGTAAATAATTGTCTATAGATTGATGCCACATATTTTTTTTAACAAGAAAATTAACAAATTAAAAGCTATTAAAAAAACACGAAAACCTGTTATTTCAAGTTTATGTACCTGTTTCCTCATAAATTAATTAAAAAATAGAAAAATAATCAAATGATAAAAAAAATTACATATTTTAAAACTAAACATTTTAATATATAATGGGTTTTAATTTCATAAAATAATTAAAAAAAAACCTCATTAGCTATATTGTCAAAGTGAGTTTTTTCTCTTCAAATTATCATGACCTTGTACTTTTAAGTCTAAGCCTAAGTGTTGGATTACCATGCCATTTTTGAGCCTACATCCAACTAAAAAAAATTTCTTGTGAGTTTCAAACCTTTTGGAAAAATTACCCACTTCAAAATGGGTACCTATTTAAAAAAAAAGAATGGGTATTTGTTTTAAAGCTAAAAAATGACACTTCCCTTGAATGTGGACCCAACTTCTTGCACTTACCCTTACAGAAGGATGGTGACATAAATATTCACCAGATCAATATAACCTTGGATGGAATTATTGCACTAGATTTTGGATACTCAAAATTCATCACCTTCTACCTTTTTTGTATTGTTTCGGTCCTCCATGTGGCTTTGGCCTAGTTGTTCCTTGATTTAATGTTGTAATGTGGTCAACATGTTCACATTAGGTCTTGGGCCCTAGAAATTTGAAATAATTCTTGAGTGATGTCTTACTTAAGTGTTGTAAATTGTTATAACACACTTTCACACTTTTCTAGGACCTTATTAATATATTTCACCTAAATAACCTCTTTTTATAACTTACCAAGCCTTATTTCAAATTTTTGTAAAGTGTTGTAACAAACTTTCATGCTTTTCTAGGCTTGTCGCCAATAATTTGACCCTTTCTTATGTTTAAATTACCCCTTAATACACTTGTAGGCCCTAATTAAGTGTATTATAGAGAATAATCTCGTTAAACATCATTTAATACACTTTAATTCAAGACACCCACTTCAATAATTTCCCTAGTGGGACCAAGTCGCCACTTGGGGCGAATTAGTCCCATTTGGCTCAAAAATCAAAATTATTTCAAAATTCTAGCAAGATATTATTTTCTAAGCCTTGAGGTTGGCCTGTGATGTGGTATTTTTAGAAAAAATTGTATAATCATATATAAATATAGGCTTTTCCTCTCATTTTCACCCCCATTAATTCACTTATTAATTCATTCACTTAATCATTCAAACAATCATCAAGCATCCATGCTATGCATTCTAAAGCATATATTCATTGGAGCATCTACTTGCATATCTTCATATTTCTACTTCAAGGTTTTGGTGAGTTGTAGCATTGCAAGTTCTTCATGTTCATCATTCTCTTTTAATTTTATTTCATTTTCAAGGGTTTAATTACCAGACTGTAGTTTGACCAAGGAAAACCCTTATTCACTAACCCTTAACATTTTTTCCACTCTTTGCATGTGTTTTTTGAAGGTCTTGTATGTAGATTTCTCAAAGAGCAATGTGTTAAAAAGTGTCAACAATTCATCAAAGTCATTCAAAGTCAACAAAACTTTAAAAGAAGCTTGGAGATCACCTACAGACTAGATTTTGCAGATTCAGATCTAGAAACCTGTCAGGAACTGAAGTACAGACTGGGAGATACAAATTACATCTTCAAATTTTCTAAAAGTTGAAGGTGAACTAAGTCACCATCAGTGGTGACTTAGTCCCATTGCGAGGCCTGAAAAGTATTTTCTGCAATTCTGGGTACCCTTTTGTCTGAAACCTATTCTGACAAAATTTCCCCAAAATAGGACTAAGTCACCTAGCTTGGCGTAAGCATCCCAGTTGGCTTCAACAGTGACTTCTATTGTATTCCAAAGCTCCTCTACATCACATTCCAGCCTCTAGGTTCACCTCTAAAGTCTCATCAATTTCTATTACAGTTTATTTGCATTCTTAGATCATTTTTCATATCACATTGATTTTTGAAACATCTTGCATTTTCTTAATTTTGCATTCATAGTTTATCTTCTTTATAAATTTCTAGCCTTAGGAAGAATCTCCCTTGACATATTTCAATCTTTATTGCATTGGAATCTCACGGAATTGTTCTTGAGGGTGAGCTTTGCAAAATCATATTCCTCTTCCTTATTCCCTTTTTAGGTGTGGATAAGAGAAGTTGTGACTCCATTTCCATTTTCCACATTTTGGTGAACTTGACTTTACAACATTATATTTCTTATTTTAAGTGCATTTACATCCTAGAATTACATTTCATTACATTTTACATTGGTTAATTGGCATTCTAGGATTTTGAATTTTGCATTAGAGAAGAGCTCATATAGCTTGCATTTTTGTATTGCATTTCATTAAAAGATAACAAACTTTTGCATTTCCATACTCTATCCTACATCTGAAAATCTAGAAAACATAAAAACCACTTCAAACATTTTGAACATTCTCAAAAAAATCACTACCTAGACCCATTCGCCAGCTTGGGCGACTTAGTCTAGTTGCACATTCTACATTCTAATTTATGTAATTTCTAATATAGTCTCTTCATTTCTATTTTCTGTCATTATATTTCTGTTACTATTTCCATATTTGCAGTTTTATTCAATTTCTTGCATTTACATCATGGATATGTGTTTCAATAAGCTTTGGATCTTAGTAAAATCCTTAGTTGATATGTCAAGTTGTGCCTTTGGAACTGATCCTAATCAAATTGAGCTTCCTCATGCTCTTTCAACTCCTCATGAATGTCCTCCTCATGATGTTGACATCATTGGAGAAGATTATGATAGCGTAAATAAGTTCCTAAATGAATGCCTTGACAACCTTGAAGCTAATGCATCCTTTTATCCTTCAATGAAACAACATCACCTTCCCATAATACCACCTCCCGATATGTTTGGTTACTTACATCCTAAAAAAAATGGACCTAAGTTCCCTACACAAGGTTCAAAGCTAGTTGTTCTAAACAAACAACCACTCAACCATTCTATGATAACAAAGTAACAAATAATCAAATCAGCATTGAAGAAACTTATGGAAAAGGTTTTACTATTTTGAGAAAAAAAGGATGTGACACAACAACTAATCATGGCATTCATCAACTCTTAGAACAAAATCCAATAGATGACAACATAGCGTGGTTAGGATATCAAGATCCCTCTCCTAACAACAAGCCTCCTAGAGAATATATGAGGCTTCATGATGATGGCACGGTGATCTATGATTCCCCTCTCAATCTGAATATCCTCCTCCCTTGAGAGCAACCCTTGGCTAATAACAATGACAAAGATGAGAGGATCACTTTTGGTCTTCCTCCTTCATTTCAAGAAAAGGGTTAATCTAGCAAACACAAAAGACCTTACAAGTTACAAAAACTAAATTTTCCTCTTCGTCCACCACCTGAATGTGAAAGGAAAATGTAAACACTCTTAAAAAAAGGACTCATACAATTTCCACCTATGCATAGGTTGGTGATATATCCTAAAGATGTTAATGTCCCACATTGTGCATATCATCGCGTTCCTAGACATATAAGTGATGAGTGTCATAAATTGAAAGAAATACTAAGAAAGTATCATTTCAATGGTGATAATTGCTATCGAATAATTCCATAAACCACCCTCCAAAGTTACTTATCATGTAATAGTTCTAGAACATTCCCTTCTAACTATAACATGATCTTTTCCATCACCTACCTTAGCTCATTCTTACCTTGTACCCAGTGGGGGCAAGAAGTTGCTAGCCTTGTCCTAGGTAGTAATGCATTTGTAGTTGTCCCTTAGGTTCATCATTGAACTTCCACTTATACTGATTGAGATTGGGAGGTAGATAACTTGCTCAATGGTTGACTTGCATTTTCCTTACTAGTCTTTTGTATTTTATATTTCTTACTTCTTTTTCTTTTGTGTGTTTGCATGTGCGTAATGTGATCCCCCTTGATGTTTTGTTTGATGTTTCCTCTCTTTGACATTCCACTATTTGTACCTTCATTATTCTCTATGTTGTACATCATTTTCACCTTTTTCTTTTGTCTTTTCTTTTGTTTTCCTTTTGGGGATAATAAGGCATTGAGACATTAGTGTCTCTTTCATGTTGACCCAAAAGGATTTTCTTTTTCTTTTCCTTTTTTTTTTGTCTTACCTTGTGTTTTCCTTTTGGGGATGACACGAGGAATTGATACATTTGTGTCTCTTTCATGTTGACCCAAAATAATTTTCTTTTCTTTTCCATTTTCTTTTATCTTTTCTTGTGTTTTCCTTTTCAGGATGACACATGACATTGAGACATTCATGTCTCTTTCGTGTTGACCCAAAAGGATTTTCTTTTTATTTTCCTTTTTATTTTTTCTTTTCTTGTTTTTTCCTTTTGGGGATGATGCAAGGCATTGAGACATTCATGTCTCTTTCATGTTGACCCAAAAGTTTATTTCTTTTTCTTTGTTTTTTCTCTCTTTGTGTCATTCTTCTAGTTCTATGTATTTGGGGAATGATGATAGTTTCGAGCTCTCTAAAAACAATTATTGAAAAGAACATACTGACCCCAAATCCATAGATCCCTTATGTGTTTGGTGTTTTCATTTTGCAGGAAACCCCTTCCTTTTCTTTTTTCCTTTCTCTTGTATGATGTAGCCTTACTAAAAAACATATGACTTGGCATAATGGATTTTCAAGTTAGCTCTCATTTCTTTTTTCTTGTTTACATTTTTCATTTGCTACTTTAAAGTGCTCACAGTACGGTGTTTAGCAATTCCTTTAAAGTGGGGGAATACATTGGGATTATTATTTTTCATTTTTCCTTTCACATGGTTCTTAGTGACTTGATGCAATGCACTGCATCCCCAAAGTTGTGAATCTTCTATTCTTCGATCGGTCCTCTCTTGGAGACATTAGACACAATGTCCCCTAAGTTAAAGACCACGCATGAACTAAGAAAGACTCATTTCAACATCCTTTGCATGTTGTATTTTGTATTTTTTATATGGAAAAATTGCATAACATGGCTTGCATGCATGTGGTGCCACACATTTGTTCATGAGCTCCAAGAATATGAATTTTTTCTTGTTCTTTGAAGCTCGAAATGTCATTTTATTTTGTGGCACCTTATTAATGTTATTAGGGGGTATAACTTTGGTATGGTGAGCAGGAAACCCATTCTGAGGCATGAATTTCCCCATAGCTACTGGTGTGTGTGTCAGTGAATACCAACCATGAGTGTATGTTTCTCACCTTTTTGGCCTTCTCACTCGAGAAACAACCATGAGTTCTGTCACATCAGAGCGAGTATGCATTTTTCCTAATAAACATCCTAGATCTAATCCACATCATTTTGGACAAATGATCTAAGCTTGATTTGATTCATTCATTATTGCTTTCCTTTTCTCCCTGTCATATTTGGATTTGTGTGCTTGTGCCTTGTCATCATATGTGTTCCCTTTGTTCTTATGATGGTTTGTCATGAGATCTTGATCCTAGGGGCTTGGTCGCCCCTCTTTATCAATTTTTTCCCATCTTGATAGCATCGGTTCATAGGAACCCTTCTTGATTGCGTGTGGGTCCACTTTAGTTAGAGTTTGAAGCAAGTTCACCCTCTCACTAAAGTGGGGGATAAATGTGGACACCAAAAAAGTAATCCTTCTACATTTTCTATCTCGTTTGGGTCCTCCCTATGAATTTGGCCTATTTTTTCCTTGATTTAATGTTGTAATGTGTTCCACACACTTGATGGAACCTACAAAGTTCTGATGTTCCATCTCAAAGTCTTGTTACATTTTGGTTGATAGTTGTGGGAATGGGAGTTTATTTTCTCTTCACTACTGAGGGGTTGTTTTGCAGTTTTGACTTCCTATTGCCCATTGTCGGTCACTTCAAAACTTCTTATGCCAATCACTGTCATCGGGTAACTAGTCTCTCATGCCTAGGTCTAAATGTCTTAATTTTTATAAGGATAAGTAAAGAGCCATTTTTCCTTTACATCCTTTGCATTATTATGACTTAGGTGTATTTGATCCTTTTCTATCGTATCATCCTAGAGGGTCCCCTTCATTAGAATAACTTTTGAGAACTTGTCTAAAGGTTTTCACTTAAGTCTTGTATACCTTCTATCCTTATCGCTCATCACTCATCAATGCAGAAGTGCATGTTTCGAATTCACAGTGGTATTTCTTTGGTATCACTCATCACAAATAATTGTCGAAGCTCTTAATTTAAATGCAGGATGAGTGATGTTCTTTGTGCCATTGAGGGATCACTTATTGCTAATGGCTTTTGAGCCTTGAATATTGCATTAGTGATAAGCGATGGAATTTTGCCTTAAGTTCTTATTTTTATCACTTATCATGTAAATGAACTGTGAAATAATAAATTTCAATTAGTGATGAGTGTATCATAGATATGTTTTAAGTGCTAAGTTCTATATTACTTATATGTGATACACATTGTCACCATGAAGATCTCTCATCACTAATTTCTTGCAAACTATATGAGGAGAATTAACAATGAGCAATGCCCTAATATTTTTGTACTTTATCGCTCATTGCAGATCCATTCCAAAGCTTAAGTTCTATAACAATGATGAGCAATGAAGTTCTCTGAAAGGTTTCTTTTGCTAATTTGAAAAGATCTTATGTGTGATGTATTTTGTACCGTTTATTTTCATGTAGGTGTATGTGTCTCAATTTGGTCTCTTCATTGTATCTCCCATCACTAGTAGGATTCAATGTGCAAGATATGAAATAGCGATGAGCAATGGAAAATGAATGTAATCAATGGACGATCCATAGATCTAAGGGCTGAGATTTCATTGCATGAATGATTGCATTGTTGATAGAGCCGGTCAAGGATGAGGTATATCAACGATAAACGACAACCCTTTGCATGAAGAAGTGATGTGGTAGAATCCTAATGACATCATATAAAGAAAGAAAGAAAGTAGCAAGGATAATCAATAACCATTGATCTAGTATTAAAATAGAGTGATCAACGATCTGGGTTTAAACATGAATGACTATTTGTCAATTCGCTCCCTCAAATGTACTATCAAGAATTAATGGTGACATGCTTGTCTCTTGGCTATAAAAGAAAGTAGATACCTAGTTGATCATGCACTTAAATTGTCTTTCAAGAAAAAAGGATACCATAAGCTGCAAAAATTGTGCAAGAAGCTTCAGAAACTACAAAGTAATAAGTGTGGTGATGAGCTTAGTTTTTGGTCTAGTTTTGGTTAGAATCTCTAGTTTATTTTCTCATAGATGTCATGGAATTTAATGCTTAAGTGTTGGTATTGACATAATGTTTCGCTGAAACCATTGACATTTGATAGTATCCCATCTCTGCAAGCTTTAATGATATTTGGCATATTATGTGGGTTATTTATATTGATTTTTCATGTGATTAATGAATGTTTCTTAGAGTGGTTATAGATGTGTAGTTATTATGCATACTAACCTTGACATGCATATTTAATATGACAAGATGAGGAAGGCACTACTAGTTGGGCTTGCATCGTAATGTCTAGTTGATAAATCACTCCAAGTCAGAGGCAACTGACAGTAAAGATTCTTCAAGCAATTGAACGTAGCCATCTTGCAGTGGAAATTAATGATCGAACATGCATGGGTGTTACTGTTATGTTGAATCTACGTTTGACTTGCATGTTCGACTAGATTCCATACATGCATAACCGCCATTGCTCCACTTTCCCTTATTTTCCCTAAATGGTGTTCTCCCAATCACGGAGTTGACTTCCTTGTTTAGTTGTAGTATAAATAATAATTTGATGCCCATTCTTCAAGTGGTTGTACGATTTGACATTGTACTCTCGTTATCTAGTTTCAGTAATGCAAATACATTACAATTAATAAAATAAAGTTTTGAGTTTGAGAATCTGAGTTCTTAGAGGATACTTATCCAAGGGGGCTCATTTGGTAAGTAATATGTCTTCTTAGCTTAGAATTAGTTTAGTATTACTTGTTGTTTAGTACTTAGAAATATGGTATCAACTGTTCCTACAACCAAAGAAAATAGAGTAATCTCCTATTTGTCGCTTAGATTTTAATTCTTCCTCTACATTTCAAGTTGTTGATTGATATTTAGCATTTGCTTCATTTCCTTTTAAGAAATTTATTTTTAGTATTTTGTTTCTTAGTTGTATAATGCAATGTCTACTTGATCCCCTACTGCACATACTATGCTGACCCATTTCAAGTTCATTTCCTTGGGTTCAAGAGATATTCATGTTAGATGTCCAGTCTCTCATGATGAGAAATTCAGGTTAGATGTCTAGTCTCTAAATTATGGTTGTAAAGGCTTAGTTATGAAATCATTGTAGGAGGCCAACATTTTTAGCGCCATTGTTGAGGATGGTGTCAAGCTAGGAAGTCTTTTGGAGTCATTGGTAGTTTTCTTGTTGTAGTTTTTCTGAGATTTGTTCTTAGCATACCCTCACTTAGGAAGTAATGACCACCCTTGATTCTTTACCAATTCTTTGTGTGAGCTAACTGATAGTGAGTGATACAGCATGCATATAGAGGAAGGAGAAAGGATGCTCTTTGGTGATTTCTTCCTAACAATCCTCATCCATTTTAGGTAGTTGAGTACCAGAACCTACCAAAAGAAGAGGAAGAAGAAGATCCATACCCTTTTTTTCATGCATATCTTGATCTGACTAGCTCTGAAGTCTCCTCTGAAGATCAAAATCAGCTTGAGAACCCCTTTGTCTTAGAACCAGATCAAGTAGGCATGGCTAATGCAAATAGGAACAGACCAACTAGCTTTTCCTTTCCCCATCGCCCATCAAAATGAAGTTGAAAACATCAAGAACATTCCCGCCTCAACACTCCCCAAGTTTTATGGACTTGTGATAGAAGATCATGATACCTTCTTATTTGAGTTTGACATACTCTACAGGAGTTATGATTACACTACTGATGCCCATAGCCTTAAGTTATTTCCCACCAGTTTGAAAGAGGTTGCATTAACATGGTTCATGAGCCTAGGAAAGGATACTATGGAAACTTGGGAAGACATGAAGACAAAATTCCTTGAGAAATACAAGAAATACCGCAAGGGTAGTGATATGAGAGGAGGTGACATTTTTAGGATGCAACATAAGGAAGATGAGATCCTGGAAGATTATATTGCAAGGTTATTGTTTTCTTGCAAAATTCCCTAGATAATGCACTTAATGAGGACTCACAAGAGTTTCTTTTCCTCAAAGGTATCAATGACAATTGCACTGATGCTTTGGACCTCATGGTAGGAGGAGATATCTCCCAAGTTCCTTGGGAGCATATCAAGAAAATATGCCAGAATTACTCTAGGGAAGCTTCAAAGAAAGGGAGAGCCTATCAATCTTCCATGGGTAAGTCAACTATTGGTGGAGTTTGAAGAATGGAGATTACTAATTTGTTGGTAGATTTCAAGTAATATATTAACAACAATCTAGCTACTCAGCTAGATACACTTCAAGCCAAAAAGAAGCAAGAAGAGGCAGAAATTATGTTGACAGAGTATTGTCCTCACTACAGACAAAAGGACTCTAGATGTTAGATGGTAGATAACTTGGAAAGCAGACAAATTTCACCTGAGTTCAAGCCAATTCATATTGAAGAAGACCAAGTCTACTATTTTTCACAAAGGAATCCTTGGGATCCAAGATAAGGTATGCTACCATATCCACTATCCTATGTTGGGCCATATTATAACTCTTATTATTCTAGTAACCAATGGAAGCACCCATATCCACCCAGTTATGGAGGATATCCACCATAGCCTTGGAGTAACCCTCCAAATGCATGGCCTAGTTATCAGAGTTCTCCACCTCAGTGGCAACAACCTCAGGGGAATTGGCAAAAATTTCAAGGGCACTAGCAACCACCTCCAAGAAATTGGAAGCGAACAAATCAATGGAGAGGAGGAAAACAATGGCCTACCTAGACAACCAGTTACATGCAACCACCTTCTCAACCTCAACAGCCTGCTCTAATGCCTCCACTTTCTAATCCAAGCTTAAATTCCCCTAAACCAACTCAGCTTCCAGCTCATCCCACACCCAATCCTAATAACAAAACATAACAACAACCAACATACTTTTCTTAGTCAAATGAATTCCCTGCATATGTTGTGAGTGTAGGTGACATCCATTTGCATTCAGAAACTACTCTATTAGGCCCTCCAAATACAATTATCATTGAACTTCCTGTGGAAGAGGAGGAGGAGCCTCTAAATGATCCTATTCAACTAAGTGCACCTAATAATCCTAAACCAGTTCAAGCGAGGTAGACTAAAAAAGAACCACCATTCGCTCAGAGATTGGAAATTTCCAAGAAGAAAGAATAAAATGAGGATACCACTTTTGACATCATGGATCAACTAAAGCATATATGTGTTCAAATACCCCTATTTTAGGCCATAAAGTATGTTCCAATCTATGAAAAAGTGATCAAGGAAGCTTGTCTTAAGAATCCAGGAAGGAAGAAGAGAGACCCAACTACAGTTCATGTGGTGGGCTAGCTAGCTAATATCATGTTGGGAAAAGTGACTATTCCCAAGTATAATGATCTAGGAAATCTTGTAGTAGCAGTTGTCATAAACGGGATCCGAGTGAAGAATGCATTGATTGATTTAGGGACAACAATCAATGTGATGACCAAGGAAATCCTGCAACAACTAAATATTGCAAGTATGATATCTACTACTACTATCCTATAGCTTGATGAGAGCTCTACTATTAAGCCTAATGGTGTAGTGGAGGTTCTTGTGGTAGTTCTACACTCATGGGAATACCTAACAAATTTTATGATTTTTTCTCCCAAGGCTACACTAGGTAGGTATCCCATCATTTTTTGAAGGCCTTGGTTGGTGACTACAGATGCATACATTGGATGTCAGTCAGGTTACATGACTATTTCAAATGGAAGGAGTACTAAAAATTTTGTTCTTCATCCACCCGATCAGTCATCTCATGATGAGAAGATTCTATATGGCCATAAGTTGGTGAAGAGGCCGATTTTGTGGCATAACTTATGATGCTAGGTAGAAGTTATTTCATGCAACTCCAAGATGAGGATGAAGTATTGGCTAATATCATTCAGAACCATTATGAAGTGGAGGAAGCATCATCTTCTACTTTGGTCAGGACACTTCTGCCTACTCTTCCTGTAGCCACTGTTCCCACAGATATTCTTCCTACAAATGATCTTCATGTAGCCACTCTTCCTGTAGCCACTATTTCTACAAACATACTTCTTGTATCCATAAGTGTGTTCCATACATTATTTTCATATGAACTAAAGGTACCATGTATTAATCAAACATCCATGATAGAGTTAACTACACAAGTCCAAGTGTCCAAAGGAAAATATCTGAATGTTAATAGTAAATTGAATGAAGAGAAAAATCTATTATTGGTAAACTTATTAGGGTCCCATCAACATGCATTTCCATGGGATTATCATGATATGAAGGGACTGGATCCTAAACTTTGTACCCACAAAATTTATATCAGAGATGATTGCACTCCAGTAAGATAGCCACAAAGAAGGATTAGCCCTACACTAAGAGAGGTTGTGAAAGGAGAACTACAAAAATTGTTAGACATAGGATTTATCTACCCCATTTTAGATAGTCAATGGGTATCTTAATTAATTATTGTGTCCAAGAAAGGAGGAAAATGGTGAGATTTTGTTGATTATAGAGAACTTAATGCTACCACCAAGAAGGATCATTTTCCTTTACCCTTCATTGATCAAGTTTTGGACACACTTGTAGGAAAGCAATACTTCTCTTTTCTAGATGGATTCAGTAGTCACAACTAGATCCAAATTGCACCAGACGACCAGGAGAAGACCACATTTACCTATCCATAAGGGACCTATGCCTATTTGGTACTCCCATTCAACTTGTGCAATGCACCTGCAACTTTCCAGAGGGCAGTCATTAGCATATTCTTAGACATTTCTCATTATTGCATGGACATTTATATGGATGACTTCACCACTTATGGTGCTGATTTTAATCAAGCATTAGAAAATCTCAAGAGAGTCCTACAGAGATGTGAGGATCAAAAATTGTCCTTAAATAGTGAAAAGCACTTCATGATGATGCAAGAGGGTGTAGTTCTTGGCCACTACATCTCCCACAAGGGAATTCAAGTAGATCCTACAAAAATTGAGGTAATCACAAATCTGCCTACACCTACAAAGCAAAAGGATGTCAATATTTTCTTGGGTCATGTATGAAATTATAGGAAATTCATCAAGGATTTCAGTAAGGTAGAAACACCATTGTATATCCTTTTAACTAAAGATGTTGAATTTCAATGGACTGAAGCTTGTGACAAGGCATTTTTTGACTTGAAGGCAGCTTTGATTCATGCTCCCATACCCAAGGGACCCAATTGGGAGCTTCTTTTCTACATCCACACTAATGCATCAGATTATGCCATAGGAGTGGTCTTAGGAAATAAAGAGGGAGCTATTGAAAATGATATTTATTTTGTTAGTAAAAATTTGCAAGGAGTTGAATTCAATTATATAGTGGCAGAGAAAGAGATGTTGGCAGTAATTTATGCATTGAACAAATTTAGACATTACATAACGGGCAAGCAAATATTTATGCACATTGATCATGCAGCCATTAGGTGTCTCATGAATAAACCTTTGATCATAGGTAGATTGGAAAGATGGTTATTGTTGATGCAAGAGTTTGATATAACCATTGTGGATAAGCAAGGGAACGATAATGTTGTTGCAGATTTTCTTTCAAGGCTAACTACATTAGAAGACAATCAGCCTATAGATGACTCTTTTCCTAATGAGCATCTATTTGCTCTCAGCATACAAATACCCTACTATGATGACATAGCCAATTACTTGGTTATAGGTAGAGTTCCTTCTAACTTCTTCCCTAAATAGAAAAGGGAACTCATTGAAAAGTATTTTCCTTTCTCTTGGATTGTTGGATGTTTGTTTTATACTAGACCTGACCATGTCATGAGAAGATGTGTGAGAGAAGATGGGGCATATGAAATTTTTCATGCATGTCATAATGAACTATGTGGAGGAAAATTTCTAGCCAAGAGGATAGTAATGAAAGTTTTGAACATAGGGTATTATTGGCCAACACTCCACAAGGATGTAGGAAGGTATATCAGAAAATGTGACATATGTCAAAGAATGGGCAGACCAACTAAATTTAATGAGATCCCACTTTTCCTTCAGATATTAATCACTCCCTTTGACAAATGTGGATTGGATTTTGTGGGACCAATTGACCCTCCATCAAATGTTAAGTCTTATATATTGGTATGCACTTATTATGTAACAAAATGGGTAGAAGTTAAGGCCATGAAGCATGCAAGAGATAACAAGGTTGCAAAATTTCTTTATGAGGATATGTTCACAAGATATGAAGTTCCAAGAGAAATAGTGACTGATCAAGGATGATAATTTACATCAACTCTTGTTGCAACACTAGTGAATGAGTACAATATAAGGCACAAAAATTCTAGTCCTTATCAGCCCCAGGCTAATGGACAAGTTGAAGTGACAAATAGAGAGATTGAAGCCATTTTGACTAAAACAATAGCTATCGATAGGAAATATTGAGAAAAAACATTACCGGAAGCTATTTGGGCCTATAAGACAACATGGAAAACAACTACAGGATTCACCTCATTTGAGTTGTTGTATGGAAAGATAGTTATGATGCCAATTGAATTCAAACATTAAATTATGTGAACTGTCATGGATTTAGGAATGGATATTTCTGAAGCATAGAGAGAAAGAATCAAGCAGCTAAATGCTTTGAATGAGATAAGAAGAGCAACCCTGTAACATATAGAAGTAGTGTAGAACTAGTGAATCAAGTGACATGAAAAATTTATCAAAGATAAGAAGTTAAAACTAAGAGATTGGGCTTTACTCTATCATTCAAGATACCAAGAAAATTTAGGAAAATTGTAGACAAGGTGACTAGGACCATACAAAGTTGTTGAGGTCTTTCCTAATGAAGTTGTTCAACTCACCACCATTGACCTTGTCAGGTTCAAATTACTTGTCAATGGTCATCACCTCAGATTATACCATAAGCCATCTTCTAAAGAAGAGTTCCTATAGCAATTCACCTAGCACTCAGAGCTTCCTACAGCCAAAGGCAGTGGATGTAGTGTCTCTCCTTCAGCCTATTTGAGGTATGTACTTTTCATAATAAAGACTTTCACTTTCGTGGAGGTCCATTTCTTTGTCATCTGCCCATCCACCCATCCATCACCACCTTTCTCTCTCTTCCATCACTTCATTCCACCTCACCTCATTCCACTTCATCTTCATTTATTTCTCAATTCATTTTCCACCAAGGAAAGCATTACTTTATCCACGATCTTTGCAAGAAATATTCCACACATTCAAGTATGTGTGTATTAATTGCTATCTTTAATCATCTTTTAAGTGTGTTCATTTAATCAATGTACATTAGTATAGGTATTTGCATAAATTCCATCATTGCTTATCAATTGCCACTCCCATCTCATATGTGTGCACACATGCCCAAATTTAGGTTGGGGGGAGGGGAAAAGAAAGATTCAAATATTTTTTGAATTTATTGTCCATGTGCCAAATCATATTAGGTTGTGTAATAAATTTTAAAAATCAGCAAGAGGTCCTATAGAAATAGCCAGAACCAGAGCAGGAATTCCTAGTACCACAACAAGAACAAGAGTCCCTATAGCAAAAGGAAGAAGAAACAAAACCCTTACATCCAGAGATAATGGGATAGCTTGAGTCCATGCAAATAGTGCCATATGAGGATCCACCATCAACAAAATACTGGTAGGAATTCATGATCCTCCTAGTTTTATAGTACATGCAACAATTTTGAATTTATGAAGAGAAATACAAAGAAGGGAGGAAGAATGGAAAAATGTAAAAACAATAGCAAAGGAGGAAACTGTGAGGGGATGTTTATCCCAAAGATGGAATAGTTTGACTGATGAGTTGAAACAGGGTGAGCCTCATTCCATCCATAATTATGTTGCAGCATTAAAAAGAATTGAGAAACATATTTAGATTGGGAGAACTCAGGGATGACATTGGCTTCCCTTGACTTTTTAGCCACCCATGCTCATGTCGCCCATGCCAAATTTAAGATTCTACTAGTATGGCATTGCTACAGAAAGGCATAGATGGAATATGTTTGATAGATTGGCAAGATTATAATGGGAGCCTGAATCACATACTATAGCCAATAATGTTGGACAACTCTTAGTTGAAAATTTTAGAACATTGACCAAGTAGAAGAACTCTTCCCTTGTTGGAGGACCAACAAAATGTTAGGTTGGGGGAGTGATGAGCCTAGCTTTTGGTCTTGTTTTGGGTAGAATTTATAGTCTATTTTCTTATAAATTTCATGGAATTTAATGCTTAAGTGTTAGTATTGGTATAATGTTTCCCTAAAACCATTGAAATTTTATACTATCCCATCTCTGCAATCTTTAATGATAGTTGGCATAATATGTGAGTTATCTATATTAATTTTGCATGTGATTAATGAATGTTTCTTATAGTGGTTATAGATGTGCAATTATTATGCATACTGACCTTGACATGCATATTTAATATGCCAAGTTGAGGAAGGAACCACCAATTGGTCATGCACCATAACATCTAGCTGAGAAATCGCTTCAAGTCAAATGAACCTGGTAGCAAAGATTATTCATGCAACCGAATGTAACCACCTTGCAGTGGACCTTAATCATTGATCATGCATTTTTGTTACTGTTGTGTTGAATTTTCACTTGACTTCCATGTCTGACTAGATTCCACACATACATAATCGCCATTGCTCCAGTTTCCCCTATTTTCCATAAATGATGTCCTCCCAATCTTGCAGTTGACTTCCTTGTTTAGCTACAGTATAAATAATAAATTGATGCTCCTTCTTCAGGAGGTTGCATAATTTGGCATTGTACTCTCATTATCCAATTTAAGTAATACATATACATTACTTTTTGTATGTATGATTTATAGTGAATAAAATAAATTTTTGGATTCAAGCATCTAAGTTCTTGCTATTTTAGAGGATACTTATCCAAGGGGGCCCACTTGATGAGTAATATTTCTTCTTATTTTAGCATTAGTTTAGTATTATTTGTTGTTTAGTACTTAGTTAGAAATCAGGCATCAACTATTTCTGTAGTCAAAGCAAACAAAGTAATCTCCTATTTGTCTTCCAGATTTTCATTCTTGCTCTGCATTTCATGTTTTTGGTTGATATTCAATATTTACTTCATTTCCTTTAAAGCAATTTATTTTCAGTATTGTGTTTCTTAGTTGTAGAGTGAATGACTACTTGAGCCCCTAGTGCACATACTGGGTTAACCCATTTCAAGTTCACACCCCTGGGTTGACAAGTTGAATGCACCTTCATGATGATTGAATAACTATTCAAGTTAGATGTCCAATATCTAAAGTATGGTTGTAAAGGCTTAGTTATGAAATCATTGTAGGATTCCAACATGTAGCATAGTGTTTACTCAGGTAAGAAAACTATAGACCTCTTTCAAGATAATGTATTGATTTGAAATAACTTGGAAGGATGATAGGAAATTGGGACAATTATCTACTTGTCCATTATTGATAGGTTCAATTTGGTGATAAGTGCTAGGTAAAATTTGGGGAGAGTTTTCTATTGAATATGTAGTGCCTTGTGCTCTCACACTTGTGAAGGCTTTCTTATCAGCTATGATAAATTATAAACACTAGTTCTCCTACATTTGCAAACATGAGTGAGCTAAAGCCCAATGAATCTAGCATCAGACCAGAGAGGAAACCAAAAAAGAGAGGGTTAAATGACTTAAAACTTAGGATGTTGTTGAGGTTAAGTCTAAACCACCTATAGTATCCAACCCTTCACCAAGTACTCCTGCAATGTCTACTAGGTCTAGAAGTTCAAAGAAGAAAACAAAAAAGTTTATGCAAGAGGCCTCTAGAGACATAAAGGAAGGAGGGTCATGAATTGGAAAAATACCTACACGCAAAGTTTCCATTACTATAAGGTTAATTAATAGTCCTGGTGAAATTGGTGAGAAAACCCAGCGTCAAAGTGGGTGGAAGCTTTTTAAGTATGCTTTTAATAGGCGATATTCTAGTAAGCCTGCATGCTATTCATGGGGGCTAAACATTTGGAAGCTAGTGGTCCCAAATTTGTTTGTAGAGGTGGACTTGATGATGGAGTTGGATAGGCACTATAATCCCATTGAAAGAACAATCAATAGTCAAAATGGTGATGTAGTCTTAGAAGTGACAAAGGATAAGATGGTGGAAATATTTAGGATCAGGAATGTTCCAATTCCAATTATATCTTGTTTGCTAATGTTATAAGATATGGTATCTTAGAGGCATTGGGTGTAGTTCCTATTCACAAACTTTCTCCTGGAATTAGAAGTATCATGCTCCCAAAAGATGCACCAGGATCTAGAGCAACACATAATTGGATAAATTGGTTTCTTCATTCAGAATATACTTTGATCAAAGCTTATCAAGCTAAAGTGGCCCCACATTGTTTTCCCCTATATGTCTTAGATAGATTGGCCTTTATCGAACTCACATGGAAGATTGATGTCATGGA
This sequence comes from Sequoia sempervirens, assembly GCA_007258455.2. Classification (NCBI taxonomy): domain Eukaryota; kingdom Viridiplantae; phylum Streptophyta; class Pinopsida; order Cupressales; family Cupressaceae; genus Sequoia; species Sequoia sempervirens. The sequence goes on from VDFB02281492.1 coordinate 991,015,740, forward strand.
TTATGAGATGTTTAGGTTTCCTAGGAAAGCTAGTGTGGTACATCCCTAGTGCACTTTTGGTTACTTCAAAGTTACTACCCCTGTGGAATATGCAAAGTTTAGGATCATGGTGTATAACCTCACAATGCTTGTTAATGAGATTAGGATTTTTGATTTGGAAGGATTTGTGGGAGGAAGGAGAAGTGATAAAAACTTAAAGGTGATGCATCATGGGTTTTTATACAGAGATGATGTGTTAAGGAATCTGATAAGTGAGGAGGTTGTCATGACTAGAAACACAGAATGGACAACTATAATGAACATAGAAAATATCATAAAGAGTTATTCCTTTTGTGTGAGTCCATATAATATAATTATAGACCCTCTTGAAAGAGCTTTCGCCATGCTAAGGGATTATCACAGTGGTGATTTTTAGGTTAAGGTGAAGGAAGCTGCTAACAAAGCACAAATTCTCCTACAACAACAAGCTATGGATATCCTAGAGTAGCCTATAGATGTTAAAGAAGTTAGGGAAGAAAAAATGGAAGAGCATGTACCAGGGAATGAGGAGGTGGAGCAGAAATTACCTCCTCATATTGAGGAAACTCATAGTTCAGATGTTCCCCCTAACAAAATTGTCAAATGGCAATATGATAAAGAAAGTGATGATGATCCCAGGATTAGGGAGTCTAATGAATTCCTTACTGATGATAAATTTGTGTAGTCCAAGGAGTTTTAGGAGTTTATGATTCAATAGTGGAGTAAAGAGATAAAAGAGAGACTTGAATTATCCCATGCTAATGTTGAACACTCTCATCAGGAGGAAGCTAAGAAATCAAATAAGGAAAAGATCAGGGCTAAAATTGGAGCTATTACTCCCACTATGGCTAGGAAAATTGTCAAGGATAGCGGAATCAAGTTATTACTAGGATGTACTATCACCACTACTATAGTATATGATGTAGTAAGAAGAGACCTTCACCCTTCAATAGCTGAGGAGTAGTTTGAGGATAAGGTGTTTGGTTCTGGATATAGTCCAAAGTTGCGTTCTATTCAAATTTAGTCTATGGAACCTAATACTAGTAAGCATAATCCTTTTAGGCTTGTTGAAGAGGTTATTGGTTTCTTAGTGGTCAAAAGAGCTACAAATATAACTCATGTCCAAGCAGCTGAGTTAACTGCTCATGTTGCAATGCTTAGTGTGGATATTACAAATATTTCTTAGAAGAAGTATGATTCTTTGGTGAAGGAATACAATAAGGCCTTGGATGAGATAAATAAAATGATGGCCACTATTTAGACTACTCAGTCAAAAAGGACAATAACCCTGCCATCCTCTTCTTCCTCAGATTTTTCTACACAAGATAGGGATACATTGGCCTTGAGGATTAACATATTTGAAAATGGTAAGTTAATAATTGAGAAGGAAAATGTCAAGAAGGCTCAAACTTGAAACTGTCAAGGTGGAAGAATGACATTTTTGAGGATTTATTAAAGCATAGGGTGACTAAGTTGGTCAACAAGATAAGTTGGTCAACAAGATTGATGATTTTTGGGTAACCTATAAGAACATTCATGAAGGAAATGCAAAGTATCTACAAGCACAAGAGGCTTTCAAAATTGAATGGAATAATTGGATTACTAGGGTGAGTACCTTAAAAGAAATGATACCCAAAATGAAGGAGGATCTCGAGGAACCTAGCAATATTCCTGAGGTCTTGCAAATCATTGACTCAATTAGTGAGATAACTATCTTCCACATAGATCTAGGCGTGCAACTCCAAAGTAAGCTAAAAATATTTAAAGAGATGGAGGAACGTGGTATGCCTTGGATATTGAGTTTGAAAGGTGAGCTAGATCCATTTGACACCTGGAAGCAAGATTTGAGGTGGATGCTTGCAACAACTATGATACAATTGACTGTCACTGATTACATCTTGCTAAATTCAAATATTGATACAATGGTGGATATTGAAACAAAGTTGAACATCTTTATTAAAGAATCCAGGGTCTTAATTGATACTAGATACTCTTAGTAAACTACTAAAGTGTAAGGTTTGTTTAATGTAAAGTGGCTCACTAATGAATATTACAACACTTGGTTGGAGAAATACACAAAATGAATCTTTGTAGGGATTAATAATCAACAAGGTAAACAATGGATAGGAAAAGAATAATGCATAGCCTGAATATAGTACAAATTAGGCTTTTGATAAAACATTCAAAAATATTGTTCTCTCCTCACTTTGAAATGGGTTTCATGTGGTGCTGATATGGATGAACGAATTTTGAATTTTTATCTACTTTCCTTTTCTTGCTTCATAAGTTTTGTTTCCTGGTTCTCCCACAGTTGGCATTTTTTAGTGCGTGGGGAATATTTTGAAACTTTTGTAACAAACCAGTGATTTATTTTGGAGGTAGGACCTATTTTCTACAATGTGTTGAGGAAATTTTTTCCCCATGTTTATTTGCACCACCTGAAGACTTGAGTGTAACTGAAAAGGGAATATTGTTATAGTGGTCTAATGAAATTTTGACATTTGTGCTTCTTGCCCTAAGGCTTGTTTTTCTCTTTCATCTCTATAAGAAAAAATTCAAGGCTGGAAGTAGTACTTAGTTAGTTGAAAATTTGAGTTGACATTGTGAAATTGCTAGGATAATACTAAGAATTTTTTAGAGTTTCTTTTCTTAAGTTTCTTCTGGAGTTCAATGTTATGTATATAATTTTGATAATAGTATAGCAACTACAATATAGAGTAATATCGATTTCATAGCTATTGTCTCTCCTTGTATTTGTTGTATGAGTTATGAGTGAAAGTAATCCAATATTTCTTTCGTTTGTCTCTATTGTTTCCCAATGGATGTTTAATTTCATGCTTTCCTATTGATTCAAGGAGTTACTGCAAGTGCTTGAGTGAGATCAATAACTTTTAAGAACTGGGTGCTAGGATGGTTGTAAGCAGTAATAGTCATGAATGTGATAGAAGAATGTTGTAATGTAGGATTTTGCTAGATTATAAGTGCTATTTTTTCAGTTGTTATCTCGTCACATAGGTTGATATTAACTCTGTGCTATGGATAAAAGCACCAGTTGATGCAAAGTACTTGTGGTTTATTTTTTTTGTTGATTCATTAGCTACTCACTTTTAAATCACAAACTCTCAAATGGACACCACCGTAGTTGTCTTGTGTTGAAGTTCTACATTCTCATGCTCAATATATTGGACATTGATTAATGAGTTGCCAACTCATTTGATGCATTATATTGAATGGTTTTATGAGAAGTATTTGTTATTGATAGTGTATCTAGTTATAATTGTGTGAGATTTTGAATATACATTGTGGGATCATCCTCCAAGTTTCCACAAAGCCCAAAGAGAAGGAATAGGATTATTGAAGCTTCTATTCATTCATTGGCCAATCCCTTTAGAAGTATTGATAATTGGAAATGGAAAAATCCATAGGTATTTCGGAAGACTAGTTTGGTTCTAAAAAAAAACCAATAGATTAGTAACTCTACTAGGGACTAGCGAAGCCCAAATTCTCTAATTTTAGATTTGGTACAATTAGAGTCTATGGTTTTTTATGATATTCCTTACCGTTTGAAAAATAATCGGTTTAAATTATGTTGCATTTGGTCGGGTGATCCCACAAGTCGTTTAACTGGCACTGGACACAATCTCCACATTCGGGCACCTATAGCGATTAAACCGTAAGGAGTTTGAAGATGATGTAAACTAGAGTCTTGTCACATTTTATCTGTAGATTCTAAAAATATTTTTTCAATTTTTGGAATCAGATTGCACTTGTGCATTTTTAAAAAGTGACACACACCGTAATATTTCCAATTCCAATTTTTCTAAAATTACTTTAATCAAGTTTCAAAGTCAGTGACAATCACTTTCTATTTCCTTCATCATTCAATATTTGCAGTGGAAAATTAAGATAGATAATAAAACCAAAACATACTAAAATTATATTCATTGGATAGTGTAAGGATCATTCCAATTCACTTCATGTGGGATTTAGGTCCCATCATACTAAGTCTTATGCATCAAGTCTTGTTCCATTCTGCCACCTTGTGTTGGGTAATATTTCAATTCATTTCTAAAATAAGAAGTACAAAATCAGAGTGCAATCACTTTCTATTTCCCAATATTTTGAGTGGAAACTCTAAGTTCTCTAATACTAGTGTAAGGATCAATTCTCAAAAGGAAAATAAGAAGAAATATTTTGTAGTATTCGACGTCTCAGGAAGATTAGAAGTTATGTGAAGAAGCACCCTGAGTAGAAGGAAAAATTTGAGCCTACAAAAGAGAAGCAACCTGAATGGGTTAGGAAATGCTATGAATCAAGTAAATCTATTGATTCCCCTGTTGATGCATCTCCTACTTTCAATATTGATATAAATAGTGCTAGTATCCATCAAGAGGCACATGAAGTTCAAGGGTCTAACATGGACCAAGGAAGGTTCCCTATTGAACAAGTATTTGATAATGAACTTAATATTTCAAGGGAGAAGGATAGGTGGGAGTTTTGGGAAAAGAGTAAGAAGTTTTCAAATCCTTTAACCCCTAGAATTGGTTATGTTTTTAATGGAAAGAATTTTAAACCTAGAGGTGAACCTCCTAATGAACAAGTCCACTTTTCTCTTGAGGAAGATCATGTTGACCAACCCTATTATACTCCTACCCCAAGTGAGCTGGGAGATGTTCTAGAAAATTGCTTCTAATGCCAAACATTTGAAGAAAGTTGAAATAATAGCTTCTAATGCATAGATGGCTAAGAAAATTGTTTTTCTAAAAATTTCATCAGCTACTCTAGAGTCTTTAAGTTCAGGACATTTGAATAATGAGTCACATAAGAAATTTGATTAACATACCCCTAGTAGAGGGTGTGGTGGAGATCAAGGAGATGGTGGTGGAGGAAGAAACAAGAATGATAATTCTTATTTCAAGGATGATGAAGGAAGCAAGAAAGGGGGAGGTTATGGTGAAAGTTGGAAGGGTAAAGATAGTAGCCAATCTAACAACAAAATAGATGATGAGAAAAGAGATGTTCATAGGGATCAACATACTTAGAGGCCACTTCATGTAGATAGATACTAACAATTATGTTTCACCGGAATACCTGGCTACCCAAACCCTTTCCTTGAAGATTTCCAACCTGCTCTAGTCATATTTTTTGGTAACAATGCCTTGAGTGGTGAAGATCATCTCAAGGAATTTGCTAATGCTATGGATGATTTTGAGATAGAGGCATAAGATTTCATGATGAATTTATTTATGAAGACTCTCATTGAAGATTCTCGAGAGTGGTATAGAATTTTTCCTACTGAAACCATTGGTTCTTGGGAAGAATTGAAGAGGATTTTTAGAGAGAAATATGGTGACAAGACTGATTCAATCTTTCTATTGAATCAATGTAATAATATTTCCAAAGGTTCTAATGAATCTATTATTGAGTTCAATACAAGGTTCCAAAAGTCTAGGAAGATATTACCTCATTTACAATTTAATGATCATGATTTTTTTGGTAAACTACTGCAATGCTTTTGATGCAAAAATTAGTTACCACTCGATGGATAAGAATCCTCAGTCATTAAGGGAAGATTTTAAGATGGCAGAGCACATTGAAAATATTAGCAAAGCAACTGGTAAAGTTGGTAGAAGAGATGATCCAAAACTCTTTAAAAGTTTAAAAAAGGAAGATGAGAGTGCAGGTGTAAAAGGGGGAACTCTGGAAGATAAGATTGATAATTTTATGAAGACTATAAGAGATAAAATTGTTAAACAAGAGAAATCTCAAAAAAAAACTTATAAAAGTAATGATATACCTCCTAGGTTACAAGATCACCCATATAATACCAATTGGTATAATGGGAAGCCTATTCTAAATAATCAGAGAAACCCAAAAATAAATTTCCTCCAGATCCTCTACAAAAGAACTCGGGAATTTTTTTTGAAGAAACTCCTTGGTGTATGATTTTCCAAATGCCACATTCTTCTCAACAATGTGTAGTAGCACAGATGTTTGAAGTAGATGAAGACATGCTTGAGGACTATGATCATAAAAATGAGGAGGATGGTGATGTACTTATGATTGTGGGTGAGTCTAATGTTTCCAATGGTGAATGCTCTTCTAATGAAGACTCTTATGAAGTGGATGTAGATAATCAATGGAAAGTTTCTAGTGCATATCAGATCAAAAAATTCTCTTTGATGAGGATGGTGAAAATGAGGATGAGGTTTACAAATTGGAAGCAATAAGAGATGGTGTTTCATTAAGAAGAACCTCAGAAGAGGAGATTGCAAAATATACTGTAGTCCTAGCTTCCCAAGCTAGAAGTACCTATCATATGAGGAATAGAATAGTTGGAGGATAACAAGGTAATATTGTTGGTCCTTTCATCAGGGAGCATAATGCCAAGGGAAAATAACATGAACCTAATGGAATAGTGGAAGCAATAAAAGCTAAAGAGGGAAGCAGGGATAAAATTTGGGCTAAGAGAGAAGAAAATCCAAAAGCTACTCAAGGACATAAATTCCCTACTGAGAAGATAAAGACAGAAGAAAAATCTTGAAGTCACAAGGAAAGATACTAAGCACAATTTTGACGCAACAAAAAATCAACCGAACGATAATAGCAATCAACAAGGTATGCTTCCACTTGAATTACCCAAGTATACTCCTATTGATATGTTTTAGTTACTTAGCAAAGTTAAAGTATATGTGCCTTCACTTTAAATGATGAGAATAAAGGAACATAAGAAAAAGGAAGTAGCCCTTATTAATGGTGCTACTATGGCCTGTAATGATTTAGTGGTGCTCACTCCACCCAAATAGACTGAAAAAGATAGGAAAGGTAAGGAATTTGAGGGAGTAATTAGTGAAATTCCCCATATTTTCTAGGAAATTTTGTAACTACTTGCCCTGATAAGATAGACCCATTTTTCCTCACCTTGGTGGTTGGGGGAAATCTTATAAAGAATTGTATTATTGACTCTAGAGCATCCAACAACATCATGCCAACTAAAATTATGGAGGCACTAGCATTGAAATTTGATAGAACTCATGGAAAATGTTATGCCATGGATGCAAGAGAAGTCCCTATCATAGGTATGATAAATGAGCTTCCCTATAGGTTAGCAACCTACCTTGAAAAAAAATTCAAAATGAGTGTGGTAGTAGTAGATATCCCCCCTAATTATGGAATTTTGCTATCTCAAAAATGGAGTGCATCTATGGGAGGCAATATGCAGTGTGACATGTCTTATGCCACATATCCCATTGATTGTAAGGATGTTCAAGTAATGAGAGAAACGAAGGTGCCACATATGTTTGAGCATGTTCCTGACGATGACACAATCCTTTTTGTAGATATTGACATCGGTGAGTTCAAGGTAGAAGTACCAAGAGAGGTTTATTGATGTCCTACACCTATAGAAAATGAAGTTTTAAGAGTATCTAACAAAGATGGAGTTTAGAAAATTTACTTTGATGGTGCAAGTTCTAAAGAAGGATTTGGTGTTGGGATTTTATTGGCATCACCTACTCACAATACTATTAAGTTCTCTTTTACACTATCTTTTTTCTATACAAATAATGTGGTAGAGTATGAAGCCTTATTATTGGGGTTGAGATTTGGATAAGAAGCATGGAATTAAAAATTTAATTTCGATTAGTGATTCCAAGCTTCTGATATCCCAAGTAAGAGCTAAGTATTCCTACAAAAATGATAGACTGAAGCGATATAGAAATGTTGTCTGGATTCCATTGAGAATTTTGATGCTTTTGGGATTGATTGGATGCAAAGAGGAAAAAATAGAGTAGCTGATTTACTTGCAAATATTGCATTGAGACCTGATTATAACTTTCATAGGAATCTCTAAAGTTGAGATACAAACAAGGCCTTCCATCCCTGAAAAATATGTACAACTTGTAGATATTCAATGATGATGAATATATTCTAATTTTTTTGAATTGTGTTGATGATTATGAAGGTTAGGAGAATGAATTTGGTGGATTTGTTGAGAATATTGATGGAAACGACACGGTGTTTGGAAAAGAGATCATCTAGTTAAAATAAAATAAAATCCCCAAAGGTCTTATAACTCTTGAAAGGGTCTTTGATGGTCAAGATAGAAGCAAAGCTAGGACAACTGTTGCTCACCCAAAAGACTTGGAGGAAGTAAATTGGGGACTAAAAATGCCCCTAAGAAAGTTTATGTAGGAAATAAGATGAAGCCAAAGGTTAAGGAAATGTTAATTGCCTTACTAAGAAAATACAAACATGTCTTCTCTTGGTCGTATGATGACCTGAAAGATTACAGAGATGAATTGTTTAAGCATGAGATTCCTTTAAAGGAAAATGAAAAACCTTTCAAAAAAAAGAAAATACCAATTAATCCTACTTTAGGTTGTAAGATGCAAGAGGAGTTGGTATAGTTAAGAGATTCTAATATTATTAAACCCATTAAATGCTCTTCATTGGTATCCAATCTGGTACTAGTGAGGAAAAAGAATGGTAACATATGATTGTGTGTTGATTTTAGGAACCTGAATGTATCCTCATCAAAAGACACATATCCATTGCCAAGCATGGAAGCTATGCTACATAAGGTGATTGGATGTGAGCTACTATCAATGATGGATGCCTTCTAAATTTATAATAAAGTGAAGGTAAAGGAGTCTGAGCAATATAAGACTATATTTACTATTCCCTGGGCCACTTATGTTTATGTTAGAATTCCTTTTGGCTTGAAAAATGTAGGTGCCACTTTTCAGAGAACTATGGATGTAGCTTTCACATATTTTATTGATTTATTTATGGTATTATATCAAGATGACCTGAATTCCTACTCTAGGAAAGAAGAATATCATTGTATGCATCTGGAACAAGTATTTTTTGAGTCATTAGAATATGGGATATCTCTAAATCTAAAGAAATGTTCCTTTGGGGTCACTGAGGGAAAGTTACTAGGCACAGTGTGTCTAAGGAAAGAGTAAGGATAGACCCTAAAAGAGTAGCTGCCATAGACAAAATCCCTCAGCCAAAGAATGTAAAGGGCATTCAGTCATTTTTTGGACAAATATTTTTTTTGAGAAGGTTTGTGACTAACTTTGTAGGGATCACAAGACCTATTTCCAAAATGTTTAAGAAGGGTGAAAAGGTTCTTTTTAGTGAGGAGCCCAGTCAGGCTTTCAAGAAAATAAAACAAGTTATTAAGGAGGCTCCATTTTTGAAGTCCCCTTATTTTTCTAAACCAATGGACATTTTCTCTTTTACCTCTTTTCATACCATTGTTGTTGTTTTCTTATAGAAAAATGAGGAAGGTTTTGAACAACCCATTGCATTTCTTAGCAAATCTTTACAAGCATATGTTCTAGTAAAGGTTGTCAATAATTTCAAGACTTTCCTACAAGGAGCTATTGTCATAGCTTGTGTACCTTGAGTGTTGTTATGAAAGATATTTTCACTCAGCAAGAGACAATAGGCAAAAGGTTTAGATGGATTGGCAGGATCAAAGAATTTAACATTGATGTTTGAATTACCAAAATGGTAATAGGAAAAGTCCTATCCAAGTTGATGGAAGAGGCTAACTTGGAAGCTCATTAAGTAAATAAGACTAAAGTAATTGATGTTCACCTATCTATGATATGCAAACATGTAGATGGTATAGGATAATTGTCTAGTATTTACAAACCTTGCAATGTCTTGCTAATATGGTTGACAATGATAAGAGGAAACTGAAATTGTATGCCATCAAGTATGTGATTATTGACAATGAGTTGTGGTGGAGAAGCCTAGATGGTGTACTTCTTAAATGTGTAGATGGAAAGAAAGAACTAGAACTTTTGCAGGAAATGCACAATGGGGTGTGTGGTGGTCATTACATGGAAAAGACCACTTCACACAAAATTTTAAGAGCAGGATTCTAGTGGCCTACTATTTTTAAGGATTCTCACAATTTTGTTAATACTTGTGATGCTTTTCAAAGGCTTTTAGGAAAGTTGAAGTTCTCAAGAAATTTACCACTCAGGCCTATGATAGTTGAAGGCCCCTTCCAACAATGGGGAACTGATTTCATCAGAGAGATAATAGAAAAGTCTAGTGGAGGCCAATCATGGGTCCTTGTTGCCACTGATTATTATACAAAGTGGGTACAAGCAATACCTACGGAGAAAGAAACAAGAAAGGTAGTAGTGTATTTTCTATTGAATAATATTCTCATCACTTGAAGTCCCTGAGATAATTATCTTAGATAATGCTATGTGTTTCAGGTCAGATGAATTCAAGGATTTTTGTGAGAAACATAGTATACGTGTGTCTTATTTATCACCTTACCATCCTTAAGGAAATGTTCAAGAAGAGTCTAGTAATAAGATCTTGATGAAAATAATCAAGAGAGTGATGGAAAAGAATAAAAAGGCTTGGAACTCAAAGCTAAAATTGGTACTCTCAGTGGATAGAATGACTATGAAAAAGGCTGTTGGTTGTTCACCATTTGGCTTAGTATATGGTATAGATGTTAGATTGCCACAAAATAACATTCTGATGATGTATAAATTTGTCTGAGATTATGATGAAGAAATAGGTGATGATATGTAACACAAAATAAATTATCTAGTGCAATTGGATGAAACTAAAAGAGAAGCTCATGCTAAAAATATCAAAATCCAGTTGCAAGTTAAGCATCTACATGATAAGAGAGCTTCTCCAAGGAAATTTGAGGTAGATAGTATGTTGTTAGCCTAGAATGCAAGGGCTCAAGATTAGGGTAATCATGGAAAGTTTGATGCATTATTGGTAGGATTCATATTTGCTTCAAAGATTAACATGTGAACTTTTTGAACTACCAGTACATGGATAGTTCTTAAAGATATACTTCTCCTAGGTATGTTATTTTTCCATGTACGCTGTAGGTTTTGTATATTTTGTATATAGGTATGTTTTTTTTGTTGTCTGCTACCTAGTCAGGGTAGCTCCTTGGTTTTGGTCCTCTTTTTTTATCCCAATTCTTATATGCTTCAACCTGACATTTTGGTATATCTCTATGCCTAAAAGAGGCATACATCCCCAGTCAAAGCCACTGATGGAACGTGCAAAGTTTTGATGTTCCATCTCAAAGACTTGTTACATTTTGGTTGATATTTGTGGGGATGGGAGTTTATTTTCCCTTCACTATTGAGGGGTTATTTTTCACTGTTGACTTTTTTTTTCCCATTGCCAATCACTAAAAAACATCTTATGCCAATCATTGTCATCGGGTAACCAGTCCCTCATGCCTAGGTCTAAATGTCTTAACTTTTATAAGGATAAGTAAAGGTCCTTTGCATTATTATGACTTAGGTGTCTTTGATCCTTTTCTATTGTATCATACTAGAGGGTCCCCTTCATTAGAATAACTTTTGATCACATGTCTAAAGTTTTTCACTTAAGTCTTGTTAGCCTTTCATCCTTATCGCTCATCACTGATTATTATAAAATTGCATGTTTCAAATTGGTGATGAGCAATGATGTGATATTTCTTTGATATCGCCCATCATGAATAGTTGTTGGAGCTCTTAATTTCAATGCATGATGAGTGATGTTCTTTGTGTCATTGAGGGATTGCTTATCGCTAATGACTTTTGAGCCTTGAATATTGTAGTAGTTATAAGTGATGGCCTCTGACTTTAAGTTCATATTTTTATTTCTCATCGCGTATATGTTGTGAAATAATATATTTCAATTAGCGATGAGCGATAAGATGGGTTTCCCTTGCATCGTTTATCGTAGATATGTTTTAAGTGCTAAGTTCTATATTAGCGATAAGTGATGCATTATGTCACCATGAAGACCCCCCATCGCTAATTGCTTGCAAACTATATGAGCAGGATTAGTTATGAGTGATGGCTTGATATTTTTGTACTTTATCACTCATTGTGGATCCATTGCAAAGCTTAATTTCTAAACCAACAATGAGCGATGAAGTTCTATGAAAGGTTTCCTTCTCTAATTTGAAAAGATCTTATGTGTGATGTCTTTTGTAGCATTTGTTTTCATGCAAGTGTACATGTCTCAATTTGGTCTCTTCATTTTATCCCATCGCTAGTAAGATTCGAGGTGCAAGGTGTGAATTAGCGATGAGCGATGGGAAATGAATGTAATCAAAGGATGGACCATAGATCCAAGGGATGATATTTCACCATATGAATGCTTGCATCACTAATAGAGCTAGTCAAGGATGAGGTATATCAACGATAAGAAACAAACATTTGCATGAAGAGGCGAAATGGAAGAGTCCCGAGGACATCATATAAAGAAAGAAAGAAAGTAGTGAGGAAAATTGATAACCATTGATCTTGGTTTAAAATAGAGTGATCGATGATTAGGGTTTAAACATGAATGACTATTTGTCAGTTCACTCATGTGAACTTAATATCAAGAATTAATGGTGACATGCTTGTTTCTTGGTTGTAAAAGAAAATAGATCCATGTTTGATCGTGCACTTGGGCTCTCTTGCAAGCAGAAAGGATACCAAAAGATGAGCAAATTGTGCGGGAAGCTCCAGAAACTACAAAGTAATAAGTGTGGCATAGTGTTTACCCAGTTAAGAAAATTGTATACCTCTTTCTGGCTAATGCATTAAGGTGAAATAACTTGGAAGGTTGATAGAAAATTGGGAGAATTATCTTTTTATCCATTACTGATAGCTTCAATTCAGTGATAAGTGTTGGGTAAAATTTGGGAAAAGTGTTTTGTTCAATAAGTAGTTCCTTGTGCTCTCACACTTGTGAAGGGTTTCTTTTCAACTATGACAAATTATAAACCCTATTTCTCCCACATCTACAAGCATGAGTGAGTTGAAGCCTAGTGAATCTAGCATCAGGCCGGAGAGGAAACTAAAACAAAAGAGGGTTAAATGACTTAAAACTCATGATGTTGTTGATGTTAAGTCCAAACCACCTATAGTATCCAATCCTTCACAAAGTACTCCTGCAATGTCTACTAGGTCCAAAAGTGCAAAGAAAGAAACAAAAAGCTTTATGCAAGAGGCCTTTGGAGACATAGAGGAAGGAGGGTCATGAATTGGAAAAATACCTATAGGTGAAGTTGTTGTGACCATAAGGGTAATTGAAAATGATGGTGAAGTTGGTGAGAAACCCCAGCCTCAAAGCGATTGACCATATATTTTCAAGTATGCTTTTAATAGGTGATATTCTAGTAAGCCTACATGTTATTTATGGGGGATAAACCTTGGGAAGTTGGTGGTCCCAAATCTATTTTTAGAGTTGGACTTGTTGATGGAATGGCTAGGAACTATAATCCCATTGACAAAACAATTACGAGTTAAAATTGTGATGTAGTCTTAGAAGTGACAAAGGACAAGATGATGGAAATATTTGGGTTAAATCCCAATTATACTACAAAGTTTAGTTATGCTAAGCTATATGATGAATATGATAAAAATAAATTTTCATACAAAGAGAGACTGCTTGTTCAACATAAAATCAACAAGGAGAAAGTCACTACTAATGATGATGAACCTTTTGAGTGTGAAGAGTTTGTGGATTATTTCAAGAATACTTATTATTGCCTGAAGCAAGTGTTAGCTTGAGATTTTGAGGTAAGGATTGCCCATGATTTGTTGGTGATGGTGGCAGATATACATTGTCATAATCAGAACACTAGTTTTGATTATGCCAACTATGTTGCTAATAGGATGCATGAGGATTTCCTCAATTTAAAAAAGGAAGTGCTCCCTTTATACTTGCCACACTATTCTCTAATAATGCATATGCTCTTATGGGAGGGTGATTATGAATGGAAAAGGAAGTTATATTTGATACTTAGGGATAGTGAAAATAGTGTTTTACTAGCACAAATGTGGACATACATTTGGGATCAGGACTATTCCAATTCCAATTATATATTGTTTACTAATGTTATAAGATATGGAATCTTAGAGGCATTGGATGTAGCACCTATTCACAAGCTTTCTCCTAGAATCAAAAATATCACGAGCCCAAAATATGCACCATAATTTAGAGAAACAAAAAATTGGGTAGACTAGTTTCTTCATTCAAAATATACTTTGATCAGTGCTTATGGAGCTAAAGTTGCCCCATATTGTTTACCTTTGTATGTCTCAAAAATATTGGCCTTTATGGAAATCACATGGCATATTGATGTCATGGATTATGAGATATTTAAGTTTCCTAGGAAAGGTGTTGTGGTACATCCCTAGTACACTTTTACTTACTTCAAAGTTTGGGATCATGGTGAATAACCTCAGAATGTAGGTTAATGAGATTAGGATTTTTTATCTAGAAGGATTAGTGGGAGGAAGGAGAAGAGATAAAAGATTAAAGGTGATACACCACAATTTTTTATATAGAGATAATATGTTAATGAATCTGATAAGTGATGAGGTTGTCATGACTAGAAAGAAGGAATGGACAACTATAATGAACATTGAAGAAAATATCATAAATAGTAATACCTTTTATGTGAGTCCATATAATATAATTGTAGACCCTCTTGAAAGAGCTTTCACCATGATAAGGGATTATCAGAGTGGTGATTTTATGGTTAAGGTAAAGGAAGTTCCTGAAAAAGCATAAATTCTCCTAGAAAAACAAAAACAAGCTATGGATATCCCAGAGCAACCTACACATGTTCAAGAGGTCATGGGAGAACAAATGGTAGAACATGTACCAAGGAATGAGGAGGTGGAGCAAAAATTCCCTCCTAATACTGAGGAAGCTCATAGTTTAGATGTTCCCCCTAATGAATTGTCAAATCAAAATATGATAAAGAAAGTGATGACGATCCCAAGATTAGGGTGTGTGATGAATTCCTTCTTGATGATAAATTTATGTAGTCCAAGGAATTTTAGGAGTTTATGATTCAACAATGGAGTAAATAGATAAAAGAGAGACTTGAATTAGCTCGTGCTAATGTTGAACCTTTTGATTAGGAGGAACTTGAGAAAGTAGAGGAGGAAAAGACCAGGGCTGAAATTTTAGCTATTACTCCCACTGAGTCTAGGAAAATTTTCAAGGATAGTGGAATCATTTTATTACTAAGATATACTATCATCGCTATATAACATATGATGTAGTGAAAAGAGACCCTCATGCTTTAATATCTGAGTAGTTTGAGGATAAGGTTTTTGGTTCTAGATATAGTCCAAAGTTGCATACTGTTGCAATTTAGTCTATGGCACCTAATACTAGTAAACATGATGTTGTTAGGAATGTTGAAGAGGTTATTGGTTCCTTAGTGGTCAAAAGAGCTACAAATATAACTCTTGTCCAAGCAATTGAGTTAACTACTCACACTACAATGCTTAGTGTGGATACTGCGCATATTTATCAAAAGAAGTATGCTTCTTTGGTGAAGGAATAAAATAAGGCCTTGGATGAGATAAATAAAATGGGGGCCACTATTTTGGCTACTAATTCAAAAAGGACAATAACCCTGCCATCCTCTTCTTCCTCAGATTTTTCTACAAAGGATAGGGATACCTTGGCCTTGAGGATTAACGATTTGAATGGTAAGTTAACTACTGAGAAGGAAAATTTCAAGAAGGCCAAACTTTAAATTGTCCAGGTGGAAAATGAGATTTTTGAGGATGTATTGAAGCATAGGGTGACTAAGTTGGTCAACAAGGCTGATGATGTTTGGGTCACCTATAAGAATATTCATGAAGCAAATGCAAAGTATTTGTAGGTACAAGAGGCTTTAAAAAATGAATGGAATAATTGAATTACTAGGGTGAACACCTTCAAAGAAATGATGCCCAAAATGAAGGAGGATCCTGAGGCACCTACAAATATTCCTCAGGTCTTGCAAATAATTGACTCAATCAGTGAGATAGCTACCTTCCATGGAAAGCTAGGCGTGCAACTCCAAAGTAAGATAATTTTTTTTTGAAGAAATGGAGGAATGTAGTATGCCTCAGATATTGAGTCCAAAAGGTGAGTTGGAGCCATTTGCCACATTGAAGAAATATTTGGGAGGGATTCTTGCAACACCTATGATACTATTAACTATCATTGATTACATCTTTCTAAATTCTAATATTGATATAATGTTGGAGATTGAAACAAAGATGGACATCTTTGTTAAAGAATCTAGGGTCTTAACTGATGCTAGATACTCTTAGTACACAACTAAAGTGCAAGGTTTGTTGAATGTAAAGTGGCCCCCTAAAGAAGAGTATAACACTTGGTTGGAGAAATACACAAAATGAATATGTGTAGGGATTAATAATCAACAATGTAAACAATGGATAGGAAAAGAACAATGCATAGCATGAATATTGTAGAAATTAGTCTTTTGATAAAACATTGAAAAATATTGCTCTATCCTCACTTTGAAATGGGTCTCACTTGGTGCTGATATGGATGAATGAATTTTGACTTTTTATTTGCTTTCCTTGTCTTGCTTCGTATGATTTGCTTCGTGGTTCTCCCATAGTTTGCATTTTTTAGCGCATGGGGAATATTTTGAAGTTGTTGTAACAAACCAATGATGTCTTTTCGAGGTGGTACCTATTTTCTACAACAAGTTGAGGATAATTTTTCTCATGTTTATTTGCACCACCTGAAGACTCGAGTGTAACTAAAAAGAGAATATTCTTACAATGGTCCAATGAAATTTTTTCATGTGTGCTTCCTAGACTATGACTTATTTTTCTTTTTCATCTCTATAATAAATAATTCAAGGCCAGAAGCAGTAGTTAGTTGAAAATTTGAGTTGACACTGTGAAATTTCTAGGATAATACTAAGCAAGTTTTAGAGTTTTTATCTTAAGTTTCTTTTGGAGTTCAATGTTATGTATATAATTTTGATAACAGTATAGCAACTACAATAAAAAGTAATATCAATTTCATGGCTATTGTCTCTCCCTGTATGAGTTCTATGAGTTATGAGTTAAAGTAAACCAAGATTTATTTCATTTTTCTCTATTGTTTCTTAGTGGATGTTTAATATCATGCTTTCCTATTGATTCAAGGAGTTAATATAAGTGCTTGAGTTAGATTAACAAATTGTAAGAACTGAGTGCTAGGATGGTTGTAAGCAGTAATAGTCATGAACATCATAGAGGAATGTTGTAATGTAGGATTTCGCTTGATTATAAGTGCTATTGTTTGAGTTCTTATTTGGTCACATACTTTGATATTGACTTTGTGCTTGGGATAAAGACATTGTTTCATACAAAGTACTTGTGTTTCAGTTTCTATTTTGATTCATTGAATACCCACTTTTAAACCACAAACTCTCAAATGGACACCACCATACTTTTCTTATGTTCAAGTTCTACCTTTTCATGCTCAATATATAGGACATTGATTAATGAGTTTCCAATTTATTTGATGCCTTAAATTGGTAATGGTTTTATGAGAAGTATTTGTTATTAATAGTGTATCTAGTTATAATTGTGTGAGCTTTTGAATATACATTGTCACTCTCCTAATTTTCACAAAGCCCATAGAGTAGGAATAGAATTATTTTAGCTTATATTTGTTCATTGGACAATCCCTTTAGAAGTACTGATAATTGGAAATGGAAAAATCCATAGGTATTTTTGAAGACTAGTTTGGTTCTAAAAACAAACCAACAATGTTCACATTAGGTCTCGAGCCCTAGCAAATTGAGAGAATTCAAGTGATTTCCTACTTAAGTGTTGTATAGTGTTGTAACACACTTTCACACTTTTCTAGGACCTTATTAATATATTTCACCTAAATAACCTCTTTTTATCACTTACCAAGCCTTATTTCAAAGTTTTGTAAACTATTGTAACAAACTTTCACACTTTTCTAGGCTTCTCACTAATAATTTTACCCTTTCTTATGTTTAAATGACCCCTTAATACATACCCTACATAAGTGTATTTTAGGGAATAATCTTGTTAGACATCATTTAATACACTTTAATTCCTGACACCCACTTAAATTTCCCTAGTGGGACCAAGTCACCACTTTAGGTGACTTAGTCCCAATTGGCGATTCATCAAACTCATTCAAAATTAAAAAAAACCCTAAAAGAAGCTTGGAGATCACCTATAGACCAGATTTTGCAGATTCGGATCTAGAAACCTGTCAAGAACTAAAGTACAAACTGAGAGATATAGATTACATCTTTAAATTTCCTGAAAGTTGAAGGTGGACTAAGTCACCATCAGTGGTGAATTATTCCTACTACCAGGTCTGAAATAGTGTTTTCTATAGTTTTGGATAACCTTTTGGGTGAAACCTATTCTAGTTGAATTTCCTCAAAATAGGACTAAGTCGTAAAACTTGGCGTACATGTCCCATTTGGCTTCAACAGTGATTTCTATAGGATTCTAGAGCTCCTCTACATCACATTCCAACCACTAGGTGCACCCCTTTTGTCTCATAAATTTCTATTATAGTTTTTTCACATTCTTAGATCATTTTGCATATAACATTATGTTTTCAAAAATATTGCATTTTCTTAGTTTTCTATTGGTACTTTATATTCTTTATCAATTTCCATCCTTACGAACAATCTCCCTTGACAAATTTCAATCTTTATTGCATTGGAATCTCACGGAATTGTTCTTGAGTGTAAACTTTGTGAAATCAAATTCCTCTTCCTTCATTCCCCTTTTAGGTGTGGATAAAAGAAGTTGTGACTCCACTTCCATTTTCCACATTTTCATGAACCCGACTTTAGAACATTATATTTTTTATTTCAAGTGCATTTACATCCTAGAATTACATTTCATTGCATTGTGCATTAGTTAATTTTTGTTCTAGGGTTTTAAAACTTGTATTAGTGAAAAGCTCGTATAGCTTGCATTTTTGCATTGCATTTAATTAAAAAATAACAAAAATTTTCATTTTCATACTGTATCTCAATCTAAAAATCTAAAAAACATATAAACCACATCAAAAATTATGAAAATTCTCAAAACATCACTACCTGGACTCATTCGCCACCTTGGGCGACTTAGTCCAATTGCACATTCTGCACTACGATTTTTGTCATTTCCAGTATAGTCTCTGCATTTCTATTTTTTGTCATTACGTTTCGATTACTATTTCTAGATTTGTTGTTTTATTCAATTTCTTGCATTTGCATCATCGATAAGTGTCCCAGTTGGCTTCAACAACAATTTATGTAGGATTCCAGAGATCCTCTATATCACATTCCATCCTCCAGGTGCACCTCTTCACTCTCATCAATTTATGTTATAGTTTATTCACATTCTTAGATCATTTTTCATATCACATTGCGTTTTCAAACATCTTGCATTTTCTTAGTTTTGCATTCATAGTTTATCTTCTTTATTAATTTCCAACATTACGAACAATCTCCCTTGAAAATTTTCAATCTTTATTGCATTGCAATCTCACATAATTTTTCTTGAGTGTGAACTTTGCAGAATCAGATTTCTCTTCCTTCATTCCCCTTTTAAGTATGGATACAAGAAGTTGTTACTCTATTTCCATTGTCCACAATGGATAGCAAAGTGTTATTACATATCATATGGAAGAGTCACTTAGCTAAAACACAAAAAATCCAAGAGTACAAATGGCCTCATGATTACATGGTGTACCAATGGAAGCAGAAATATCTAGCTCCCCTAGAAGAATGGGCCTTGTAGTGAAGTACCAAGCCTTGAAGATACTATCATGAGGAGAGGACTTTGCTAGATATGAATGATCACAGGTACCTTATGATGAGTAACAGTCTTTCATATCTTGTGAGTGCTCTAGACTTCAACATCTAATCATTTTTCTTTACTTCTCATCTTTCATTGCTTTTATGTAATCCTATGTAAATAATGATAATTAAGAATTTTTTATTTATGTTAAAAGTGGGTAAGTGAAAAGACACTTTTTGGCATGTTAGTCAAGACAAAATTTTGTAACATATTGTAAAAAAAAATTTAAGACCAATAGAATGAAGTTATAATTGGTGGTTGAATTTTGGTTTCAATTTTTTGTTGAAGTGAATTAATGAATGTTATCTTCTTATCTCCAATTTTATCTTTCCTTTTTATTAAAATCAATATATCAAGGGTATATCTTGTTTAAACACATTTCCTATCAAACAATTCATTTTGTACTAAATTGTAGCGTAAAATATTTGGTAATTATGGTTAGTTTCATTACATTAAAATTCTAAATTTTGGGAAATTATGTGTAGTAAATAGATTGATGGTTATTTGGATAGTGAAATTAGCTCTCTTAAAAATTAACCGAAATATCTTATCTTGAAATATCTAGAAGGATTATTTTAATTAAAGAGGATTTTGTTGTTATTTTTCTAACAATGATTTTATAGTGTATCTAGCTTGCTATTTCCATTCAAGATACAATTCATGATCAAATTCAAGCACATACAAAGAATATGGTACTCTACTTGAAACCCTCAACCTCGGTTAGTTTAGTCTACTTACATGGGGAAATTAAGGAAGCTGCTAAAAAAATAATATATATCATTTGTTGTTTGTGAAGGAGAATCCTATGAGATCCAATATGGTAGTGGATCAATATCTAGTTTCTTAAGTAAAGATGATGTCATAATTGGGAAACTTGTTGCGAAACATTAGGCTTGTAATTTTTAGATGTTAAGGCTTCTAGTTGGATATCAAAGATCTTTTCTCATCAACTTAATTTGGAATTTATGTATTAATGGATTTTTTCATGGTGCATGTCTATACCTAGGAAACACATGAACTAGGGTTGATATTTTTGTTTTTTAATTCTAATGGAAATATTGGGCTTGGTTTCTAGGAAATTTCTATTGATAATGGTGTTCCAATCAAGTTAGTGTTGATAGCCTTCATTTTATAATATGTCAACTTTATTCTATAATCCGAGTGTATCAGCTTTCTTAAATTTTGAACAAGGTTTTCAAATCAAGGGTTTAATATGCACATTTTAGGCTTATGTTAAACACTCTGTTTAAGAATTTTTTTGACAAGGCTACAATTTTTTAATTGATTTATCTTTCTATTGTGTTTGGACATACTTTTGTAAGCTTGCAATATACAACACACTTTTATTATTTATGAATTGAGACTAATAGTAATTTTGTTGGTTATATTGAGGCACAACTTCATTCATGGAAGAAAGTACAACACCCTATTGCACATATCAGATGGCACATTGCATATAAATGAGGAAAGATTCTTGTTAGGTTATTGTTGACTGCATTGAAGGAGAGAGCTTCATATATGGGACACGATCAACATTCTCCTTTGATCCTACACGTTACAACTTGCTCTAGGAAGATTTCCCACATTGTATAAATTTTAAGAGATGAAATGGGCATGTTCTTGTGTTGAAGGGCTTCAAGCATGTGTTTCCATCATTGCAAAAGTTTTTAGGAGAATTTTCTTTCTTGTAGTCATTTTTGTGCAATATTTTAACTTAGATTTTGTCTTGTGAATAAAAATAACAATTGTAATAATCTATTTCTAAGTTGTAACAAGAACACCTTTCTTTTATTTATAAATTTCACTAATTTTTCCTTCTCAATGGATTTCTTATTGTGTGCAATTGATGATTAATGCACATTTATGTGTTTTATGCTTAAATCTGCAAATATTAGTTAATTAAAAAGAATAAATATACTACTAATTTACATCAATTAATAATTAAATTGACTAAATATACTACCAATTGATAGAAATCCATGAACAACATGAATAAATATGACCAGATATATGACCAATGAAATCAATGAATAAATATTACAAAATAAGTGACCAGTTAACAACAATAAATGACTAACTACATCAATGAATAAAAAATGACTAAATAAGTGACCAGATTATAACAAATAGTGAATAAATCAACAACTAAATAAGTGACCAATTAAATATATCAGTGAATAAAAAATGACTAAATAAGTGACTAGATTATAGAAATCAATGACTAAATATATCAGTGAAAAAAAATGACTAAATAAGTGACCAAATCACCACAATCAATGACTAAATATACTACGAAATTGATCAATCAAAACAACCAATAAATGACTAACAATGGTCTAGTTATCAATCTGGTTGCATTATATATGACTAGCAATAAACTACTAAAGGTCATGTGGCCAAGTTTAGTCATTTGTATGTAATTTTTAGTAGTTTTTTTAGTAGTTTATTGTTTTTTTTGTACTAGTGATAGTTGGGTTTCATAAGGTTGTGAATAAGGAACATTGTTATTGTAATCTTTTTACTTAGTATAAGATAGCATACAAACTACAAATGTGAGACCATAATAACACAAAAATGGCCATTAGGCTTACAAAATTTTGTAAAGGAATTGTTATTTTGTAAACACAATGCAATTTTTTTGTAAACAAAATATGTTTTGCAATGTAGAAGCCTCTTTACAAATATGAGTTTTCCTTGCTACCCATTTCAAAGGTTTAGAAACAAAATGTGTTGTTAATTTTGCAAATGCTTATGGTTAAAAGAAGCACCTATGTACATACAAAAATGCATAAAACCATACATAAAAACATACATAACAACATATGTAACATGATGGGACGACGTAGTGTGGGCCCAACCTGATGGGGGATATAATTGATGAAACTGGCAGACAAAACCAAACATCCAGGAAATGGTAGCTAGGAGTTAACAATGTTATTCTAGGTTTGTTTTCTTGCCTCTCGCCGACTGATAAAACTGGGTCCCGTGGTATTGCCACTGAAATTTTTCTTTCAAAGGTTTTTTTCTGGTGCGAGAAAATTGGAGGTGGACTACATGCATGTTTTTGGTTTTGAGCAAGAAGGGTGAAAACATGATGAGTTTCTAGTGTGCACATTAAAAGCTAAAGGTTGGAGTACACGTGGAAGAGTTGGAGGATAAAACTGACCAAATCAAGGTGAGGAGTACTAACCAATAGTGTTGCAAAGGGTTTTACATCACTATTTGGGTTGCTTGTTTCTTAACACCTAGGGTTTTCCAACATGAATTTTTACAAAATAGAATGCAGTGTGTACTATGAATTACACTATGTATTGATGGTTAATAGAGTCCCCCTTAAATGAGAAATTTTCTATTTGATAAAATAGAATCCCATCTATACATTCGTATATTTTCATTTCAAGATAAACTTTGGGTATAAGTAAAGGTAGGCTTCAAAACACATTGTGTTTTCTAACCTACCCTACACAACATTGACCACTTTCAATAAGTTTATTCATTATTTCCAATAATGGAAAGAAACTATTGTTCTTGCTTTTTGTAAAGAATACCTACATATACAGGCTTAAAAACTAGAAGGGCTTGGGTATGTTGTGATGTAGAGGTTAAAAAATGCAATGTGTTATGAAGCATACAATTTGTTATATACTTTAAATTTAAACACAACTGTAGTGTAGAAAAAATTATCCCTTACTTAATTTGGGAATTTTTAATGATAAATTGGACTTAATGTCACCTTCATCTAGTGTTCTAAGGTACATTACACATCTAGATTAGGTCTTGGGCCATCCTTAAGCTAAATTTACTTAACTTTTCCCTAATTTAGTGTTGCAAAGTGTATTTATTTACACTTTCACATTGGATTTTGGGCCATATTACATTTATGACCTTTATATCATCACTAATAGGCCCCCATGACCCAATATTGTGTATCCCAGGGAATATTTTAATAAAAAAACCCAACAAGATCAACATATAAGTTTAATTTCTTGACTCCCTAACATTCTAGCTAGCACAATAGCCCCAGTCAGACCCATTCACCACTATGGGAAAATGATTCACATTCAAGTGGGACTTGTTGGAGCTGTAAAAATATGATGATTTTACATGTATATTTCACCCATATTTTGCCATATGGTCCTATAATTTCCATCAGGTCATGCATTTTTCACGTTGTGGTCCATATCGGCATAAGTTTATTCAGGTCTCCCTTACCTATGATGCTTTGGTGTTAACATATGTTTGTTGTAGATGATCGGAAAGACTTGTTCATTGTTACAACGACTGACATTCACCTACTAGCGGCTATCAGCAAGACATTCACGTTGTTTCGGTGACAGAAAAGGTTCCTATCAGCATAAGTTATACCATTGGAATGAGGTCTTATCGAGTGCCTTATGTCTCACCGATCGGTATATGGAGATGCATCGGTGAGATTTTTTCCTTCGATGAAGTGTCTTGGCGAACTCACCTAGTCTTGTTGACCAGTGGCGGATGCATATGCATATCGGCAGGAGATTTTCTTCAAGGTAACATCTTGACGAGTGACCTTCGATCTCTCTAATATTACAAATGAGGCTCATCAGTGAGGGACTTTTTCTTTGGAGTAAGTCATAGTGACTTCACATTGTCTCACCGATTGATGGAAGAAGGATGCATGTATTAGTAAGAGTTAAAGCTTTCGGCATGTGGTCTTAGCAAGCTTGAATTGATACACCGATCGACAAAAACATTAAGGATTCATTTCGGGCAGACTAAAGGAATACAATAAGAGGTCTTGCCGAGTGACCTTCGGTCTCGCTGATGGAAAACAATGAAGGACCTTATCGGTGAGAGTGTTCTTTTATCTCAACGACTCAGAATGGACGATGACTTTCGGTGTGACATAGTTTTCTCTATGAGAGGTCTTTCCGAGAGAGATATGTTACATCGACAAGTTTGATCATGGGGGCTCTCAAAAAAGCAAAGGCTTGTCTACATGATGTCTCCCTGATATCATAAGGTCACAGGGACATGCGAATGGTAAAAGAGCTCTCGGGGAAACATAAAGTGATCTACAGGACATCTTCCTGACTTTGTATGTCACGGCGAAAGTGGGTAACACCAAGTGGAGTGATTAACGATTGAATTTCCTTCGGCATAGCTATACGATATGTCTCACCGACTATTTCACTGATGAACAACAAAAATCCAAATAACTGAGGCCGACATGTAAATTGCTAAATTATCATTGCAGGCTGACATGAAAAGAACCCGAATTTTTTGGAAGGCCGACATGGAATTTCAATATGATTTATTTTATTGATGCTGGTGTATAAATAGGCATTTTTTAATTGTGAAATGATCACCAGTTATTAGATATTTGATACACAACAAGTAGATACAATGAGATAAAATTATTAGGTCACAGACTATTGTTGTATGATTTCAGAATGGAGGTATTCATAAAAATCAATTGATGTTGTTGCATTTCTCTGGTGTCAATTATTTGTTGAATCTAATGAAATTATTGCTAAGCTTTCTCCAAGATTGAAGCTTTTTGGTTGTTTAAATTGATATGACAAGTTTATATATAATTCATTAGTGCACATTTCTTGTATCTGTGTGATTTATTGATTGGTTCTTTCAAGCAAAGATTAAATCCTTTTAGTTAATCATAGTAATCAGAGAGAATCTTCTGGATTGTGCAAGTAAAGCTTTGTAATAAAATTTTGCACGTTTCTACAAGTTGTAAACATAATATATGCTAGATAATTTGAGTTTCTCAAGAGAAGTGTTTCTCATCTTGATCTCATTTGACTCTACATACCCAATAAGGCATTAGTCTCTACACTTAATCAATTTGAATTCATTCAATTTATTTACATATGTTAGTTGAACATTTTAGGATTTATATTAGAAGGTTGCTATTACTATCAAGTTTGATTTCATTGGTTCACTCTCATCTACCCTTGTGGACAAAGTATTTCATAAGGATAAATCATAAGTTAAGTCTACTTCTTTCAGAAAGGTACACCCGCCTAGGTTAGCAACACCTAAAGAGTAGAAGGTTGAGTTCTCTTGACCTTGTCTATTACCCTAAAGTGTATCAAGAGATTGGCAAACTATTGAGGCATTCAGCCTATGTTTTTTAGAGCTAACAAATTGGCGACTCTACTAGGGAATACATTTAGAATAAAATCCTTAATCATAGAGTCAGGAACTTTATATAGACTCTGTCGGGAATAAAGAAACATCAAGTTTTTCTCATTTTTTGACAAAAGTGAGTGGTGACTCTGACAAATTTTTTTCTATTGTTCAAACATGAATGGAAGAAGATCTCAATATAGGGGAGGTCATACTGGAGCTCCTACTGGCAACAGTAAGTGGACACACAAAAATGACAAGGTTGATAAGGGAAAAGGGATAAGTGAGGAGATGTGCCTAACAGATAAAGACAAGGTACCAAAAGCATATTGTGAAACATATGATCGCTATGATACATGGAGAAACAATTCGAGTGCAAAGCCTTGTACTCTAGAAGATCAAAGAAATCCTTTCTTTTTTCTTGATCCTTAGAAACAGGCTAAGTTCAGAGCTGAACGAATCAGAATTCAACATGAATATGATCAGAAGATGGAAGGTAACCAAAATGACTCTATTGATCATGAGCTTCCTGAGGAGTTAAAAGCATAGTTTAAATCATAGAGGAATGAGATAGAGGAACTAAGGGCTGCATTTCTGAAAGCCCAAATTACTTCTCAGATAGCTGATTGCCCCCCAAAGTATGTACCACCTCATAAGCAAGGTAATTATAGTGCAGGGCCTTCTGATCCACTTGTGTCTCCTCACCATCAAACAAGAAATCATTATAGATAGCCAAATCATCCCCCTCATATTCCCACACAACATACCAATATACATCCACCTCCTGGCCAACATCATGTGCCACAACATAATGCATAATACAATAATCCTATGAACCAATATTAGTACCCACCTATTCCTCCCCCTCACCAGTATGCAACAATGATAAGACAATTTCATTTAGCAGGGTTTCAGTTATATCCTTACCCTATGGATGGCAACTGAAGAGGTCTGGTACCTAATTTTATAGGGAGTAATGCAATTACTACTGAAGAACATTTAAAGAGTTTCAATGTGTTCATCCAAGACATAGGTGTGCCATATGAAGATTTACATATGAGGCTATTTATGATGTCACTTCTTGAATATGCTAGGGATTGGTTTAACAGCTTGCCAGCACTCTCAATTCTCTCAAAATATTCTAGGATAGATTCCTAGAGAAATATGTGAACCTAAATGCACTAGATGCAACTCCTCATGAATTGATACGAATTCAGAAAAATTAGAATGAGTTGATTTATGATTTCAACCGAAGATTCAACAAGCTGCAAACTAAAGTACCTCCTAGGTAAGGGTTGCCAGATTCTATAGCATTGAGTGTTTATTTAAATGCATTTGATCCTAAAATAGGTTATGAACTAAGAAGAGAGTCTCCAAGAGATCTGGCTGAAGCTCAAAAGATAGCATTGACAATTGAAAACAATAGGAAGGCTACATGTATAATCAATAAAAGAGATAACCCTAGGGCTCCTCAACAAAGCAACAACTATCAATACATATAGGAGAACACATACAAAAATGAAAGGCTGAGGTTGCATGACATGCCATATAATATAGACTAGAAGGATGGAAAACCTATAACAGCGAGGCCAAGAAACAAAGAGACTCCTGATCCATTGAGTAAAAAGGGAACTTACATGGTGAGTAATAATTACTTCTGTGAAGCTTGTGATAAGCCACATTCCCCAGATTATTGTGTTATAGCTCAAAGGATGCAAGAGGAGGGAATGTTGATGGAAAATAATGGAGAAGATCACAAGGTTTATTTGACTTCAAACACTTTTTACTATGCTGAGGAAGGATACTCATCTTTAGAGGATGAGGGTTATGGGTATGATGTTTCAAATTAGATGTATAATTTCCATATGGCTGAAAAATAGATCCTTTTTGATTTTGAAGAAGATTATACAGGGCCACATTTAGTTGAGGTGCCTACTCAATGTAGTATGAGGAGACTCACCAAAGATGAAATAGAGAGACTAACTATTGCTGCTGTTGAGGAAGCAAGGAGTAAATATAGGTTGAGAAACAGAACAGTAAATGAGAAGGAAGGTGTCCCTAGAGGAATCTTTATTAAGATCATAAATCAGAAAATAAGCAACATGATAAAAGTGAACATAAGCTTGTCCAAAAAGAGGAAGCGAAGTAAGTACACAAAGAGATACAGAAGCCTGATCGGCCTTGTAAAAAAGGAAAGGAAGAAAACAAAGGAGAAATGCCAGAACTGAAGAAGGCTGTTAAGGTGGAGGGTTCCTCTTTTGACTTCACTCAGGTGTTATCCCAGGTAAAATTTTATGTTTCGTTGCTTGAAATGATGAAAATTAAGGAATATAGAGATAGTGTTGTTCAATTGATAACGAATGGAAATGAAAAACATGTGAATTCTGAAAATAGATTAGTTGTTAAAGCAGTCACTAAGCAAGAGAGAATAAATATCCCAGAAGTCTGCTTGAGTGATTTATTAACAACTCCCTCTCAAGTGGATCCTTTTTTCACTACATTGCTTATAAACAACAAACTGCTGAGAAGTTGCATGATAGACTCTGGTGTGCTATAAATATCATTCCAGTAGGAGTTATGAAGCAGCTTGGCATGTGGCTTGATACATGTGAAGGGAAGTGCTATGCAATGGATAACAGACCTATACCTGTGGTAGGCATTATGAGAGGTGTTGAAGTCAAACTGGCTACTTATCCACAGGTGGCTTATAATATAGATATAATAGTCATTGATACTCCTCCTTAGTTCAAGATGCTCTTGTCAAGACAATGGACAACAACAGTTGGGGGAAATGTCTAGTTTGATTTATCTTATGCTACTATTCCAGTGAATGGTCAAGAAGTGAAATTGTATAGAGAGCCTAGAATGAACCATCTTGTTGACTATGTACCACAAGATTAGATCAACTATTTTTGTGATTTTGATCTTGGAAGTTTTAAGATTGAATCAGCCCAGCCAGAATTAACCAATAGTGATCCAATTGAAAAGCATGTGGCACAAAGCTTGCAATGAAGTATGGAAGATGTATTTTGATGGAGCATGCAGCCAAGAAGGTAATGGTGCTGGGATTTTTTTTGTTTCCCCTGAAGGTATTACATTTAAATATTCATTTATGTTAGCATTTGAATTTACAAACAATGTGGTGGAGTATGAAGCCTTGTTGACAGGTTTGAACATAGCTGTGAAAAACAAGATTAAGTTGTTGACTGTGTTTGGCGATTCTGAGTTGGTTGTTTCACAAATTAAATAAAAGTATGCAGCAAAGCACAAAAGATTGAAACAATATAGGAATGCTGCATGGGACACAATTGAATTATTTGATGCCTTCTCAATTGAGTGGATTGATAGATCAAAGAACATAATGTCTAATTTTTTAGCAAATGTGGTGCTCAAAAGAGATGATATTACATTGGTGGGGTTTCACAGATTGAATTCAAGACAAGTTCTACTATTCCTGATAACATTTATAGTTGGA
Organism: Sequoia sempervirens; assembly: GCA_007258455.2. Classification (NCBI taxonomy): domain Eukaryota; kingdom Viridiplantae; phylum Streptophyta; class Pinopsida; order Cupressales; family Cupressaceae; genus Sequoia; species Sequoia sempervirens. The sequence goes on from VDFB02281492.1 coordinate 991,045,008, forward strand.
AAGTCTTCAAGGATGATACTGATCTCTTGAAATTCCTCAATTCTATAGATTAGTATGAAGCCAAGAAAATTGACTTCAATGCTTTTGTTGAAGAAGTGGATGGGAAGCAAATAGTGTTTGGAAAGGAGATCTTGTAGCTCAAAAAAAAAAGCTTCATAAGGGATTGGTGGTGTTGGAAAGACTATATGATTGTAATGATCAGTCCCTCATGAAGCAAACACTAGTCAGAAGGGAAGATATTGAAGAAATTAACTTGGGGACTGAGATAGCACCAAGAAAGGTGTACATAGGAAAGAAGATAAACCCCACAATTAGGAGAATGCTGATAGAGTTGCTGAGGAAATATAAACATGTGTTTGCTTGGTCTTATGAAGATCTAAAGGCATACAAGGAGGACTTGTTTCAGCATGAAATAGCATTGAAGCCAGATGCTAATCCATTCAGATAGAAGTGAAGACCCATAAATCCAACACTAGAGCCTAAAATGTAAGAAGAGTTGACAAAGCTCAGAGATGGAGGGATCATCAAGCCAATCAGGCATTCAATGTGGGTCTCAAATCTAGTCCCTATGAGGACGAAAAATGTAGACATCAGATTATGTGTGGACTTTAGAAATTTGAATATGGCATCTCTCAAGCACAATTATCCTCTACCCAATATGGAGGCTAAATTGCATAAGGTGACAAGGTGTGAGCTATTGTCAATGATGGATGGTTTTTCAAGATACAACTAGGTTAAAGTCAAAGAATCTGAGCAATATAAGACAACATTTACAACTCCTTGGGGAACATATGTATACATAAGAATTCCATTTAGTCTCACTAATGCAGGAGTGACCTTCCAAAGAGCTATGAACATGGCATTTGAAAATTTGATCAATTCTATCATAGTGGTGTACTAGGATGACCTGACTACTTATTCAAAGAAGGTTGAAGATCATGTGCAACATTTGGAAAAGGTATTTATAAAATCTTTGGAATATGGTATCAGCTTAAATCCTAAGAAGTGTCATTTTGCTATCACAAAAGGTAAGCTCTTAGGAAATATTGTTTCAAAGGAGGGAGTTAGAATAGATCCTAAGAGGGTTGAAGCTATTGATAAGATTCCTTTTCCCAAAACTGTTAAGGCTATACAGTCATTCTTTGGACAGATTAATTTCGTTAGGAGGTTTGTTTCTAACTTTGCTGAGATCATTAAGCCCATATCAAAAATGTTGAGAAAAGGATAGAAAATGGAATGGACTGTAGAAGCCTTGGAGGCTTTTATATCTATCAAAAGGGCCATCAAGGAAGCTCCTGTTCTTAAATCTCCTAAATTTACAAAACCTTTTTAGATATTTTCATTTGCTTCAATGCATACTATTGATGTTGTTATGTTACAAAATAATAATGATGGTCATGAACAACCTGTGTCTTTCTTCAGTAAGTCATTACAAGGATCTGAATTGAAGTATGATATAATGGAAAAATAGGTGCTTGCATTGGTAAAAGCTACAAAAGCCTTTAGACCATATTTGGTAGGAGAAAAGGTGATTGATTATGTCCCTCATGTAGCTATCAAAGATATTCTAACACAATCCGAAGTTACAGGAAAAAGGTCCAAATGGATTAATAAGATCCAACAATTTGACATGGAGATACATATTACTAAGCTAGTGAGAGGTCAAGACTTGGCTAGGCTAATGGTAGAGTCAAATATTGAAGAAAATCAAGTTTGTAATGTAGAATAAGGAACTACAATTGCAAGCATTGAGCACACTCTTTGGTATACGGATATCCTACATTACCTTAAATACATGACATGTCCAGAGGAATTCAGTGACAACTAGAAAAGAACTCTAAAGTTGCAAGCATCTAAATATATTTTCATGGATGGAGATCTATTTTGGAAGAACAAGGATGGTATACTATTGTTATGTTTGGATGAATTTCAGCCCAAGCATGTTTTAACCGAAATGCATGAAGGAGTTTGTGGAGGAAACTACTCAGCAAAAACAACTACACACAAAATTCTTAGGGCAGGTTATTACTGGCCTAAAGCTTTTAATGACTCTTTTACACATGTAAAAAAATGTGAGTCCTGCCAGAGGTTCTCTGGAAAACTGAGGTATCAAGGAGCTTTGCCACTTTGACCCTTGCAGGCTGATGCCCCTTTTCATCAATGGGGAATTGATTTCATTAGAGAGATACAGGAAAAATAAAGTGGAGAATACAAGTGGATACTAGTTGCCACTGATTATTTTACCAAGTGGGTGGAGGAAATCCCAACTAAATAGGCTACAAGCAAAGAGGTGACAAGTTTCTTGATGGATAACATTATCACCAGATTTGGTGCACCACTGAGGTTAATCACAGATAATGGGATGTGTTTCAGGTTGGATGAATTTAAAATTTTTTGTGACACATATGGCATTACCATTTCTTATGCAGCTCCTTACCATCCACAAGCTAATGGTCAAGCTGAATCTAGCAATAAGAGTCTTTTGAAGATTGTAAGGAGGATGTTAGGAAAAAACAAGAAAGCTTGGGATTCAAAATTAAAACTAGCCATGTGGGCTGATAGGATTACTATTGAGAAGGCGATTGGAAAATCCCCATTTGAATTGGTATATGGAGTACAAGCCAGGATGCCTTTGCAAAAATTTTTTCCAGTCCATAGGTTTGCTCTTCAGGAGGATTTGGATGTTCCTGAACCTATGGAGGAAAGAATGGAGCAACTAGCTGAACTTGATGAAATAAGGAGAGTTGCCCAAAATCAAAACATGAAGTTGCAAACACAGATGAAGTATCTATTTGACAAGAAGCTAAAGGATAGAAAGTTTGAAAAAGATGACTTGGTATTGATGTGGAACACAAGGTGTTAGGAGAAGGGCAAGCATGCTAAATTTGAAGCCCTGTGGCTGGGACCTTTTGTTCTTGTTGGAAAGAAAGGTGAAGATTCATACTATCTACAGAATATGGTTGGTGAAGATCAGGAATTTCCTGTTCATGGGAAATTCTTGAAGCATTTTTTCTCTTGAAGCAACATAGAGGACTAAGGGTTGCTAGTGCATGGACAACTCTTGCTCATCCTTTTTAAAATTATTTTCCATGCACAATAGTTTAGGATTCTGGTTCATCTCCATTTTGTATTCCCTTTCCTTTCATTCCATCATGTTGTACCTCATTTTGCATTTACTTCCTTTATTCTCACTGGTTCATCATTTTGTGTCTGGTCTGCTCACCCAAAGCTCTGGATCCTTGCAATGATCTCACTATCATTCATCCCCAAACGAAGCCACTATTGGAGCTATAAAAATTTGATGATTTTACATGTATATTTCACCCATATTTTGCCATATGGTCCCATAATTTCCATCAGTTCATGCATTTTTCATGTTGTGGTCCATATCGACATAAGTTTATTTAGGTCTCCCCAACCCATGATGCTTTTTTGTTAACATATGTTTGTTGCAGATGATCGGCATGACTTGTTCATTGTTACAATAATCGACATTCACATTGTTTCGATGAAAGAAAAGGTTCCTATCAGCATAATTTATACCATCGGACTGAGGTCTTACCGAGTTCCTTATGTCTCACTGACTGGTATATGGAGATGCATCAGTGAGAGTTTTTCCTTCAATGAAGCATCTTGGCAAACTCACCTAGTCTTGCCGACCGATGGCAGATGCATAGACATATCGGTAGGAGATTTTCTTTGGGGTAATGTCTTGGCAAGTGAACTTCAGTCTCGCTAATATTACACATGACACTCATCGGTGAGAGAATTTTTCTTCGAAGTAATTCATAGCGACTTCACATTGTCTCACCGATCGATGGCGGAAGGATGCATGTATCGGTAAGAGTTAAAGCTTTCGGCATGTGGTCTTGACGAGCTTGAATTGTTACACTGACTGAAAAACACATTAAGGATTCATTTTGGCCAGACTGAACGAATGTGATAAGAGGTCGTGGTGAGTTACCTTCGGTCTTGCTGATGGAAAAAAATGAAGGACCTTGTCGGCGAGAGTGTGCTTTTATCTCAGCGACTCAGAATGGACGATGACTTTCGGTGTGACATAGTGTGCTCTATGAGAGGTCTTTCCGAGAGCGATATGTTACGGCGACAAGTTTTATCATGGGGTCTCTTGGCAAAGCAAAGGCTTGTCTACATCATGTATCCCCAATATCATAAGGTCACAGCGACACGCGAATGGTAAAAGAGCTCTCGGGGAAACATAAAGTGATCTATAGGACATCTTCTCGACTCTGTATGTCATGACAAAAGTAGGTAACACCAAGCGATCGATTAAGGATTGAATTTCCTTCAGCATAGCTATACGATATGTCTCACTGACTATTTCACTGATGAAAACCAAAAATTCAAATAACTGAGGCTGACATGTAAATTGCTAATTACCGTTGCAGGCCGAGATGAAAAGAACCTGAATTCTGTGGAAGGAGAACATGGAATTTCAATATGATTTATTTTCTTGATGCTGGTGTATAAATAGGAATTTTGTAATTGTAAAATGATCACCAGTTATTAGATATTTGATACATAGAAAGTAGATACAGTGAGATAAAATTATCAGGTCAGAGACTATTGTTGCATGATTTTAGAATGGAGGTATTTATGAAAATCAATTGATGTTGCTGCATTTCTCTTGGTGTCAATTATTTGTTGAATCTAATGAAAGTATTGCTAAGTTGTCTCCAAGATTGAAGCTTTCTGGTTGTTTGAAATGATATGACAAGTTTATATATAATTCATCAGTGCACATTTGTTGTATCTGTGTGATTGATTGATTGGTTCTTTCAAGCAAAGATTAAATCATTTTAGTTAATCATAGTAATCAGAGAGAATCTTCTGGATTGTGCAAGTAGATCTTTGTAATCACATTTTGCATGTTTATACAAGTTTTAAACATAACAAATGCTAGATAATTTGAGTTTCTCTAGAGAAGTGTTGCTCATCTTGATCTCATTTGACTCTGCATACCCAATAAGGCACTAGTCTTTGCACTTAATCAATTTGAATTCATTCAATTTATTTACATATGTTAGTTGAAAATTTTAGGATTTATATCAGAAGGTTGCTATTATATCAAGTTTGATTTCATTTGTTCACTCTCATCTTCCCTTGTGGAAAAATCATTTCAGAAGGATAAATCATAAGTTAAGTCTACTTCTTTCATAAAGGTACACCCGCCCAAGTTAGCAACACCTAAAGAGTAGAAGGTTGAGTTCTCTTGACCTTGTATGTTACCCTAAAGCATATCAAGAGATTGGCATCCTCTTGAGGCATTCATCTTGTGTTTTTGAGATCTAACAAGACTCATTAGACTAGCTTGGTGAATGAGTCCCATTGTAGTTATTTTTGACGTTAGAGCGAGAAAATTTGGGATTTAAATTCAAATTTCTTCCATTTCAGCCTATGGGATCAAATATTAATGGTCATTTGAGTGTATTTCCAAAATAATCAAGCTTCCAAATCATTATTTCATTATACATTCATGTTATCAAGTCAAGCATTCAAGAGTTAAGCATTCCTAGTCTTTACACGGTCATCAAAATAGCATTCAAGATCATTTCTAAGGGATTCAAGGGTAGATTCTTCATAAATTATTGTAGTAATTCAAAATCCATCATCATGTCAAGCATTCCAAGAATAAAGCATGTTAGTGAACTAGTGTTGTGATGTAACATTGAAGATCCAAGATCAAGCATTGTTCTACTTCTATTGTCAAAGATCAAGATATACATCGTTCATGGCCATTTCATGTTGAGTTAAAATTTTGTAAGACATCATTCAATGTATCATTGTTCATGTTGCATGTCCTATGTTCATGTTTCATGTCCTTGTTTCATTGTTTCATCATTTGGTTTAATTACCTGAAAGGGGTTTGATCAAGGCAAATCCCTATTCCCTAGCAATCAACACTTTTCCTCTCTTTCTTTGTGTAATTGCAGATCTAGGTGCTTTGAAGAACTAAAGATCATTGAAGATTAGGTTACAAGATTATTGGATTTGTATCCCCATTTTCAAGGTCATAATCTTCACTAAAATTCCATTTACAACTCTAAATCAGGGTTTCAAATCCAAAAACCTATAGAGGTAAATTGAGCATACTAAGAGGTGCACATTAGAACATTGAATTCCCAAAAATTCTAGACTAGACTCATTCACTATAAGTGGTGAATGAGTCCCACTCTAGGTGTTTTTTTTAGATCTTTGTAGATTGGGATATACATTTTCCTAAAAATTTCTCTTGTGCAAAAATCTAGAACTGTGACTAATTTTCCAAAAATAGCAAATGAATCCCACTAGGTCAAAAGTTAGAATTTCTATCATTTTGGAGCTCCTTCAAACTTTCTTCAAATTTCCATGTGCACCCCTTTCATCTTACTCTTTTTCATTCTATTTCATTTACTTTTATAGTCCATTTAGCGAAGATTTACATTGAATTAGGGTTTTCTATTCAATATTGCTTATCATTATCTTTTCCAAGTTTCAACTTTTTTGTGAACCCCTCTTGTAATCAGAAATCATACCCTAGGATAGTCCTTTAGCATATATCTTTCCTTGATTCCACTCTTGGGTTGAGATCTCTAGGGAATGCTTGAATGTTAGTTGGAGAAAAGTGATCATATATTTCCAAAACTATAAAGCATTCATTTTTCAACTAAACATTTTGGTGAACATGTGTTTAGAATACCTTCTTTTCTTATTTGGATTCCATCATCATCATATATCTATCTTGCATTAACTTTCCATTAGGATTTTCATTAGTTAATTGACATTGTAGGATTTTCAAATTTTGCATTAGTAAAAGTGCATATAGGTTGCATTTTTGCATCTCAAATCATTGAAAATCATCTGAAAAATGCATTCACACTTAGGATACACAACATACAACATAAAAAACATAAAAATCACTTAAAAATTTCTAAAAATTTAGAAAAAAATCCCTATTGGAACTCATTCACCACCTTGGGCGAATCAATCCCAATGCACCCTTGAAACTTCCTTTTACAACACTGAAAACCTTGTTTCTACACATTGGTTTTCTGCCATTAACTATTTGTTTAACTTGGGTGAGTTTTTGTTACATGCATTCCACTAAATCTAGCTTAATTTAGTCCATTTCATGCATTGCTCAATTAAAAATCCACGTTTACAATATTTCGATTTCAGATTTTTGAACAGTGTAATCAACAAATTACCTTGTTACAAATCTATGAATTGTATTTCACTTCAGCTCATAGAATTGCACTTTATTTACTTTTCCATAATAGCATGTTCTATTTCAAGAGATGTGGCTTTGATATGGTTAAAAATGGATTGCATAAGTACAACATCCCCTCTAATGAGTTCAATTTAGATTACAACAATGAGGTCATTAAGAAACATGATAATTATACCTCTACTATCTTTCATAATTATGAGAACCTCCTAGAGCAAGCGGATCAAATGATTGACACAATCCTTAATATTGCATTTCCCATTAGTGAGGATGGTAGTGTAAAAAATCATAACAATCACTTGCTCTTCTCTTGACACCTCTCATCTTAGTGATGAAGGTATCTTGGTGACAGAAGATGCAAGCATTGAGAGTCTCGATTGTCCCTCTCCTCTTGCCTCTTTGGAAGATACTAGAAAACAAGAAGATGAGATCATAGAAACATTTCTAAATATCACCTTACCTACTCTCCATTCATCCCTTGCTTGTGAGAATGTTTTAGCCAAAGAGGATGATATCATTGATAGCCATGAAAATCAAAATTTCCTTTCTCCTAATATCCATCCTCGATGCAAAGAGGATAGATTGGTGTTAGAAGATGCACCTATTGAGTCATAAAAATCTTGTTCCTCCCTTCCCTAATGCTCCTACCATTTGGAAAGATCTATTTGGTAAGCACAAAAATCATAGTTTTCCTTCTCTTGATGCCTCCCCTACTTGTGAAGAAGCTACTTTACAAAATTTAACCATGAAATGTGATGAAAATCTTACAAGCTCTCCTACTAGGATAGTGTTATCAATCAAGATTTCACCCTAGAGTGAAGATTTGACTTAAATATCCTATTGAAACATGGAAATGTTGTCGAGCTATCGGTAACTCATGATGAGAATGAATCTTCTGAGAGGGCTAGAGCCCCTGGCAGATCACCTAAACTAAGAATTTTCTGAGGAGAACGGAGAAGGATAAACTGAAATGAAATCTGAAATCTAATGGGTGATACGCCTAAACTTTTAAACTTCTACTAACTCAACTTCATAGTCAAATTTCAAAACATTAACTTTCACAACCTCACATGCACATACAACACAAAATTGATTTGCATCAAGGTTTAAAATCAAACACAACATGCAACCTCTATCATATGAACTTTTTGCACTCACACTTGAAATAATAGGACATAAAAAGGATTTAAATCTAGAATCACAATGATAACATCAAACTATTATTGCAAAATGAGACAAAATTAAGATCTAGGAATGTGCTACTATTTTAATTTCTTTGAAAGGAGTATGAGAAATATCAAAATCTAAGTACAAACATTGGCTTACAAGGATCTCTTCCAATGATCAAGAGAGTATGAAGAAAATCTGAATTGAAAAAAACTATTTTTTTCTCAAATATATGCCTGCAAACTGTCTCCAAGAGTGAGAATGGAAAAATATGAATGAACTGATCTCCAGAATAGAAAATTCAATGTGATTTTTTATCTCAAAAGAAAATCCTCCAAAATAGTGCCCCAACTATCATACAATTGGATGGAAAAAGATGGAAAGTTTCTATCTCAAGTGAGTTGACCCAAAAGGACTCCAAAATCAAGCCAAATTTGACTAAAAATTGAAATAGAAAACTTCAGTTTTCTCAAATTTTCCCCATTTTGAACAAAAGACTCAAACTGCAAAAAGAAAGTTTCACTCAAAACCTACTCAGTTTCATTGCATTTAAAATAGCAAGTATTATGGAAATTGGTATAATATTACCTTAATAATGTTTTACAATTTCACAGTTTCCATTTTATAAAATAGAAGTGCTAAAAGACTTGAGCTTGACTTCGCCTCACCTAGCCTTAATTTCTGACTTTTACAATAATACAAGGAAAAATATATGGTTTTGATTAAATTTTTTCCAAGTATTGAGCATTTAAAAGACATGGGGTACTTTATTTTCTATAAAAATCATAGAATTTAGGACACCTAGCCATATGATTTTCTAAAGAAATCACAAAATAAAATCCTAAGGCATGATTTCTAGGATTGAAAAAGTATGGAAAATACTAGCTCCATTGTGGCATTAGTTAAGGCATGATATTTTTAAAACATTGTGGAAAAATAAACAAGGTCAAATTAGGGAACATGAGAAAACCCTAACACAAAACCTTTGACCTCCTTACTTTTCACCTTCATTTCACATTTGATCTTTTGGAAAAAATAGCTCTACTGGGTGCCACCATCGAGCTAGGATTTGAGCTCAAACTTGTTCATTTTATGTTGCTTCTGGGTGATTTCCATTGAGATTCTCTAGGAAAAAACTTGGAGTAAGTCTCTTTTCTGCCAATCAAGACAATAGTCTCAATTTCGAGTGCAATTTCTTGGTTTTCAAGCTGTGTACACCATCATTTCTCTTATGCATATTTTCTTGTTTCATTTTGGTCGATGTCCACTTGTGTCTAAGGTTTCCATTAACGATATTTGATAGGATTTCCACCATGACATTGGAATGCACTCTCTTTACAACCAAAACTGAGTAAGTTCTTCACCATCAAACCCTTACATTACTTCTTGCTTCCTATTGATGAGATGTTCAATTCTGGATTAAGAAGACCAAACAATGAGTGTTTATCCTTTAATTCCTTTTGGGTTGTTCATTTTTTTCCAAACAAATGAAACTCTTGAATTCTTAGCTCATTATTTTCTGAAATTAAGAGGCCCTCCTATATATCATGGTCACGGCCTCTCTATTTTCTAGGTTTGTTCCTTTCTTGGTTGCAAAACTTGAGGGTTTCTTTCCTTTACTTCTGCAAAATATATCCTAGATTTGAGCTCATTGTGAACAAAATAACAGTGATATTTGTATTTCCTTGTTCATTCTAAATTTTATGGGTGCCATTACTTTGTGTATTGAATTAATCACCTTTCAAGTATTTTGAATTCCCTCTGCATTTTGTGTTCGTGACCATCTGAACTTCTAGGTATTTGAATTATTCACCCAAGCTTGAGGGTTTATTTATTTTTTAGTATTTTGTGCAAAACTCTTGCATGTAAAAAGAACCTTGTGGGTTTAGCTATTGTGGAACAACAAAAACTAAACTCCCAAGCCGTGGCTATATATTTTATGGGTATTTTGTGTTTTACATCACTTTAAATTCTTGAAAAGAAAGGATCGAAACCCTTGGTCATGGCTTATCTCCTCTTGGAAAACAAACTAAAAACCTTCGCTCTTTAGTTTGACCCATTATGGTGTTCTTGTTATTATTGCATCTCTTCTCCTTTCCAATTTATTGTCACTATTCATCACTTTGATAAGTCATACACAACTACATCACATATGTTGTAATGGGTACTGGATCTTTATTTTGAAATACTTGCATTTGGAGAGCAAGATGCACCTACAGGTATAATGAGGCTTCACCATTGTAGGTTGAAGTTCACTTTGCATTATGAAAATGTGCATGAACACAACCTCTCATCATCACTTTGACTTTTCAAGAGCATCAAACATACAATTGAAAACCCTCCATTATGAATGTTTTTTCAAAGTGTTGAATCATGTCACAATGCAGAAACAAAAACTTGAATAAATTGCACTTTACTTTTCTTCAAAAATGATGTTGTCCTTAGGAAAAAGTCATTTCCCCTTCAAATGTTGCATACATATCAATAATGATGTTCACATATGAAACATATCATTGAAGATGCATTATGACTTTAACAATTAAATCTTATAGTTTTTTTACCACGCTTATCTTGCACAATGGTAAAGTAAGTCTATTTTCTCTTTGTTGCCCAATATTTGTCATTGGCCTAAAGGCTTCCAATTGCTTCTTTCATAGTGAGTGCTTATATAATGAATAATGGGGCCCTTTTGATGTGCAATTGTGCACTTTTATATTCTAATTTTCCTTTTATTTAGGCACTCAAATCAACCATTGTTCATTTATGATTTTTACTTCATCACACCTTTGAATTGATTGTCATGAATGAGCAATGAATCTATTACTCTTGTAGTCACATTATGAAATACTCCTTCAACTGAAAAATGCTTTAATTTTTGCAATATAAATTTGCATTCCTATCGCATTCCCCTTTTGAAACTTAAGGAAAACATGTTGGGTTCAACCCTTGTGGGAGACCATTTTTTCATCACATGCTATGATGTCTTCAGAAATAAATCAGCAACCTGATTTTACCTATACCTACACAGTGAAAAAATATGTTACATAAAAACCAATGAAGCTCAATGCTCTTGTGATATTTTAATTTTGATGCTCTCTTGCGTAAATTCGATATTTTTTGGTCTAATGAATCATAAACATGTGTTATATTTCTGTTGATGGGCATATGATGAGACTCATATCCAGAGCTCTAACAATCTTTCTCAATCATCTAGAGGTTCTCTTGAAGACCAGGAGCAAGGAGGAGCAGTAAACAATGAAGACCAGCATGAAACCCCCATAGGAAATGATGGATATGTTTCCTTTCTTATTTCTTTCTATTATTTAATCTTTATATGTATAGCATATCTTCCATGTTGCATTGTTTCAACTACTCTCATGGCTTGTATTATGTATTGTGTATAGTTCAACATATCTTCCAATGAATAGAAAAAAAACACTTATCTAGTATTGTGTATAGTTTATTTGCAACATGAATGAAACATTGTGAAATGAATGAAACATTGAAAAATGAATGAAATAAATCATCTTGTGTTCTTTATGTACTTTCATTTATGTTGCAAATACTAAACAAAAAAACTAAATTCAATCTCTTAGCATCCTTTTGCTGTAATGCATTGCACAATAAAAATTCAAACTATTTCTTTTAAAATTTGATATGTAATTGTTAAGCATGGTAGAAATATGTTAGAATATTTTTACCTTAAAATGGAAATAAATTGTTTTAACTCTACCAATTTCAGCTATAGGTGAAAATTTGGTAACATTTCTAGAGATTTTTGTTGAATGCTTGCCTACTAAGCATATAGACTAGTTTCCTTAAAAAATTTGTTAGGTGCAAAGTCAAATTTTCCCTTTCTAAAACTCAAAAAACCATTGCAACTCAACTACAAATACTCCAAACAACAACAAAACAACAAACTGAAAGAAAACTAAAAGGCCCCGGTGGGTAGAAAAAAAGTGCAACAACACTTAGGGAAAGAAAATCAACTAAAATAAATGTGCATTAAGCACTTATTAGCATCAAACACTAATCTACTATAGTACAAATGTTGAAATTATCTTCAGAGGAAATGCTTGAGGTGGATCCCATTGACTAGGATAGGAAGCACCTCTCCACTTAACTTGGAAATATAGAAGATATTGTGTTTCTTGCACTTTGTGATCACATAGGGTTCATCCCAAATTGCATCAAACTTGGAATGTTTTCCAAGTTTTCTTCTATGCTCATCGCACTTGAATACTAAATTACCAACAATGAAATATCTTGGTCTTTCCCTTTTGTCCAAAGAACCCTTAATATGAGCTTCATGGATTTCAAGTTTCCTCAATGCTTCTTTTTTGGTTTCCTCCAATTCCATCAGTTGTGCAAGCCTTACTTCCATAGGTTGCACCTCTAACAACTCAGTTCCTTAATGAGATTCAAATTTGGTAATTTAATAGAAATGGGTAGTGTGGCCTCCTTACCATAAGTGAGAACATAAGGAGGGAAACTAGTAGCTCTCTTAGGAGTTATCCTATTACCCCAAAGGGCTAACTTTGAATTTTTATGCCATGTTCTTTGGTTGTGTTCAATGGTCTTCTTAATGATCTTAATCAATTTTTATTGTTATATTCTACCTACCCATTACTTTGTGGGTAATAATTAGATGATGTATTTAGAAAGATGTTATTCTTTACAGACCAATTAGAAATCCTTAATTCAATAAAAGATAAAGCATTGTAAAAGATGATAGAATTAGAAGTACCAAATCTAGAAATTGAATCTTGATAGAAATTTGGAATATAATTTTCATTTGCTTCCTTCAAAGGGTATGTGCAGGATCATGATGGGCCAAAAAGTGGCGATATGATTAGTATGTGTAGGGTATGTGGCTGACGAGTTTTTTTTACCCAAAATTGATAAAATGAAAAGGGGTTTTAAAGGAGATTCTCAACTTTCCACCAATATAAATTATGCTTACTTTGAATTTAATAAATAGTTATTATTCATTTTCTATTTTAATTACGACTAAAGTCCTAATTGATAGGATGATTGAAAAACATCTATAGCTTTCAAATGGTATCACATTTTTTGAATCTGAAACATGTGTCACATTCTATGCTTTTCATACTATAGAATTTTAAAAAATGAATTTCATGAATTTTTTACCAAGTTAAGGTGGTCAGACATACAAGTTTCTATATTTTTTAAAAGTTGTAATAAAAAATTCATAATTAATTATTTACTTAGAAAAAAATTACAAAAAATATTGCATCACATCAGGACATGAGTCCTCTACTTATATATAAACTCTTATAAAAAATATTATCATTTTATTGTGGTTAGGGTGGTCAGACACACACCTACTTCTTATTTTTTTCCTGAAATTTAATTACTACTGCATTGAAATTTTAAATTTTCACCAAATAATTTAAAAAAATAAAATAGACCTAGTAGTTTAGAAACTACATTCAATTTGCTACAGATTCCATTCTTACATATTTTTTGAAATAGTATAGATAACTTATTCAAATCTTTATGTCAAGTTGCCTAACTCTAACTATTTTGAATTTTCATTGCCACTTAAGGGCCTATTTTTTCCATGATGATCCTACACATACCCCCAAAGAAACAACCTCAGTCCACTTAGTAAAATAATCTATTGTTGTTAGAATCCATTTGTGGCTTGCACTTGAAAGTAGGTTAATAGGTCCAATGAAATGAAAACCCCACTTAGCAAAAGACTGCTCTGCCTAAATGGGGTGTAGAGGCAACAATCCAAACCCTTTCTTCCTTGCAAACAATGAACACTTTTCACACTTTCTAACCCAATAAAATGCATCTTTGAATAAGGATGGAAAATAATATCTAGCTCTCATAATTTTTCAGAGCTATGGTCCTTGCTACAAAATGACCTCCTGAAGGTCCATTATAAAACTCTTCTAGCAGCTTGTCAATCTAATCTGGGTCAATACACCTAAACAAAACACCATCAATAACAACATAGGGAATGTCTTGTAGCCTATAGTACCTTCATTTTTCCCTCTCCAAACCCTCAGGGTAGTCACTAGTCTACAAATTATGGATCATTTGCTGCACCCAACTCACAGTTGGATATGAACCAACAACTTTATCTTCGGTTTTTAGCACTGTTGCAACATTTTTATAATCTTCTAGGCTGCTTTGTCCCTTTTTAGCAAGCTGCTCACTCAAACCCTTTCCCCTAACAATCTTAGTAGCCTTTATGTTAATATCAAACTTGATTACTCTAGTTATCGAGCCAACCCTTTTATCATTCATATCCCTATTAAGCAAGAAATCCTTAACAATTGGATGGGCAGCTGGCAACTGAATTCTATTGTTAGAGAGCATATTCCTGAACTTTTTAAGGCTTCTTACAACAAAAAACATATGCTTTTCAAAAAATGAATATTTTATCTCAGTCATGTAATACTTGGCCAAAAAATACCATGGGCTACTCCAAACCTTCTTCATTTTACTGACAAAGCATAGCTGAAATGTTGTCAACACCTCTAAAAGCATATAAAATGAAATCTCTATCATAGTTAGGATTAATGAGGGTTGGGGATCGCGCAAGGGCTTCTTTTATCTGCTCAAAGCTTCTCCTAGCCTCTTTAGTCCAACTAAAAGGTACATTTTTTGTTTAGCGTTGTTGTAAGAGGTTGTAATAATGTTACAATGCTAGGTATGAATCTTCTCACAAAGTTGACCCTACCAAGAAAGCTTTGTAAGCCTTCCTTATGTGTTGGTAGGAGTAAATCAAGAATGGAAAAAACTCTTTTTGGATCAATGGAAATACCATGTTTTGAGACAATGTGTCAAAGGAGCTTACCTTCATGGATAGAAAATATGTGCTTCTTTGGGTTAAGGGAAATCCCAAACTCTGTACATATCTTAAAAATATTCCTCAAATGATCCAAATGTTCATTAGAATTCTTTGAAAAAACTATAATATCATCCAAGTAAATTAGAACGATTTTGTTCATGAGGCCATGAAAGACCATGTCCATTGATCTTTGAAATGTTTCCCCTGGATTAGAAAAACCAAAGAGAATTCTCTTGTATGCCATGGTACCCCATTTGGTGGTAAATGCAGTTTTGTACTAATCTTCCTCCACCAAATTTTGGTTATAGCCTAAATATCCATCTAACAAAGAAAATTGGTCAGAAGCAAAAACAACTTGGAAAATATGCTCCATTGAAGGGAGTGGATAGTGATCCTTGAGAGAGGTTTTATTCAAATCATGAAAATTAACACAAAGTCGAATCTCACCATTCTTCTTTCTATCTAGAACTAAGTTAGAAACACAAGATGTATGCTTAATAGGAAAAATGATATTACTCTCAATTAACTTGTTCAATTCAACTTTCATAAGATGCTCAAGCTTGGGGTTAAGAGGCCTTTGTTTTTGCCTCATTAGTTTTGCATTAGGCTCTAATTCATGGTGTGTTGAGCTAGCTCGGGATCAAAACATTTTAATTCTTTATACTCCCAAGGAAAAACATCACTAAATTCTTGACACAACAAAATGAAGCTTCATGTTCCTCTTTGGTACATACCTTTCCCAACTTCAGAAGCTTACCCTTGAATACCTCAATTGCCTCATAGTGCTCATATTTCACGGTCATGCTACTTTTTTTGTTTCTAAATTAGTCATCTAAATTAAAAACTAATTCCAAGGTTACCAATCCCTTGGGTAGCTTGTTTGACAATAGCTACACAATTTGACAACTACACAATTTTACTAGTTTTTAGCTACAAACTCAGCTTCTACAATCATAAAACTTATAATCTTCTCATCACTATAAAAAATGTGCCAACTCACATTATTATCAGGTACAGATGGTCTAACCACAATTTTCACATACTGTTGTACCTTTGCGTTATGAATTTCATTTAGAATTTCAAACAGAGATCATATTGTAGCAAGCTTATTTGCATGTTTATTTTGATTTCTAGGAATGGACTGCAGATTAAATACATCAAAATATTCAACTAAGTCATAGGTTTTATTCTTATGCTTCTTAAGAAAATCATTTTTTGTAACATTTATACTTCTAACTTGATTTATAAGTAGCTCAAAATCACCAAAAACTTGTAAGCACTTTATACCTCTCTTTTTGGCCCATTCTAGACCATGAATACATGCCTCATATTTAGTTGCATTATTTTTATATCTAAAAGAAAACCTCAATGTTGAATAATGCTCATCTCCATCGGGTGAAATTAACACGACTCCTCCACCAACACCTATTTTACTTCTTCAACCTTCAAAATATAGCTTCCAAAGCTAGTTAACTTGATGTTCAAGCTTACTTTGATCCTTGACCATATTTGGGATCTCTACATCAGGTTCATGAATCATATAAATGCCTAATCCTACCTCATCTATGTGACTGAAAGGGTCAAGCTCATGATTCTCAACTACCCACTCATCTAGATTTACATCCTCAATAGGTGTGTTAGGGTCTAGAGTCATGGATTGATGCCCCATCTCATGGGTCGTGTAGAGGTTAGCATTTATAGGGCTAGGGACATATTGTTCAATGTGGTCCTTTCCTTGAGGCTCATATTTTATGGTTACTTTTGTATCATACCTTGTTCTCAAAAACAAATCAGACCAATCAAAAGATAAAACCCACCCAACTTGGTAGTAAAATATATAGAAAGGCATATGAAAAAATGAGGTGGTAGGTCAATAGCATTAATATCTCAAGGGATTACAAAATTTGGGCATGAATGCAAGGTAAGGTATATATTTTTAATCATCCCAGCATTCTTAACATCAGATCAATCTAGTTGAACTACTCCCTTTGAATGAGGCTCATAAACTAGTCCTAGCTTATCAACTAGAATTTTGAGCATTACTGAATGAC
This sequence comes from Sequoia sempervirens, assembly GCA_007258455.2. Classification (NCBI taxonomy): domain Eukaryota; kingdom Viridiplantae; phylum Streptophyta; class Pinopsida; order Cupressales; family Cupressaceae; genus Sequoia; species Sequoia sempervirens. The sequence continues at coordinate 991,062,283 of VDFB02281492.1, forward strand.
TTTCACTAGAATTAATCATGTAGTTATGTACTAGCTTATCACCAATTATTAGAATCAAATAAAATGGAGGAGGCTTGACCTCTTGGGATTGTTTCTCATTCTTAACTTCTAGGCTATTTGCACATAAAACCCTAGTATTTTCTTAGTTAGAAACATCAAAAATAGAAATTTCCACCAAAGTATCTTGCATCAAATATTTTTTACCAGGAATGTTCAATGCATCCATTATTGACATGCTAATAGAATCCTTTTTCATATTTTCAACAACATTAAACGAAACATGGCTCGCCTTTTGCTATCCTTTAATAGCAACAACATCATTTTTCCTTTGCAAAGGTTGTGATTGCACCTTAGGCTGCTCCTCAGGTACAACTTGTCCTCTTTAAAGAATCTGCACTTTTCTAATGTGTTGTGGGGACAACTTGAGATGAAGAAGCATGAAATTTGTCCTTAGTAGGCTATTGTTGAACATTTCTAGCTTTTTGCCCCAAATCAACAAAACTCTTCTTCAATCTAGTATTGGTTGCAATACGTGAATCTAGCTAGTTTTGAACATGATGATGGTTAACCCCACAAAATTTAATGTCTTTCCAATTCATCAAGGCAATATCAGGGTTACCTTGCTAAGCTGGATTCTCTTGGGATATACTTTCCAAACCAGCATAGCTTTTCTAAATCATTAAGGCTTGATTCCTCATACCATTTGTGTGTGTAGCTTGATTATGTGGTTGGTTGTATGGATAACACCAGTAAAAATCTTGTGCCATATTATTCTGTGTAGGCATGAGTCCTTTCAAAGAGTTGGCACCATTGGGATTATAAGACTAAAAGAGTCTAGGATTAAATTTTCTCCTTGGTCCTTGAGAATTAACTTGATAAGGTGGCCTACTTGGTCAATTAGGCTGATATGGGGCTTGGTAGGGCCTATGATCTTGGCCAACTTACTTCTTACGATTAAAAAATTCATCACTAATAGTCTTGCTAAAAGATTTCAGCATACCCTTTAGCTCTTGTATTTCTTGGGATGGGTTTGGAATAGAAGTTTCTTGAGTTGCAGCTCGATATCCTATTGCTAGATTGGACGAGAAAGTAGCTAAAGGTGGTAATGACATAGGAATAGGTGGTTGAACCTTAGGAAAAAATGGCATAGGAGGCCTTGGGGCTATTTTTCCAACTTGTATTAGGCATTTTTCTACTCTAATAGCAATCTCATAAGCATTAGGAAGAGTACACCCACCCATAGATTTAATCATTACAAAAAATTCACTATTTAAAGCTTTAAGGAAGAATAAAAATGCATGTTGTAGTGGAGGCTTTACTGTCATGAGAATTCTATCCCAAGTCCTCTAGAAATGGTAGTTAAAATCTGACATGTGCTTGTGAGGAACTCTTTTGATGGTACTTAACTACTCCATCAAAGACCAATGATCTGATTTTTCCTTAAACTGTTGATGCAAACCATCACCTAGCTGGTCCCATGTTGCAATTGAATTTTTTGGAAGACCTCTAAACCACTGCAAGGCTTTTCCCTTCAATGATGCAGCAAAAATTTTGAGTGCTTTTTTCTCTTCGGTGACATTATGAACCGAGCACAAGGTGGCCACATATCGAATGTGCTCAACAAGAGTGGTATGATCTTCTCTGGTGAAATATGGTAGAATTTTGAAAACTACAACATGAATATCATTGTGCTAAGAAAGATATAATGGGATTCCCCCATTAAATGGTGCAAATTCAAACTTCCTTGCCATTGTTGGGTATGTGCAGGATCATCATGGAAAAAACAGGCCCTTAACTGGCAAAATATTCAGAAAATTCAGTGTTAGGCAACTTGATGTAAAAATTTGAATAAGTTATCTATATTATTTCAAAAATATGTAACAATAGAATCTGTAGAAAATTGAATGTAGTTTCTTTTACTACTAGGTTTATTTAAAAATAAATAAAATCTATTTGGTAAAAATTTGAAATTTCAATGTAGTAGTACTTAAATTTTAGGAAAAAAATAAGAAGTAGGTGTCTGTCTGACCACCCTAACCATAATAAAATGATAATATTTGTTTATAATATTTTATATATAAGTAGAGGACTCATTTCTGGATGTGATGCCTATTTTTTTGTAATTTTTTTCCAAGTAAATAATTAATTATGAATTTTTTATTATAACTTTTAAGAAATATAAAAACTCGTGTGTCTGACCACCTTAACTTGGTCAAAACTTCATGAAATTTAATTTTTCTTGTTTTAATCCTATAGTATGTGTGGCATAAAATGTGACGCATGTTTCAGATTCAAAAAATGTGATATCGTTTGAAAGTTATAGATGTTTTTCAATCAGCCTATCAATTAGGACTTTACTCATAATTCTAATAGAAAATAAATAATAATTATTTGTTAAATTCAAATTAAAGCATAATTTATATTGGTGGAAAGCAGAGAATATCCTCTAAAAAACCCTTTTCATTTCATCAATTTTGGGTAAAAAAAAGTCATTAGCCACATACCCTACAAATACCCATAATATTGCCACTTTTTGGCCCATCATGATCCTGCACATACCTTGTTGGTGCTTGTGTTATTGGTATTGAATTTTCAAGGCTAAGGCTTGGAGATGTATATTTTGACCTCTTTGCTGAGTGGAAAACCTTTCTTGCTATCCCTCTCCTTTTTTGTGGTGATAATTGCAAATACTCAAATGGAGGACTTTCTCTAGTTTTCACTCTTCTCATCAACATGTTACACTAGATCTGCATGCAAAACAAGAGAATGGAGTCACCGAGTATAAACTTAAAACCTACAAAGACTAGAAAAACTATTGTGTATACCAGAATAGAAACTTAAAACTTTGAAAAACTTTCTTTGAAACAAGTTTTAGAGTGCCATTGGGCATGCCAAAAAACTATTGGCAATTAGGATTGCACCCTAGCAAATATTTGACTTAACTATCCAATTTAAACATGGAAACATTCTCAAGTTGTGGGTAACTCACGATGAGAATGAATCTCTAGAGAGGGATAGTTCCCCTGGTAGATCACCTAAACTAAAGAATTTTATAAGAAGGGAGAAGGATAAACTAAAATGAAATCCTAAGTCTAATGGGTGATACACAAAAACATTTAAACTTCTACTAACTAAACTTCACAATCAGATTTCAAAACATTAACTTTTACAACCTCACGTTCACATGCAATGGAAAATTGATTTGTATGAAGGTTTAAAATCAAGCACAACGTGCAACTTGTATCATATGAACTTTTTGCACTCACACTTGCAATAACAGGACATAAAAAGATTCAAAAGCTAGAATCACAATAATAACACCAATCTTTTCCTAAAAAAATGAGACAAAATTGAGATAGGAATGCTCTGCTATTTTTAGTGCTCTGAAAGGAGTATGAGAAACATAATAATGTGAGTACAAAAAATGGCTTACAAAGCTCTCTTCCAATGATCAAGAGAATAAGAAGTAAATATGAACTTAGAAAAACTAAGTTTTTCTCCAATATATGCCTAATGTCTCTAAGAGTGAGAATGGAAAGTTCCAACTGAACTGATCTCCAGAATAGAAACTTCAATGTGATTATTGAGCTAAAACAAAAGCCTCCAAAATAGTGCCCAAACTACCTTAGAACTAGATGGAAAAGATGGAAAGTTTCTATCTCAAGTGATTTGACACAAAAGGACTCAAAAATTGAGCAAGAACTAATTGAAAACTAAAATAGAAACTTCTGTTTGCTCAATTTTTTCCATTTTTGCACAAAAGACTCAAACTGCAAAAAGAAAGTTTCACTCACAACCTACTCATTTTCATTGCATTTAAAATAACAAGTACTGAGGAAATTCACAAAATATTACCTTAATAATTTTTTACGATTTTGTAGTTTACATTTTACAAAATAGAAGGGATAAAAGACTTGAGCTTGACTTCACCTCACTTGACCTTAATTTCTGATTTTTTGAAATAATACAAGGAAAAATATATGGTTTGGATCAAATTTTCACCAACTATTGAACGTTTAAGGCATGTGGCACTTGATTTTCTATAAAAATAATAAAATTTAGGACACCTAGAAATATGATTTTCTAAAGAAATCACAAAAAAAAACCTTATGGCATGCTAGCTAGGCTTGACAAGGTATGGAAAATACTAAGCCCATCATACCATTAGTTAAGGGATGATATTTTTAAAACATTGTGGAAAAAAAAACAATGTTGAATCAAGGAACATGAGAAAACCTTGACACAAAACCTTCGACCTCCTTACTTTTTTCCTTCATTTCACATTTGATCTTTTGGAAGAATTAGCTTTGTTGGGCACCACCATTGAGCTAGGGTTTGAGCTCGAACTTGTTTATTTTATGTTACTTTTGCGTGATTTCCATGGATATTCTAAAGGAAAACAATTGGGGTAAGTCTCTTTGACACCAATCTTGACAATAGTCTCCATTTCAAGTGCAATTTTGTGGTTTTTAAGTTGTGGCCACCATCATTTCTCTTATGCGTATTTTCTTGTTTCATTTTGGTCGATGTCCACTTCTGTCTAAGGCCACCATTAATGCTATTTGATGGCCTCTCCACTGTGACATTGGAATGCACTCTCTTTACAACCAAATGCGGGTAAGTTATTCACCATTGAACCCTTACATTACTTATTGCTTCAGGTTGATGAGATGTTTGATTCAGTCTCAAGAAGACCAAACAACAAGTGTTTTTCCTTTAATGCCTTCAAAGTTCTTCAATTTCTCTAAAAAAAATGAAACTCTAGCATTCTTAGCTCATTATTTTCTGAAATTATGAGGCCCTCCTATATATCATGGTCATGGCCTCTCTATTTTCTGGTTTTTTTCCTTTCTTGGTTGTAAAACTTGAGGGTTTCTTCCTTTTCTTCATCACAACTCAAATGAGAATGCAAAATGTATGATGTGATATGTAATGATTACACTAATGGATGTTTTATGATTATGCTATGATTATGAGATACATGTATGCTGATGGTTTGTGGATGTAGAATGGATGCATTGATGATGTTTTTGTTTAATTTTGTGATACCAGGTTAGCACAGAGAGAAGATAGAAGAATAAAGAATGAATGATCATTGATTTTGATGATTGCTTCAAAAATACAAGTCTATGATCCATCAAGACTTTATTAGAGATGGTGATGATACAATGCAAAATGGGGATGAAATGTGGGATGATGAGGTGTTCAAACTTTAGTATTGGGATTTTCCATCATTCCTTATTGTTTGATATAACACATAGACAAGATGCATCAAGGTATTGATAACCAGGATGTGATTGTATCTAGTGTAATTGAATTTGACTTGAAAAAAAAATAGGATAGATCTTGTTCACACCTTGACATATGGAAAACTCTTTGGAATGTAACATAGAAGCCTAAAATATATTGGACCAAAGCATACACAATAGTCAACAACATACCCTAAATGACCTTCCTACACACAACTAAGCAAGTATGTGCCAAGACTATTTTACAAGAGTACCTGCAAGCACATCAAACAAAAGATAGTGATCGATGCCCTATTCATTTCTCTCTAAATAATTTTGATAGACATCATTGAGAGGTCCTTGGAATGGGTCATTAAAATAAATCATAAGAAAATATCAAATACAAACAGTCAGTGCTATCTATAACTCTTTCCTAGTTTAAGTTTAGCTAAAGTGATGTCTAATATTGATGTCCATTGGAGGAAGGATATATCCTAGGAAATTTTGATCAAAGGTTGTTTGATGTTAGGATGATGATGCTAAGATGAGCTATTGATATATAAACTTTACTGACATATTTACCTATGATTTAGACTTTAGCTTTTGAATTTCAGATTCACACTTTACAACTTGCTATGTTTGTTTTCTATTTTTTTTTCCAAAGGGTGAAGGTGACAATTAATTTATAATGGCTGAAAGTTTATTTTGGGTGAAAGTGAGATGGGATGGGTGGTTTTGGATTTTTTTGGAATATTTTTGGTTTTTTCTAAAGTTTATGTGGATGTCTCAAGATTTTTATATTTTTGAGGTTGTTTAGGGTTTTGAACATTTTCTATTGTTTTTATGTTTTCCCATTTTCCAATGTTTTTTGTGTTTTTTGAATATTTGAATGTTTAGGGGTTTTTAGATATTTGGATCTTTTTGTGATTTTTTGAATATTTGGATGTTTTTGTGATTTTCTAAATATTTGGATTTTTTTTAATTTTTGTAGAGTTTTGACAAAAAACCTAACCTAAAAGACCTATCCTAGGGGATTTTTTATGTTTTTTTGATGTTTTGGATTTTTCCTTTACAATTTTTTGAATGTAATTGGATTTTAACTATACAATTTTTTTTAAATGTTTTTTGGATTTTCTAATAAGATAAGATTTTATGAATTTTTTTGGATTTTATGATGAGATAAGATTCGATGACCTCAAGATATACAAGAAACCAAAATTAACCATAACAAAATTCCCCCAGTGTGACATGTTAGACTACTTCGATAAAGGTAGAACAAAATGAGCTTTGGAATATGCCAAGTAGTGATAAAGGGTTCATGATACCTCATAGTGTCAATCCATGATAAGGACATGAATGATGCATAAACGGGGGTGAAAAAAATGATTGGAAAAATGAGCCAATGAATTGATGGAGATTCTTTAGTTATGTAAGGTGCCTATTTTCCAAGTTTTCACCAAGGTACTTGCCCAAAGCACAACCAAAGTGGTTTTCACTAGAGGAGAAGTTTTTTTTCTTTATCTTTTTCAATCCTTTTTCATTTTATTTTTTGGATTTTGATCATTTTTTTATTTTTTTGTATTTTTTGATTTACACCCTTCAAGACTAGGCATAAAACATTTTGGGATGCAAGTTGTTAGTTGGTTCCTGCAAGGGTTCACCTTCAAGTGTTGAAAGTTGGTATGCTCCTAATCCATAGCTTGCTATGATAGCAAAGAGACCCAACTGATTAGTTTCAAAATGTCCTCTTTTCCCTTGATCTAGAATTTTCTTTTGATTCCACTTTCGGACAAGATCTTCGACTTGGACCCACTAAAATTTGATCCTCTTGTTATAGCTCCATTTTAATTGCTTTTGATATACTTGCAAGTGATTGAGGGTGTCAAGATTATGTTCATCTAGGAATTTTAATTCATTCAGTTGGGACACTTTGTATTCTTCCTTAGTAATAAGGTTCTACATAATGACACTCAGAATGATGGGAGCTCAACCTCAATAGGCAAGATGGATTTTGATCCATAGGCCAAAGAGAAATGGGTTGCACTTGTAGGCGTAAAAATACTAGTTTGATAAGCCATAAGAGTAGGATTTAAAGTTGTAGTTTCCACTCACAACCAAATTCATTAATTGTATTCTTCATAATTTTTAGGATAGTTTTTTCTGTAGCCTCAGCTTGGCCATTGCCTTGCGGATAGTATGGGGTAGAGAATCAATGTTGGATATTGAATTTTTGGCACAACTCTTTCACATCCTAATTTTTAAAGGGGGTTCCATTATCTAAGATGAGAGTTTGAGGAACACCATAATGGAAGAAAAGGTAATTCAGAATAAACTTGGCAATTTGTTTTCCCATTATGCAAGTCATAGGAATGGCTTCTACCCGCTTATTAAAGTACTTAGTGGTGGTTATGATAAACTTGTAGCCATTGGATGAGGTTGGGGTGATTTTTCCTATAAGGTCTAGGCCCCATTGCGAAAAATGAAATGGTGTGATTATTGGCTACAATTTTTGAGCTGGAGCATGAATCAGATCCTCATTTTGTTGACATTGGATGCACTTCCGCACATACTGATGAGCTTCTTTTTCCATGGTTGGCCAATAGTATCTCGTCGTCAACATTTTATTAGCTAATGTTATATTGCTAGAATGAGACCCACATATGCCATCATGTACTTTTGTTAAAGTAGTTAAGGATTCCTCTTGCTTAAGACATTTTAGTAATGTCTCATCGATGCTTCAACAGTAAAGGGTATCACCTATGATCAAGAATCAGAATTCCTTTTAAGAAAAAGATATTTTTAAGGTTCAAGGTGATATTTGATGGGATAGATCCTCTCTTTAGGTAAGTGAATATGTCATGATATCATGGGGATCAAGGACCAACAATGAAACACATGAATTCAGATTTAGGGATTTTGAAAGTTCTATGAGAATTTTTTATACCAATAATTCACATTGGAGGACGTTGTTCGACATGTCTAATAGTGATCTAATTGTTTCTATGGTATTTTCTACTCAATTATTCATGTGAGGAAATTTTTCAAAATTTATCTCTTTGAAAAGATCCTTGAGATTCTCCACCATCTTGTTGTAAGGAGTGAGCTTGTCATCCTCAGTTTGATAGTTTTCATTGACTTGGTTGATAACCAACTATTAGTCTCTATAGACTTTCATCTCTTGAATCTTCCATTGAACTGCTATCCTTAGACCTATGACTAAGGCTTTGTACTCATTAATGTTGCTAGTAAAGGGAAATGATAACCTATAGGACATTGGGATGAAATCACCTTGATGGGTGATGAAAAGAATGTCTTCTCTTAATCCGTGTTGGGTGCATGATTCATCAAAGTATACCTTCCACTGAGCCATGAGATTGATAGGGAACATTGATTCATCAAGGAAATCAAATATCAAGGGGTTCTCATCATAGATAGGTGCTTCTACGAGTTGTTTTGTGATCATGTATCCTTTGATTTCCTTGTGCTCCACATAATCTATGTCAAATTTTGTTAAGATCATCACCCATTTAGCCATTCACCCTATGAGAGTTGCTTTGGACAACATGTATTTTAATGGATTTATTTTTGTAATGAGCTTGATTTGATGCGAAAAAATGTAGTTCCTAAATTTTTGTGACACAAAAAATACTACTATGTATGCCTTCTCAATGGGTGAATAGTTCATCTCATAGCCCACCAAGGTTCTGCTGATGTAGTAGATGGCTCTTTCCTTTCCATTTTCATCATGTTGTGCTAAAAGAGCTCCTAGTGTTGTTGTTGTTGTTGAGATGTACAAGATCAATGGATTGTTTGGTATTAGTGACATGAGCAATAGAGGTGTCAATAGATAGTATTTGATATACTGGAAAGATTTATCATACTTTTCATTCCACTTATAAGTTATCCCTTTATGGAGAATATGCAAAAATGGGTTGAATTAATCTAATAGTTGTGTTATAAACCTTCTAATGGACTACAATCTTCCTTGTAATACTATCATTTTCTTTAGTGTTTGTGGTGGTTCCATGTTTAAGATGTATTTTACCTTTTTTGGATCAATTTCTATCCCTCTTTGTGAGAAAATAAAGCCAAGAAGTTTCCCTGATGTGACCCCAAACACACATTTTTGGATTTAGTCGTACCTTGTATTCTTCAAGCCTGTCAAAGATGGGTCCTAAGACTTCTATGTGCTCATTTCTCTTTCTTTATTTTTTTAGAATATCCTCCACATAATCTTCAACCATTTTTTGGATCATGTTGTGAAAGATGAGGGTCATTTCTCTTTGATAGGTTGCTCTTGCATTCTTTAACCCATATGACATCACATTCTAGCAATACGTTCCCCATGGACAAGTGAATGTAGTTTTATTCTGATCCTCCTTGGTGATTATGATTTGATTGTAGCCTGAAAAACCATCCATGAGTGATAGCATTTCATGCCCAGCTATTAAGTCCACAATGAGATCAATTTTAGGAAGAGGTAAATCATCCTTTGGGAGTGATTTGTTTAAGTCTCTGGAGTCTGTATAGATTTTGATGGGCCCAATAGGTTTTGAGATTGGTACCAGGTTTGAAACCCACTAAGGTTAATCTATTGGTCGAATAAATCCAATGTCAAGAAGCTTTTGTAACTCTAGTTTGACCAAGAGTGTTAGCTGAGGATGCATCTTTCTTAATTTTTGCTTAACTTGTTTGTGTTTAGGATAGACTACTAGGTGATCCACAACCACTTCAAGATCAAGACCTGGCATATCTTTGTATGACCATGGAAACTTGGCTCTTCACTCTTTGTGGAATGAGCTGCTAGGTTCTTATGTTCTTCGTCTAGCAAGTATTCATCATATAAGGTAATTTTAGGTGCTTCTTTTGTTCCCACATTGACTAGAGTGGCCTTTTCTATTAGCACTGCTGATTTCTCTAGATGCGTTACAATAAGGGGGAGATTGAGTCGCTCACCCTTGGGTGCCTTAGAGAGGTTTTCACTATTGGATGCATTCTTTGTTTTTACTATTTTAGGATAAGAGATTTCCACTAGGTGGTTTTCACTCAAGGATCAACGTGTTAGTTCAATTTCATTAATTTTGCAATTAAAGGATTCAATTGTCTCCCCATAGTATGCCCCTATGTCGAGCTCTATGTCTAAGCCTACTTTGTGATCTGCCCATGATAATTTTTTATGGAGTCCCATGAAATCTGAGATCACTTCGTCATATTTTTGAATAAATCTAGAATTGGTGGTCCTTGTTTGTCCATGTCAATAAGTTGAGGGTACACTAGATGAATTTTGATTGGTTACTTGCTTGCGACAAAGGATGTTATGGATATCATAAAGAGTGTTTTGTTCTCAAATAGGTCACCAACATCAATGGGAAAGTCATCTAAGGTTGTATCACAAGATGTAGGTGACCAAGAGGAAGCCTTAATTCGTTTAGCAGAAATACCTTTTCCAATAAGTGTGACCTTGCTAGTAGTACAACCTAAGATAAGATTCTTTATTCGTTTCTCAGGAATGATGGGTTCTAGTAAACCATTATCATTCTATCCTAGCTTTCGATTCTTGTTTTATCCTCAATTATGCATGAGCTATAGGCCTTTGTTATCATCTTCCATGGGAAGAACAGGGACAAGTTGTTCATCTTGATAGATCAATTTAGAGACATTTCCTCATTGAAATTTTTTTGTTTCAAATACCCCCACTTGGTGAAGGTAGTAGCTACCATCTTGATTTTTTTAGGCTCTTTGGTTGTAGATGTGGGTTTCCCATGTGACTGGGGAGAAATAGGTAGCTCTCCCAAGACAAAGGTGTCTCTCAATAGTTTTCAATTTCCACAACCATCATCCTAGATCACTGCTTTGACATCAGGTATACTCTTCCCAATGGGAATTATTGTTCCTAAGGTAGAGGCTAGGGATGATGGATCAACAAATGAGCTTGATGTGGTAGGCCCTTCATCATTTTTAGGTATTTGGGGTATCTTATAGAATGTGGCCTCAAGATTTTTGCATTAGTAAAAAGGCTCAAGATCCTCATGGATAGTGATTTATCTTCCTTCAAAAGGAAATTTCACACACTAATGATAGGTTGAGGCTACAAATTTTAGAGCATGGATCTATGGCTAGCCAAGAAAGATGTTATAGGGAAGATCAAGATCAAGCACTTGGCATGTAGTTTCTGCAATAAGAGGTCCCACATGGATTATAAGTGCAATGATTCCTTGTGAAACCTGTTCTTGGTCATCATATGCTCTGATGGTGGTACTTTTTAATTTCTCAATAGTATCTTCTGAATAGCCCAAATGTTTGATCGACTGCAGGGTACAAATGTTCAGATCAACACCTCCATCTACCAAGACTCTTTTGACCTTATTTTTATGAATAAAAACCTCAAGGTGTAAAGAATGGTTATGAGATGGTTGTGATGGTAGATATTTCTTGAAGAAGGTGAGAACATGGTTGTTGATGTGGCCTACCATAGCTTCAAACTGATTAGTATCAATATTCTCAGGAATGAATGACTCAGATAAGGATTTTTCTAATATTTCCCTGTGTAGGGGATAACCTTAAGAGGTCTAAAATAGATATCTATGTGGGGGTCTTATTAAGTTGATCTAGAAAATTTTACTTGCTAGGATTAGATGTGGGAAAAGTAGGTTGTGTCCTAGATTGAGAGGGGACTCCTTGAAGAGTTATTTTTCCATGTCGTGTGGTGACTACACATTCCATATGAGTTCCTTTTATGGTAATAACAGTGATAATGCTATCGTAGGAGGCAACTACATTAGAATAGGTATGTTGCAAATTGGTATAATCCTTAGCTTTTTTTGCTTTGTTTTGATTTGACATAGGATTCTTGTATATCTTAAGATCCTAATTCCCAGTTGGTACCTAGATAGATATGGTATCATTTTCTATGAGGACTTGGATGATGTTATTAAGTTTCATGTAGTTTTTTGTTTTATCAAAGTTGGGAAGTGTTATCAAATTTTACTCTACCAACTTCTTCAAGATTATTTTCATAGGTTTTGATAGCCATGTGTACTTGCATTTAGGATAGTTGTGTTAGGTCTCAAAAACATAGGAAAAATACCTCAAGAGGTTTCCAATCTCTTGATACGTTTCAGGGTAACAGGAAAGGCCAAATGATATAGACCTACTCTTCAAGTGCTGCCAGACCTAGGCGGGTGCACCTATAACAATGAACCAAGATTCACCAATGTTTATTTCCTAAAGCAATTTACCCATGCTCGGAAATAGGACTGGATAAATGAGTTTTAATTTGGTATAAATTGTATAAGCAATATCAAGGAAAAAATATAATATGTTCATATGTAAAAATGAATGAAATTAAATAGTAGAATGGCAGAGACTAGCGCCTTATTGGTTTTACAAAGTTCAAATGATAATCTGAAATGAATAACCTTTTTCTGGCAGATACTCAAATTTTTTGGCATATAGGTTTAAGTTTATAACTGCTATAAACATGCAGGAATGTGACTTTTGAGTTCTTCTTAATAATCCAAATGAGATTCCCTAATTACTATGATTGACTAAAAGGATTTAGTCTCTCCTTGAAAGAACCATTTAATCCAACCATACATATATAGCAAGTGTGCACTGATAAATTGAAAAATAGCCTTGATATATCAGTTTAAACAATTAAAAAACATCAACCTTGGAGACAACTTCAACAATGCTTTTAATTAACACAACAAACAATTGAAACCAAAAAAATGCCACCAAATCAAATAAACTCAATTGAAATCTCCATTGTTTTAGACATGCATCATAATCTCAAAATTATCAACATTCTGTATCATACTGTATTTTTTATTCGATCCCTCTTCTATCATCAAAATTGAATATTTATACATCAGCCATATGAAAAGTCATGTCCATTCATATTCAAATCTAGGCGATTCATTGTTCGGGGCTTTACCATGTTTATTAAACACCCGTTGAGACATCATGTAGTTCTATCGACGCCTTGAGTCTCTCCAACTATCACATATTACATATCACTCTAGTGTCACATAGACTCATCGATGTTCTGAGTCTCATCGATGCCTTGTGCCTTCAGTCTTGAGTATGGCCATGACTTTAGGGGTTAGCAAACATTCCTTCGACTATATCATGTTTTACCGAGATTTATCCTTCGTCAATCTTATTGCCGAGACATGGTGGTTTTCCTGCTGATAGAACTTCATTCGGCATGATTCTCTTAGCTCTCATCGATGAAGAAAGTATCACTGATGAATCTTGTTATTGGAAAGACAATGAATATCACCAAGTCCTATTACTGATATAATCCCATCATAGCGACATTGAGAGTTGGTAGGACTTCCATGATCTAACCCTGATACATCATCAGAATCCACCTTTGTTGTATTAGAAGAACCAAATGAATGCTCTAGGACATTTCATCGATGACCTAGTTCTTGTCGATAGTCACTTTGTGCTTCATCGGTATAACACACATGTGCTCGTTATGACTTATATCAACGAACATTTTCTTGCCGATAGAATCCTCTGGACACTGAGACAATGAACTGCGTCCTGCCGATATGCGTCTTCAGATGAAATCATATCGGTATGACATTCCCGAACTCTTGCTGATAGATTGAAAAAGATATACATTAGTATAAAATGCTTTATGGATCAGGGAGACCCTCACCATCTCTTACCAATATAAATTATACATTGAAGTACTCAGGGACAGATGAATTCTATGGGATCACATGACAAAATATATGAAAAAATGTTATGAAGAGAGGATTCTTGTGCTTATGGCAAGGACCTCTTTGGAAACTCATGAATATAAACAACTGTAAAATTTTCAAAATTTTACAGTTCTAATAATGGATCCATCTAGGGATGAATGATTATGAGATCATTGCAAGGATCCAGATTTTTGGGTGAGTAGACCAAACTTTCAAGGTGATGGACCAATGAGCAGGATGGAATGAATGGAAATGGAGATGAACATGACCCTATACTATTGTACATGGAAATATTTATTTAATGAAGGAATGTTAGGATTTTCCATGTACATGCAACTCCTGTTCCTTTGATTTCCTAAACTACTATGTATGGAAGAGGAATTTTGAGAGGATTGTCAAGAGTTGTCCATGCATTGACAACCCTTAATCCTCAGTATTGCTCAAGAGAAAAAATACTTCAAGAATTTCCCATGTACATGCAACTCCTATTTTTCACCAGTCATGTTTTGCAAATAATATGAATCTTCACCTTTCTTGCCAACAACAACAAAGGGTCCCAGCCAAAAATCTTTAAATTTTCCATGTTTTCCCTTCTCCTGACACCTTGCTTTCCACATTAACACCAGATCATTTTCTTCAAATTTTCTATCTTTTTCTCTTCTATCAAATAAATACTTCATTTGTGCCTGCAATTTCACATTATGGTTTTGAGTTGCTCTTCTTATCTCATCAAGCTCTACTAGTTGTTCCATTCTTTCGTCAATTGGTTTTGGAATATCTATATCTTCCTAAAGGATAAATTTGTAAACTGGTAACTAATTTTGTAAAGGCATCCTAGCTTGTGTTCCATATACCAATTCAAATTTGGATTTTCCAATTTCCTTTTTCAAAGTTATCCTATCAACCCACACAACCAACCTCAATTTTGAATCCCAAGCCTTTTTGTTCCCACCTAGTATCCTCCTAATGATCTTTAGATGACTTTTGTTGTTGGACTCTGCTTGACCATTAGCTTTTGGATGGTAAGGAGCTACATAAGAAACAATTATACCATATGTATTGCAAAAATATTTAAACTCATCAGATCTAAAACACATCCCATTATCTGTAATAAATCTTAATGGTGTGCCAAATCTGGTAATAATGTTATCTATTAAAAAATTGACCACAACTTTACTTGTTGATTGCTTGCTTGGGACTACCTCTACCCATTTGGTGATGTAATCAGTAGCTACTAGGATCCACTTATGTCCTCCACTTGATTTCTCTTGTATTTCCCCAATAAAATCAATTCCCCACTGATGAAACGAGGCTTCAACATGCATAGGTCTGAGTGGTAAAGATCCCTAATACTTCAATTTCCCTGAAATCTTCTGACATGCTTCACATATTATTACATATGAAAAGGAATCATTCAAAAATTTTGGCCAATAATAACATGCCCTGAGAATCTTATGTGCAGTTGTCTTTGCAAAATAATGGCCTCCACATACCCCTTCATGCATTTCTTTTATAATGTGCTTGGCCTGTGACTCATCTAGACATAGCAACAACATCACATCCTTGTTTTTCCAAAACAAATCACCTTCCATGAACACATATTTGGATGCTTGCAGCTTCAAGGTTCTTCTCTGATTATCACTTAATAATTTAGAACACTTCATGTATCTGAGGTAATACATGATGTTTGTATACCAAGCAGTATGCTCAATACTTGCAATTGCATTTCCTCCATCTTCTATGTTACAAATTTTATTTACTTCAACATTTGTTTCTGCCATTAACTTGGCCAAACGTTGACCTCTCACTAATTTAGTGATTTGCATTTACATATCAAATTCTTGAATTTTATTAATCCACCTACATCTCTTTCCAGATACTTCTAACTATGTCAAAATATCTTTAACAACTGCATGAGGGACATAAGCAATCACCTTAGCTCCAACAAGATATGGTCTAAAAGCTTTTATGGATTTCACCAATGCAAACTCTTATTTCTCCATTATATCATATTTCAATTCTGATCCCTACAATGACTTGCTGAAAAAAGACACAGGCTGCTCATGACCTTCCTCATTCTTCTGTAACATGGCATCAGCCATAGTATGCAACGAAGCAAAAGAAAATATTTGAAAGGGTTTTGAAAAATCTGGGGATCTAAGGATAGGAGCTTCCTTGATGGCCTCTTTGATGGATATGAAAGCTTCTAATGCCTCTGCAATCCATTCTATATTTTTTCCCTTTCTTAACATCTTTGATATGAGCTTAATAATTTCAGCAAAATTATATACAAATCTCCTAACAAAATTTATCTGTCCAAAAAATGACTAGATGGCCTTGATGATCTTAGGAATAGGAACTTTGTTTATGGCTTCAACCCTCTCAAGATTTATTCTAATCCCCTCCTTTGACACAACATGTCCTAAGAGTTGACCTTCTATGACTACAAAATGAAATTTTTTAGGGCTAAGACTAATACCATATTCTAAAGCTTTAATAAATACCTTTTCCAGATGTTCTACATGATATTTAGCTCTTTTTGAATAAGCAGTAAGGTCATCTTGATACACCACCATGATAGCATTAATCAAGTCTACAAATGCTACATCTATAGCTCTTCAAAAGGTTGCACCTGCATTTGTGAGACCGAATGGCATTCTCACATAAAAATACGTTCCCCATGGAGTTGTAAAGGTTGTCTTGTACTACTCAGATTCTTTGACATTGACCTAGTTGTAACCAGAGAACCCATCCATCATAGATAACAACTCACACCCTGTTACTTTATGTAGTACAACCTCCATATTAGGTAGAGGATAATTATCCTTGAGAGATGCCACATTTAGATTTTTGAAGTCCACACATAATCTAATATCCCCATTCTTCTTCCTCACAGGAACCAGGTTTGAAACCCATGTTGAATGCCTGATTGGTGTGATAATACTTACCAATTCTTCCTACATTTTTGGTTCCAAAGTTGGGTTGATAGGTTTTTGTCTTTGGCTAAATGGATTTGCATCTGGGTTCAATGGGATTTCATGTTGAAACAAATATTCCCTATATGCTTTGAGATCTTCATAAGACCATGCAAACACATGTTTATATTTTCTCAATAGTGCAATTAACATTCTTCGAATTGTTGGGATTATTTTCTTTCCAATGTATACCTTTTTCGATGCCAATTCAGTCCCTAAATTGACCTCTTCAATATCCTCTCTCTTGACTAGTATCTCTTTCATGAGGGACCAATCATTTCCATCATATACCCTTTCCAATGCTACTAGCCCTTTGGGAAGCTTATTAGTTTTAAGCTGTAAGACCTTTTTCCCAAATAATGTCTGCTTTCCATCTACCTCTTCAACAAAGGAATTGAAATCAACCTCTTGAGCTTCATATTGATCTATATAGTGAAGAAATTTTAAGAGTTCAACATCATCATTAAAAACCTTTCAATTGTATATATTTTCAGGCACAACGGGTCTTGCTTTGAACTCGATTTGAGACACTCCAGCCAATGTGATGTAATCACTTCTTAGTGCTACATTGGCTAAAAATTCTGCCATTATGTTCTTCGACCTCTATATCCATTCAATGGAGAAAGCATCAAAAAACTCAATTGTGTCCCATATAGCATTCTTGTATTGCTCCATCCTCTTGTTTTTTGCTACATATTTTGATTTAACTTGAGAAACAACTAGCTCAGAATCCCCTACAATAGCTAGCAACTTGATCTTATGTTTTACAGCCATATTCAAACCTATTAACAAAGCTTCATATTCTGTTATATTATTCATACATTCAAATGCCAGAAAAATGAATATTTAAAAGTAACTCCTTCAGGGAAAACCAACACTATTCCTGCTATGTTACCTTCTTGGCTGCAAGCTCCATCAAAGTAAATTTTCAACAAGCCATCACAGTTTTTTGCAACACGCTTATCAATTGGATCCACATTGACTAATTCTAGTTGAGCTGGTTCTATCCTAAAATTCACAAGATCCACATCACAAAAGCAATTGACTTGATCTAGAGGTACACCATCTACAATTGGGTTCATCATTGTCTCTCTATACAACTTAACTTCTTTACCATTCACTGGAATTGTTGCATAAGATTTAAATCAAATTGGATGTTTCCCCTAACTGCTGCCATCCATTGTCTTGATAAGAGCATCCCAAACTAAGGAGGGGTATCAATTACAGTTATATCTATATTGTAGGCCACATGAGGATAAGTAACTAGTTTGACTTCAATATATTTCATAACACCTACTACTATAACAAGTCGGCTATCCATTGCATAACACTTCTCTTCATTAATATCTACCCACATACCAAGTTGTTTCATAACTCTCACTGCCATGATATTAATAGCAGCACCAGATTCTATCATGCAATTCATCAACAATTTGTTGTTTATAAGTAGCGTGGTGAAAAAAGGTTCAACTTGTGGGGAATTTACCAATACATCATTTAGACACACTTCTGGGATAGTCGCCTTCTCTTGCTTATTAACCATTTTAGTGGCAATTTTATTTTTAGAATTTGCACTTTTCTCATTTCCATTTTATATCAATTGAATTGCACTATCCCTATACTCCTTAATTCTCATCATCTCGAGCAGTGGGACAAACATTTTTACCTAAGATAAAGCCTAAGAAAAGTCAAATGAAGAACCCTTTGCCTTAACCGTTTTCTTTTTCTCTTATATTTCCCCTTTGAATTCTTCCTTTTGGATAGGTTTCTACTTTTCTTTGTATAACTCTTTGTTCTCTTCTTTTTGAACAAGCTTTTGTTCATTCTTGTCATGTTTCTTATTTTTGGTTCTCTTCAAAACTCTTGGTGTTACTTCTCTATCTTTCATGAATGTTCCCCTGGGAGCACCTTCATTTTCATTCACTATCCTATTTCTTAACCAATACTTTCTCTTTTCTTGTTCAACCGCAGCAATGGTTAACCTCTTTATTTCCTCATAAGTGGGTCTCCTTATATCGCATTGAGTAGGCATCTGAACAGAGTATTGTTTTGCATAATCCTCTTCAGAATCAGAAAAAACCTAATGTTTAGCCATGTGGACATTGCACATTTGATTTGAAACATTGTCCTCACAGCCTTCATCTTCTAAAGATGAATATTCCTACTTAGCAGGGTGAAAGGTATTTGAGGTCAAGTACACTATGTGATCCTCTCCACTGTCACCCACTAGCATCCCTTCTTCTTGCATTTCTTGGGATACAACACAGTGGTCTAGGGAATGTGGCCCATCACAACCTTCACACCAAAGATTATTATTGACCAAATACGCCCCCTTCTTCCTTAATAGATCAGATGTTTCTTTGTTCCTGGGTCTATCTATTATAGGTTCTCCATCCTTCCAATTTGTATTGTAAGGCATGTCATGTAACCGAGGCCTCTCATTTCTGTACGTGTTCTCTTGTTTGTACTACTAATTATTGGAATGCTGAGGAACCATAGGATTTTGTCTCTTATTGATTATCCCAACAGCTTTCCTATTGTTTTCAATGGTCAGTGCTATCTTTTGGGCTTCAGCCAAATCTCTTGGAAACCTGTTTCTTAATTCATACCCTATTTTTGGATCAAATGCATTCAAATAAATACTAAATGTTGTAGAGTCTAAAAACTTTGACCCAAGTGGTATCTTATTCTACAATTTGCTGAATCTCCAGTTAAAATCATAAATTGACTCAGTCTAATTTTTTTGAATCCATACTAGTTCATGTAAAGCAACATTTGGTGCACATAGATTTCTGTACTATTCAAGAAATCAATCCTAAAATTCTTGGATAGAATCAATAGAGGCTGTTGGCAAGCTATTGAACCAATCCCTAGCTTCTTCGGTGAGCAACATCATGAAAAAAATCATATGTAAATCTTCTGTAGACACCTAAAAATGACCTAGGCCTGCAAGCTTCATTTTTACCACTTTCGTCCTAGCATAATTATGACATTTAATTATGTCCTTGGTCCACATTCGAATATTGATTAAATAATTCATGTCCTATTCTTCATGATTATTAAATAAATAAATTTTATTTATTTATTAAATACGTCATTAATTGTCTAAGTCTTCCCTTAATTAAATAAATTTCTTAATTTATTTAATTCCCCTCTGTCATATGTTTCTTCCTGATTATTAAATAAATAAGTTTCATTTATTTATTTAATATGTCACTAACTGTCTTAATTAAATAAATTGATTAATTTTTTTAATTAATTAATCTTATCTTCTAAATTAAATAATTAAATTTAATTATTTAATTTCCAATTTAATATTTCTCTCATTTTAAATAAATGAAATTATTTAAAATGTCATCACAATCTTAACTAACAGTCCATTTTGGTAAATAATCTGAAAAAGATTATTTATTTGTCTCATAAAATCCATAATTTCAATTAATTTAATTCAAATTGGCAACTAATATTCCAAAAATAAAGTAATTGGGCAGATTCTTGATTTTCCAAATCTGATCTACAGTTCAAATCTTATCTTCTTGATTTTTGAAAATCTTAATTTTCTAATTAATTTGTCTCATTTATTCTCCACCATCCATCCGATTATCTAAGATATTATTTTGGCTATTCGATTAATGAATTTTCCCTAACCCTAATTAGGGATTCTCAGACCTAATCTAGACCTCTCATTTTAGGTTCTTGTCATCAATTAATCTCGTTCATCCATTCAAAATGGCATTTTCTATAAAATGTCATTTTCCTCTCACTTTAAATTAGACGCTGACATTTTACATTGACGCAGGCACATATTATAGGCATTATACTTTCACACTTGCATTCTTAGCTTTATCATAACATTTATTATTCTAGTTTGATCAAATCGTAGACATTGTCATAGTCATAGGCATTTAGAAATTTTTATACAAATCCTTCAAGTCTTGTTGTTGGACATAGACACTTGCAAATTGCTCGTACGTCCAATCTGAGGGAAACATTATCTAGCAAGTAAGAAGGTACTATGGAGGTAATCATGGAAATTGTGATTTACAGGTATAACTCTTCTATTGTTTAATTTCCTTTGTGCTCTATAGAACTTTGGGTTTATTGTCATTTATGATTTGCATTCATTTGATCTAATCTAAATCCAGAAATTTACCCTCAATTACATTGGTGAACCCGACGTGAACATGACTCTGTTATTTGCTTTTATTTCCGTACGGTTTTGTGTTTTCTCTTGTTTTTGAAGGTACAAGTACGGAGCGACGCAACCTTTTTTTTTTAAATCGTGATGCATTTGATGCATTGCGACGCATTTGCCAACTCAAAAGCCACAATCACTCTGATAAGCTGCAATCGATATCTTGAATGATGCATCTACTCTGTCGTGCCGCACTTGACTGGTAAATATTTTCTTTCATTTTGGCATTCTGATTTTCAGATTTTAGGATTTTCTGGTTGTTGGTTTCTTTCTGGTTTTTCTAGTCCTTTGGTTTCCTGGTTTTTCATTTCTGCATATTAGCTAGCTTAGGGTTTTGTGTTACTAATCTCCATTTGCAACATGTGGCGGTAACTATTCGTGTGTCGAAGATCATTTAATAAAGAAACTACTAATCTTTTTTCTGCAGATTCGAATGTCAAAGACATAATAAATCAAACATTGTGCTTATTTTTCATAGATTAGCAAACATTTAACTTTGGTGCACATAAAAAAAACATTCATGTATTCTTTGCTTGATTGTGTTTGCAAGATGGTAGGTGAGTATGCTCTCACTGGGTGAAAACCTTGTGATCAGAAAACCAGACCCATCTTTATTTGTTATTACCTTGACTTGGTATATCGGAGTATCCTCTCCCCTCGCGCTTTCGGGTGATCTTGGGTGTAAGAGAAATGGTTACCAACTCTAGAAATTGGGCCTACCTGGGGATTTCATCACCCCAACGTGACTCAAACTGGCAATGAAGCTAAAGCCAAGCTATCCCCAACTGGTATATAAATGTAAACCTTAAGGGAAAACCTCAGGTTGCTTGTGTGGATGTGTCATACGGACGAAGTTGTACTCCCTTAAACCCTATTGAGATAACCTCTTCAGGATGGAGTGCCACCTTAATGGTGATTAATCTCTTACCCCATGTATGGCCACTCGAATGGGGGTCCCTAACTAAAAACTCTTGTATAGAAAGCCAAAATCCTTCTATTTGCTAGTGCAGCACCGGTCAGTGTGAAGGCATCCACACTTTCGCAGTTTGTAGTAGAGGTGATTAGATTGCCATGGGAGTTTCATGGGGGTTGGAAGCTTGGTTGGCCTGAGAAGAGAGTGCACTATAAGGGGGAGCCCGTGCAACCAAGCTTCTGAATTCACATGCTATAGATATGAGGTTGGGGAAACCCGCATGGAATCTAGTGAATACTATCATGGCCTAACCTAGGATTGTGCTTATCTGATGTGTGCTTGGTTACTTTTCAAAACACTGTGTTTGTCAAGTGCTTTATGGTTTCATCATAGCTTCAAACAAAACATTCAACACCAAAAATATCAAACTTGCAATCAAAACGACAAGAAAATCATTTTGAAACAAAACTCTATCGCATCTGTCGAACTGCAACTAATTTTTTGAATCGCAATTGCTCTGTTAAACTGCAGTTGATACTCAAAATGCCACATCTGTATACGTCATGATGCATCTGAACACTCCAGAGCGGCA
Organism: Sequoia sempervirens; assembly: GCA_007258455.2. Lineage (NCBI taxonomy): Eukaryota > Viridiplantae > Streptophyta > Pinopsida > Cupressales > Cupressaceae > Sequoia > Sequoia sempervirens. The sequence goes on from VDFB02281492.1 coordinate 991,084,903, forward strand.
TGTGCAAAACTAAAATGCAACTGACTGTCATCAAGTCGCATCTGATAAACCGAGTTGCACTTGTCTGTTTCCGAGTTGCATTTGCTAAACTTGAGCCACATTCACAAAACCACGACGCAACTAACATCTCAAACGATGCATTTTCCTATCACTGTTTAAAACTTCATCCAAAGTCAAATCCGAAGTCTTTGTCTTGTCAATAATCTGTCAAATGTTGTTTTCTGGAAGATTCTGTCAGAAACCAAACTTGAAATTGCTCAAAGTCTTGACCACTAGTTTGCATTCATTGCCATAGGTTACATCCTTCATTATTTTAGTTGCATACATTTGATATTAGGTTATCCCTAGGTTCACATTTTTTTTGCATATTTTAGGATTAGGTAAACCTCAACACAACTTGCAACATCATTGTTTTCGAAACTAAGCTCTTTTGGACTAAGTTATCAACCCCCTTTTCAGTCATTATCCTCTTTTGTGGATTTTCAAACTCAAAAGTCTAGTTAGGAAAATTTACTAGTCATTTTGACCTAGTCACCTTGTCAGTTTCAACAAAGTCCTCTAGTAACCAAAATAAAAAACAAAGGTTGTGCTTAGACGTGCTTAAATACCCTTGTCTTTCATTGCATTTTAGGTCTACACATTGCATATCCTATTCACAAAAAATCCAAAACATTAGTCATCCTAGTCATCATTTTGAACTTAGATCTTGCATAATTATTAGTTGTCATTCCTATTTGAGCAATCTCATTTATGGTGGAAACCAGACTTCAAAAACAACAATGAAAAATGGAAAACTCTTGGCAAGACCCCATGTCTACTGTCGATAATCCAAACTGGACCTTTTACGATCCATTTTCCAATCCAAACGATCCACCTCCAGTGACAACACAATCCTCATCAAACGATACATTCAAAATTTTCTTGCAAAGAGATAAATATGGTCAAATACTTGAGGAAAACATAGAGGCAATAGCACAAAACCTAGAAGCCTCTCACTTTGTTGAAACAATGGTCCGTCACAACAAAGACAGATTCTCGGCTATACTCTTGAGTGAAGGAGCAAAATTACCTCAAGGATTTGACATTAACACGATAAATGTGACACCTCCTGACCCTAATAACAACAACGCACATAACATGTCACATAGTGGTCAACCTCCAAACAATACGAGCAATACTTCCTTTGATACCACAACAACAGTGCATGCTACATCCAACATTCCAAACACCTCCAACACCATAAATACCATGACAACAAATTCCACGATAGTAAATACCACACGGGCATCATCAAGTCACAACAATCCCCCCTTGATAGCTCCATCTACTACCATGAGTACACCTTTGACGCATCTGCTCAGTGGTATTTCACAAAATCCTTTGGGAGGGGGCAAGAGACGCATTTTTATCCAAGGACAACAACCAAACATTAACACGACAACACAGTCACATGTCATTGCCTCCCAAGGTACAAATCCAAACATTCCTCTCATGCAAACCCAACAATTTACACAAGGTGGCCAAATAACACAACCCATGGCACCATTAACACATCATAACGTTCATGGTCATCACATTCCCTAAATAATGACACACATGACTGGGGGACACATCCCAACCTACTCATCTAACGTTCATACTCACCAACATGCACCCAATCATAACTTTCAATACCAACAACACGTCAATCTGCACATGTCATACATATCACAACAATCCACACCGCCACAATACACCAACATTCAAGCACAAAAAATAAGGACTTGTGGTGTACCAGGCAATCCAACATATAGAAACATAAATGACCCTATTGTGGATGCCTTCCAAACACCAATGATGGGTTTAGAGAAAACTATTCAAAACCTATACATTTCAGGCCAAAAATCAGAAATATCATATGACCTAAATGTATACCCATTTGACACGAGCATATACATGCCTCCATTTCCTCTGGGATATGTGTCACCAAATTTTACAAAATATAGAGGCAAGACAAACCCCATTGAACATGTTCACGAATATGCAACCAATTGTATGGACATCGCCTATGAACAAACATACTTGATGAGACTTTTTCCTAAAAGTCTGGCAGGTCAAGCCCTTGAATGGTTTTCCACACAAAAGGGTATCCAGACATGGGATGAACTTAAAAGAAAATTCATCAAAAACTATGCGTACAACATTGACATGGACACCTCCATCACTAGCTTGTGCAATCTCACGCATGAGGATGCTGGAGAGACATTTATCCCATTTTTTCAAAAATGGAGAAGCCTTGCTAGTCGATGTCACATTGACATCCTTGAAAGGGAGAAAGTCGACATGTTTGTCCAAACACTTCTGGGGACCCTAAAATATGCATTGCAAGTACATTGTTGCACAAACTTCATAGACTTAGTTGAAAAAGGGGTCCAGATTGAGAAAGCCCTTATTGCAAAGGGAGAATTGCGATATGGTTCCAAAAACACAAATGTCAATCCAACCACCAACAAGAACAAATATTGGGTTAAAAATAAACACGTTACAAATGATGGCGTTGTTAACGCCAAGGCTGCAAATGTTGTGGGTCCTGTACTGGCCCTAAAGGGGGTTCAACAACAAAACAAACCAATAACGACCCTAACACCTCCTCCCAATATTCCTTCAAACAACCCAAGTGGTCAAAACAATCAGGGACAATACCGTCAAATGAGACAATTTCCTAAAGGTCGCACATACACTCCTTTGGGTGAACCCATTGAGGAAGGCCTCAAGAAATGTATCCAGAATGGGGTCATTACACTCCAAGAACCAAAACCATATGATCCAGGACAATTCAAACCAGCATGGCGGAATGACAATGCATTTTGTGAATACCATCGAGGAAAAGGACATAAAACCTCTAACTGTTGACAATTGAAAAACCTAATACATGATCTCATCGAGATTCACATCATTGAAGTAGGTGGATCTCAGTTTGCCTCCAATTCAGATCATGCTATCATTAAGAATCCACTACAGGACCATGGTTCTCATAATGCTTCCACGTCAGGACCATAGATGCACAATAATCAAGCTAACTTCACCCGAGTCAAGTACGACTATTTTGGTGGACCTATTATAAACAATGTCTGCACTCATAATCAATACATCAATACCATTACCATCAAGAGAGAACCCCAATATAATGCTACCACTTGCAGTGGAAAAGTCACTATAGCTAATCCACCTACCGCTAGACAAGCCAAAATCACCATATCGAGCCCATCTGCTAAAGAGTCACAACCTGTCCCGACCAGAAAACAATGGAAACCAAAAAGTTAGTTCAACCTTATTGACTAGCTAGGAAAGACTTCCAAACAAATTTCTATACTTGAGCTGCTTCGCATATCCCCTGCACACAAAGAAATCCTAGATAAAACCTTGCTTGAGTCGTTGGTCTCGAAGGACATCGATGTAAATCAATTTGAAACCATGGTGGGATATCTCACTACGCCTCACCATGTCACCTTCTCGGATGAAGATTACTCATCACCTAAAACCAACCACAATGATGCATTGCACATCCACAATCACAAAGTTAGACGGGTTTTAGTAGATGGCGAAGCAGGATTAAATATATGCTCCCTCAAACTGATTAAGGCTCTAGGATTCTCTGATGCGTGCGTAGACCCAACGAAGAGTATAGTGATCAAAGCATAAGATGACGATGAACGTTCTTCATGGGGCATTATCTCTCTCCCAATCAGAGTGGGACTGGTCATTGTGGACACAACCTGCCAGGTCCTGGATTTGGAACTACCATATAACATCTTATTAGGCCATCCATGGATTCATGCCTTAAAAGCCGTTCCATCCACATATCACCAATGCCTGAAGTTTCCATTTGACAGCACAGAAATAACCATATATGGAGACCCTGACCCTTTCCAATATTGTACAAACTTAAGGGGTATCTTTGAAAACTAAGTTCCTATTAACCGAGAAGCACCTGGCTCCTCGTCATCCATATATATTGACCCATCCACACTCATGTCATCTTCCACATCTGCTCCATCCACGTCTTCTGCCTTACCACCATCTTCCACTAATCCTAAGACTGAATCCACTATCAAAATCCAAGACCTTGGCTACAGAGAATTTAAACTGCACACAGCATACATCATAACAACAATGCCTAGGTCTCCAAAGGACTATGGTCGACCATGTTTCAGAATGGAACCTCAGGAAACTTTCAAAGTTCCACAGAAAATAGTTTTTATCAAGTGGGGATACATGAGTAAGGAAGACCTTATTGACATTACAGGCTGGATCTATAAGGTTACTGTCACACTACCCCCATTACCAATTCACAGATATGGAAAAGGTTATGAAATCATGAAGGCTAAAGGCTATGATGGTACTAGTGGCCTAGGAAGAAATTAAACTGGTTGAAGGGAACCCATAGAAACTTTTCAAATTCTAAAATATCTTGGATTAGGGTTTGGATCATCCGGAAATGACAATCGACATACCTCTAGACTTTCAAATGAGTGAGTACATGCTTCGGATAGTGTCGAGACTACTAGGGAAACCCTCACCGAAACTAACTCCCAAGAGTGGGAATTTGGCTCAGAACGATCCCTAAGTGACTGTTGTCTTGATGATTTGTTTGTCGAACTAGGGGAACTGACCTTTGAACAACAATTTTGGAAAACATTCAAAATTGAACAGGCACCAAATAGTCAACGTCCCATTATCGCCTCCCATGACGTCCAACACCCATCATCTGAACCCCCTCAGTCCAACCCATCTGAAGTATCATACAACATTGACAATCAAGGCTCTAAAACCTGCACCCCTTATTTTGACAATGAATATGACACTAGTGAAGGATAATACTGGATAGAGTCTGATGTCGAGTTGGATGATGATAATCTCATCTACAACATCACTGAACACATCTGCATGTTGTCTGCATCCTCACCCAAATTCACCAACAGTGATAATGGCATTTCCTTAGTTTATCCTAAGCTAGTCGATTGGGACCAACAAGGACCACTAGCCCTGGACACATTTTAGAATGATGAGGCAATTGCTTAATTTATGGGATTACAAGAAGGCATACCTAGTGGGGACCACAAATCACGCTTCACCATTGATTTAGACTACACGACATACTTCGGCGAGACTGTTCAGTCCTCTAGTCGCAAAAGTAACAATAAGAATAAAACAAAAAGTGAAACGTCTTTAGGTGAAAACCGAAAGGCGCCTCTTGACGATAAAATAGTAAAAATAAAGGACGTATCTGTGGGTGAAAACCTCTCTGAGGCGCCCAAAGATGGAGGATTGTACTTTCTCCCCGTGCAACAGGAGAAATTGGTGATGCTTATTGAGGACACAATAGAGGATAACATATCAACTACAGAAGATCCTAAGATGGTCTTCTTTGCTGCATCATTAGCTGAAGACGAGAGACCAGAATATCATAAATTCTTTGCAGAATGGAAAATCAACTTCGCATGGTCCTATGCTGACATGCCAGGATTGGACCCAGAACTAGTCCTGCACCATCTGCCACTATTACCTAAGGCTAAACCAGTCAAGCAGAAATTGCACAAAATGCACCCTCAAGTTGCTCTATTGGTCAAGGCCGAGTTAAAGAAATTACTGGATGTCGGATTCATATGGTCTATAGATTATGCTGAATGGATTTCCAACCTAGTACCAGTGACAAAGCCAAATGGATTGATCTGCGTATGTACAGACTTTCGAGACCTAAATAAAGCATGCCCAAAGGATGATTTTCCTCTACCAAACATTGACATCATAGTTGACCTAACTGTGGGATATGAGATGCTATCCCTCATGGATGGTTTCTCTGGCTATAATCAGATTTGCATTGCTCCTGAAGATCAGCACAAAACGGCATTTACTTTCCCATGGGGAACATATTGTTGAAATGTCATGCCATTCGGTCTCAAAAATGCAGGTGCCACATACCAAAGCGCTATGACCACAATTTTCCATGAAATGATGCACAAAATAATGGAAGATTATGTAGATGACCTATTGGCCAAATCAACAACTAGGAAAGATCATCTGAAGGTACTCGACACAATTTTCAAGAGACTTGAAGAGTACAAAGTCTGGCTAAATCCTAAGAAGTGTGTTTTTGGGGTCACATTAGGAAAACTCCTGGGATACATAGTTTCCCAAAGAGGTATAGAGATTGATCCAGCAAAGGTCAAAGCCTTCATAGACATGCCTCTGCCCAAAGGAATCAGTGAGCTAAGAACTCTACAAGGCAGGTTACAATCTATTTGGCATTTCATAGCCCAATTGGCAGATAAGTGTCACCCATTCCAGTATCTATTGCACAAGGGGATCCCCTTTGTATGGACAAACAAGTGTTAAGAAGCTTTTCAACAAATAAAAGATTACCTACTGTCAACACCAGTCCTCATGCCTCCAATTCATGGAAAGCCATTGATCCTATACATCTCGACTACTAGTTCAGCACTGGGGGCATTATTGGCACAAAATGATCATGAAGGAAAAGAACGAGCCATCTATTGCATTAGCCGCACATTAATAGGGTATGAGTTGAACTATACACACATTGAACGTGCATGCCTTGCTGTTGTCTTTGCATCCTAGAAATTAAGACACTATATGCTCATTCACTAGACATAGTTGGTTGCCAAGATTGATCCACTGAAATAACTCTTAAGTCAGGCGGCATTAACAGGCTGGTTGACAAAATGGGTTATGATACTAAGTGAGTATGACATACAATATGTCGAGCGTAAGGCAATAAAAGGACAGGTAATAGCAGATCAATTGGAAGATGCACCGATTCAAGTCACTCATCCACTAGTAACTGATTTTCCCGATGAGTCCATTTTTCATGCGGAACCAGCGGTACCATGGAAGCTATATTTTGATGGGTCTCATACTAGTCATGGCTCAGGTGCTAGAATCTTGTTTATCACACCACAAGGGGATTCAATTCCTAAGGCATTCTGGATCGCTTTCCCTTGTACAAATAACATTGCTGAATATGAAGCACTAGTCACAGGCCTCAAAATGGCAATTAAATGGAAAATTCAAGCGTTGCTTGTATTCAGGGATTCCCAGCTCATTATCAACCAAGTGAATGATGACTATGAAACAAAGGATGAGAAGTTTCTTCCCTACAAGAGGATGGTGGATAGTTTCCTAACACATTTCCAATTGATTTCTTTTGAACAAATCCCCAGGGTATAGAATAAGGCAGCTGATGCAATGGCTACTATTGGTTCTCTCTTGGACATTCCTCAAAATGTGTCACAGTTTGAGTTCTTAGTAGAACAGCTTTTAATCCCAGCATATGATATCCCAGAATTAGAAATGGTTTGCGAACTTGTTGGTCCCAACTCTCCCTGGTATCAGAACATTTACGACTACCTAAAATCTCAAACCCTCCCACATAACCTATCCAATAACCAAAGGAAGTCCATCTGAAAATCTGCAAAGTATGCCATCGTTAGTGACACCCTATACTGACATAGCTTTGATGACACCCTCCTTAGATGTCTTGACACTGATGAAGCACGTACGACCTTATGCAAAGTGCACAATGGTATATGTAGATCTCATTCGAGTGGTCCTACTCTAGCTAAGAAAATAACAAGACTAGGGTATTATTGGCCAACAATGGAAAAGGATGCAATTGAATATGTGAGGACTTGTCACAAATGTCAGATTCACAGCGATCTGATTCATGCACCAGCACAGGAACTACGACCAATCACTTCTCCTTGGACCTTCGCTCAATGGGGACTCGACCTTGTGGGTAAGATCCATCCAACCTCCTCCAACGGCCATAAATTCATTATCACTGCCACTGAGTATTTCATGAAGTGGATTGAAGCCATCCCATTGACATATATTACCAACAAACAAATATCAAAGTTCATCCTTAACTACATTTTTTGGTATGGCCTTCCGCAATCCATCATCACTGACAACAGACGTCCGTTTAAAAACCAAGACGTTTGAGATTTATGTGAGCGATTCCATATCCAACACCACTTTTCATCTCCCTACTACCCACAAGGAAATGGCCAAGCTGAGGCATCCAATAAAACCATTGTCAAAATTCTCAAAAAGATTGTCAATGATGTTGATCGTGACTAGCACATACAACTCAACCATGCTCTATGGGCTTACCGAACTACCATTTGTATGCCTACAGGAGCCACTCCATTTGCCCTAGTCTTTGGCACTGAGGCCATCTTACCCATTGAGGTCAAAATTCCTTCGTTATGAGTCTCCCTAAAGGGTCTAACTAATGGAGAGAAGTATCGATAGTCAGGCTTGCACGAGCTGGAAATGCTCGAAGAAAGAAGGAAAAAATCATTGAACCATCTCCAAGCATATCAGAACCGTCTTTGTCACAGCTACAATAAGAAGGTTATGGTCAGAAATTTTGACATTGGCGACCTAGTCCTCATGCAGAATCCCAAGAATCAAGCCGATAGAGAAAAGTCATAAAAATTTGAACCAAACTGGTTGGGTCCCTACATTATCATATCTTCTTTTAGTTCTGGAACCTATCAATTGGCCACACCAGATGGAGAACAACTGACAGAGCCCATTAATATTTTACATCTCCGAAGGTTCTACGCATAGCATCAGAGGATTCAGTTGAAAATCGCAAAATACAAAAAAATTGAAAAATGATAAAAAAATTGTTGCCTTGATGAAAACCTGGCAAACAGACGTCTTGGCGACACCAAAAACTAAAAAAAGTCAAGAAAATAGTAAAGAGAAAAATGATTCGTTCAATAGTGAAAACCTGGCAAACAAGCACTTTGAACAAGTACCACGGCGAAAACCTGGCAAACAGGCGCCATGTGTAGTCAATCATTACTCTGCCATCTACTATCACTTTGTCTGCCTTGGCTTAGAATGAAAGGTATTATCACCATTATTATGAAAATTGCCACCACATTCTAGGCCACCAGTCATAGTGGATAAATGATTGACATCAAGTCCTAATGACTGTCCATCTAGTAAACCAGCAGCATCCTGCCCATGTTCCTTACAACTAGCTAAGTCTTGGACCTAACTGGGGGCAAAATTTTTATCATGAAACCGTAGTGGATGTCGCATATGATCTTAGCAATTGGCAAAAAGTCTTGAAAAAAGACAAAAGCATCGTAAAAGTCCTAAAAAAGACAAAAACATCAGAAAAAGTCTTGAAAAAAGACAAAAACATTGCAAAAAGTCTTGAAAAAAGACCAAAAACATCACAAAAAGTCCTGAAAAAAGACAAAAACATTGCAACAAGTCTTGAAAAAAGACCAAAAATATCATAAAATGTCCTAAAGAAAGACCTAAAAATCATAAAACGTCCTGAAGAAAACCACAAACAAAAACATCAGACAGCTCAAAGAGCACGAATACATGGTCATCTCTTGTCAAAATCAGTTATATCAAGCAGTCTTTGTCATTTGTCTGAACTACGTTGTCTTTGCGCATTTGCTAAATAGGCAAGACTCAAATTTGAGTCCTCGAGACATTAGGTCAGTCCATTTAGGTTTGTCAGAATAAAATCATGATGCAATCTTTGGTCACCAAGACAAAGTCATGGGTCATGTCGAACTATGAGGTCTCTGAGTGTATGACGTAGGCAAGGCCATCTGTCGATGAGCCCCCGAGGCAGCACTAGGTCAGTCCATTAGGGTTCATGGCACCACACTAGCACACACATCAAAATATCTTCAAGGCAAAGCGAGTCACTCCCAAAGGGGTAAACTCCTAAAAGGAAAATCATGACAATCAGTTATTTCAATATGACAATTTCATCAACATGTCAATCATATCATCATGACAATATCAGCATATAGTCAAACACAAGTCAAACCCGGTCAAAGCAAGTCAAATCACTGTAACCTGTCAACATTGTCAACACTTGGCTAATCTTCAGATGTGTCCTTCTGAGCGATAACCTTTGTCATTTATGCCTTAGGATGTGTCTTTCCTAGGCATCGTCATTGTCATTCGAGATTTTGAGTGATCCTCTTGACATCTAAAGATCACTCTTTGTGACATCAGTATTCTTCAGATGTGTCCTTCTGAAGAAACAAACTCTATCATTTATGCCTTAGGATGTGTCCTTCCTAGGCATCGTCATCACTTAGAGGGACCCCTTATGACTATTAGGGATCAAATCCTCTCGACATCAACATTATTCAGGATGTGTCCTTCCTGAATTCACCAATTCTCAACAATTTTCAAGATCATCAAAACTTTAAACATTTCGACATCTCGACATTATCAAACATGGCATCTTGACATCAGAACAATGGGTATCCAGACGCACTTGGCAAACACTTGACAATTGTCTTTTAGTTTTTATCATGATATTAGTTTTTCAGTGAGATCCCACTAAGCAGGATTTAGAGAAGCAACAATGTATCATTTCCATTGACACACATGACTACTAGTTTCTCAGCGAGGTCCTGATTTTGGGATTTAGAAAAACAATGACATATCATGGTAAGGGCTCTATTTTTCATTTTGACAATCATGCCACTAGTTTCTCAAGGATGTCATGGAAACAGGATTTAGAGAAGCAATGACATTTCATGATTTGTCCCTATCTTTTTCTGCATGTGGATGATTATGACAAGAAGACTGGAGCAATAACGCTCTTAGTATGAGTCATGATCATCCTTGTCTATGATTTCTTGTCTTACGTGATGGTACGACCTTGAACACCTTGATTTATGTCATATCATGGTATTTCTTGGCCATTATAATAGTCTACCCAATGATGATTAAAAGCAATAAATACTAATGTCCTATGGTAAAGTTTTGAAGGATTTGGTCTAGGAATTAACATGCATTTTCATTAGTCTGGTCATCCCCTCCTCTTCGGTCTGGTCATCTTCTCTCATCAGTCTCATCTTCTTTTCTTGTCCATCTCATGATGATATCCTGTGACATCCAAAAACATAAGTGCATACATGATCATATAAACATTGCATTAGGTCCATACATACAACATCCATAGCATCAAATCATATACATAATCACAAAAAATGCATTAAAATAATCGTCAACATTGCATCTTTTACTAAAATACATTATGCACATCATTATCATCATCATCTCATATAAATAAGCATTCCATCATCATGGCATTAACATCACACATAAGCATCATAAGACATACATGGCATCATAAACCAACATCATACATCATGCATATCATAAAGCATTAAATCAAAGAACATCACATAACACATGTAGGTCACATCAAAACTGCATCATCATATAATATCATCTCAAAAATGTACAATGTCATAGGATAAAGTCATGGGATATCCCAAAAATGGAGCTCGCAGGCTCAATAATATACATAGTGTGTCATAATAACAAAATGCCCCTAGGGAAGACTCTCATCATCCCCTCGTGGTGAAGAATGTGGTGGCGGAAACTCTGTCGCTGGTACTAAAACAATAGGAGGACCTGTCACAACTGCTGCCTGTGCCACTGATGGAGTTGTGAAGGACGGTGTCATCTCAACGGTATATAACATCTGTGATGTCACTGTAGCCATACTTTGAGAGGAAGAGGGATCAACCACTGGCGGTTGTACCTGTACTGACCTCTGCACTGAACCGGTTGACCCATGACTGTGTCCCGAATGGTTACTCAGAGTGTGCCTGTGTGAATGATGTGACCTATGCCCTGAAGTGCGCCCTGTCGAGGTAGACCCTCCGACACTAGTCTGACTCCTACTGCCACTGGCACTGCCTGATCTGTGGCCATTGCCTGTCATCGAATGTGACCGCGACAAAGTAGGATCTTGTCACTCTGGTGGTAGTGCCTACTCATACAGAGTCCTGTACTGCCCCAGTCTCGTGATCACCCTGGCCAACTCCCGGGCCATATCTCCCATGGGCATTGTGCATAATGCTACAATTGGGTTCATCATTGTCTCTCTATACAACTTAACTTCTTTACCATTCACTGGAATTGTTGCATAAGATTTAAATCAAGTTGGATGTTTCCCCTAACTGCTGCCATCCATTGTCTTGATAAGAGCATCCCAAACTGAGGAGGGGTATCAATTACAGTTATATCTATATTGTAGGCCACATGAGGATAAGTAGCTAGTTTGACTTCAATATATTTCATAACACCTACTACTATAATAGGTCGGCTATCCATTGCATAACACTTCTCTTCATTAGTATCTACCCACATACCAAGTTGTTTCATAACTCCCACTGGCATGATATTAATAACATCACCAGAGTCTATCATGCAATTCCTCAACAATTTGTTGTTTATAAGCAGTGTGGTGAAAAAAGGTTCAACATGTGGGGAATTTACCAATACATCATTTAGACACACTTCTGGGACAGTCGCCTTCTCTTGCTTATTAACCATTTTAGTGGCCATTTTATTTTTAGAATTTGCGCTTTTCTCATTTCCATTTAATATCAATTGAATTGCACTATCCCTATACTCCTTAATTCTCATCATCTCGAGCAGTGGGACAAACATTTTTACCTGATATAAAGCCTAAGAAAAGTCAAATGAAGAACCCTCCGCCTTAACTATTTTCTTTTTCTCTAATATTTCCTCTTTGAATTCTTTCTTTTGGATAGGTTTCTACTTTTCTTTGTATAACTCTTCATTCTATTCTTTTTGAACAAGCTTTTGTTCGTTCTTGTCATGTTGCTTATTTTTGGTTCTCTTCAAAACTCTTGGTGTTACTTCTCTATCTTTCATGAATGTTCCCCTAGGAGCACCTTCATTTTCATTCACTATCCTATTTCTTAACCAATACTTTCTCTTTTCTTGTTCAACCGCAGCAATGGTTAACCTCTTTATTTCCTCATAAGTGGGTCTCCTTATATCGCATTGAGTAGGCATTTGAACAAAGTATTGTTTTGCATAATCCTCTTCAAAATCAGAAAAAACCTAATGTTTAGCCATGTGGACATTGCACATTTGATTTGAAACATCGTACTCACAGCCTTCATCTTCTGAAGATGAATATTCCTACTTAGCAGGGTGAAAAGTATTTGAGGTCAAGTACACTATGTGATCCTCTCCACTGTCACCCACTAGCATCCCTTCTTCTTGCATTTCTTGGGATACAACACAGTGGTCTAGGGAATGTGGCCCATCACAACCTTCACACCAAAGATTATTATTGACCAAATACGCCCCCTTCTTCCTTAATAGATCCAATGTTTATGTGTTCCTAGGTCTATCTATTACAGGTTCTCCATCCTTCCAATTTGTATTGTAAGGCATGTCATGTAACCGAGGCCTCTCATTTCTATACATGTTCTCTTCTTTGTACTAATAATTATTGGCATGCTGAGGAACCCTACGATTTTGTCTCTTATTGATCATCCCAATAGCTTTCCTATTGTTTTCAATGGTCAGTGCTATCTTTTGGGCTTCAACCAAATCTCTTGGAAACCTGTTTCTTAATTCATACCCTATTTTTGGATCAAATGCATTCAAATAAATACTCAATGTTGCAGAGTCTAAAAACTTTGACCCAAGTGGTATCTTATTCTACAATTTGCTGAATCTCCAGTTAAAATCATAAATTGACTCATTCTATTTTTTTTGAATCCATACTAGTTCATGTAAAGCAACATCTGGTGCTGATGGATTTCTGTATTATTCAAGAAATCAATCCTGAAATTCTTGGATAGAATCAACAGAGGTTGTTGGCAAGCTATTGAACCAATCCCTAGCTTCTTCGGTGAGCTACATCATGAAAAAAATCATATGTAAATCTTCTGTAGACACCTAAAAATGACCTAGGCCTACAAGCTTCATTTTTACCACTTTCGTCCTAGCATAATTATGACATTTAATTATGTCCTTGGTCCACATTCGACTATTGATTAAATAATTCATAATTATTTAATTAATTCATGTCCTTTATTCTTCATGATTATTAAATCAATAAATTTTATTTATTTATTAAATATGTCATTAATTGTCTAAGTCTTCCCTTAATTAAATAAATTTCTTAATTTATTTAATTCCCCTCTGTCATATGTTTCTTCCTGATTATTAAATAAATAAGTTTCATTTATTTATTTAATATGTCACTAACTGTCTTAATTAAATAAATTGATTAATTTTTTTAATTAATTAATCTTATCTTCTAAATTAAATAATTAAATTTAATTATTTAATTGCCAATTTAATATTTCTCTCATTTTAAATAGATGAAATTATTTAAAATGTCATCACAATCTTAACTGACAGCCCATTTTGGTAAATAATCTGAAAAAGATTATTTATTTGTCTCATAAAATCCATAATTTGAATTAATTTAATTCAAATTGGCAACTATTATTCCAAAAATCAAGTAATCGGGCAAATTCTTGATTTTCCAAATCTAATCTGTAGTTCAAATCTTATCTTCTTGATTATCGAAAATCTTTATTTTCTAATTAATTTGTCTCATTTATTCTCCATCGTCGATCTAATTATCTAAGATTATTTTGGCCGTTCGATTAATGAATTTTCCCTAACCCTAATTAGGGATTCTTAGACTTAATCTCGACCTCTCATTTTAGGTTCTTGTCATCAATTAATCTCGTACGTCCATTCAAAATGACATTTTCTATAAAATGTCATTTTCCTCTCACTTTTAGATTAGACACTGACATTTTACATAGACGCAGGCACATATTATAGGCATTATACTTTCACACTTGCATTCTTAGCTTTATCATAGCATTTATTATTCTAGTTTGATCAAATCTTAGACATTGTCATAGTCATAGGAATTTAGACATTTTTATACAAATCCTTCAAGGCTTGTTGTAGGACTTAGACGCTTGCAGATTGCTCGTACGTCCAATCTGAAGGCAACATTATCCAGCAAGTAAGAAGGTACTATGGAGGTAATCATGGAAATTGCGATTTACAGGTATAACTCTTCTATTGTTTAATTTCCTTTGTGCTCTATAGAACTTTGGGTTTATTGTCATTTATGATTTGCATTCATTTGATCTAATCTAAATCCAGAAATTTACCCTCAGTTACATCTACATATGATACATCCAAGTCTTGGACAAAAGCATTAAAATTCCTCAAATGATCTTCAACAGTAATTGCATTGGTCCCTGTAAACTTAGGAACAAGGATTGTCCAACTGCTATCCATAGGGTAAGGGTATAATTGAAACCCTGTCAAATCAAATTGCTTGAACATTGTTGTATATTGTTGAGGGGGAAGATTATGCAAGTGTTGATACTGGTACACTGGATTATTTGATTGTGTATGAAGATATGACACATATTGTTGACCATGAGGTGGTTGTACATTTGTATATTGTGATCCACTATATGGTGGATGGTTTGGTTGCTTGTATTGGTTTCTCATATGATTCTAAGGAGCCTTTGATGGGTCTAAAGGCCATGTATTATCATTTCCCTGCTTATGAGGTAGTATATACTTTGAAAAACCAACAGTCTAAGCATAAATTTGGGATTTCTGCAATTTCAAGACTTGGATTGCTTTTATCATTTGGATCTTTTCCTGTTCAGCTTTTTCCCTTTCTACTTCTTGTTTATGAAACTCAAACTGTGCTTTTACTTCTTCAAAAGTTGAGAACTCATAGTTTTCTTAAGGAATTACATGATCAATAGGCTCACTTTGATTACCCTCCATTCTTTGATCATATTCCTGTTGAAATCTGATTCGTTCAACTTCAAGTTTAGCATCGAACTCTGCCTATTTCTGAGGATTATAAAAAGGATTTATTTGTTCTTCAAGGGTACAAGGTTCTGCACTTGAATTATCTCTCCATGTATCATAGCAGTCATATCTCTCACAATGTGGTCTTGATGCTCTATCTTTGTTCGTTATGCACATGTCCTCATTTATCTTCTTACCCTTATCAACCTTATCATCCTTATGTGTCCACTTACTGTTGCTAGCAGAACTTCCAGAAGGTCCTCCTTTGTATTGGGATCTTCTACCATTCATGTTGAATTGATGCAATGTTTTTGTTAGAGTCACCACTCACTTTGTGAAAAGTGAGAAAAATAAAACTATTCTTGATTTATCCCCCAGTGGAATCACCTTTTCAGAAACTCCTCAAATTATGAATTTTTCTTCAATGACTTTGTATGATGATCTTCAACCAGATATCCTACAATAAGTCCCCATCAGAGTCACCAATTTGTTAGGTCTCAAGAACGTAGGAAAAATACCTCAAGAGGTTGCCAATCTATTGATACATTTCAGGGTAACAGACAAGGCCAAATGATTTAGACCTTCTACTCTTCAGGTGCTGCCAGACCTAGGCGCATGTACCTATAACAATAATGCAGACTTGACCAATGTTTATTTCCTAAAGCAATTTACCCACGCTGGCAAGTGGGAGTCGATAAATGAGTTTTAATTTGGCATAAATTGTATAAGCAATATCAAGGAAAAAAAAAATATATTCATATGTAAAAATGAATTAAATTAAATAGTAGAATGGTAGAGACTAGTGCCTTAATGGGTATATGGATTTCAAATGATAATTTGAAATGAATAACCTTTTTCTAGCACATACTCAAATTGTTTGGCATATAGGTTTAAGCTTATAACTAGTATAAACATGTAGGAATGTGAATACTAAGTTCTTAATAATCCAAATGAGATTCCCTAATTACTATGATTGAATAAAAGGATTTGATCTCTCCTTGAAAGAACCAATTAATCCAACAATACAGATACAACAAGTGTGCACTGATAAACTGAAAAATATCCTTGATATATCAATTTAAACAATTAGAAAACATCAACCTTGGAGACAACTTCAGCAGTACTTTTAATTAACACAACAAACAACTGAAACCAGAAAAATGCCACCAAATAAAATAAACTCAATTGAAATCTCCATTTTTTTGACATGCATCATAATCTCGAAATTATCAACATTTTGTATCCTACTATTATTTTTATTCGATCCCTCTTCTATCGTCAAAAAAGAGTATTTATACATCAGATATGAAAAGTCACGTCCATTCGTATTCAAATATGGGTGATCCATTGTTTAGGTATTTTCCATGTTTATTAAATTCCCACTGATATGTCATGTAGTTCTATTGATGCCTTGAGTCTCTTCGACTATCACATATTACATATCGCTTTGGTGTCACACAGTCTCATCGATGTTCTGAGTCTCACCGATGCCTTGTTCCTTCAGTCATGAGTATCGATGTGACTTTAGGAGTAGGAAAACATTCCTCCAACTACATCATGTTTTGCCAAGATTTATCCTTCGTCAATCTTGATCACCGAGACATAGTTGTTTTCCTATTGATAGAACTTCATTCGGCATGACTCTCTTAGCTCTCACCGATGAAGCAAGTCTCATTGATGAATCTTGTTATCGAAGATACAATGAATATCACCAAGTCCTATTACCTATATAACCCCGTCATAGCGACATTGAGAGTCAGTAGGACTTCCATGAACTAACCCTGATACATCGTTAGAATCCACATTCATTGTATCAGAAAAACCAAATGAATGCGCTGGGACATTTCACCAATGACTTAGGTCTCGTCAATAGTCATTTTGTACTACATTGGTATAACACACATGTGCTCGTGATGACTTATATCGATGAAAATTTTCTTGTCGGTAGAAGCCTCTAGTCGTTGAGACAATGAACTGCATCCTTCTGATATGTGTCTTCAGATGAAATCATATCAGTATGACATTCCCAAACTCTTGCCGATAGACTGCAAAAGATATACGTTAGTATAAAATGCTTTATGGATCAGGGAGACCCTCACCATCTCTTGCTGATATGAATTATACATTGAAGCACTCAGGGTCAGATGAATTCTATGGGATCACATGACAAAATATAGGAAAAAATGTTATGAAGATAGGATTCTCATGCTTATTGTAAGGACCTCTTTCGAAACTCGTGAATATAAAAAATAGTAAAATTTTCAAAATTTTACAGTTCTAACAAGTTGTTCCTATTAGCTATTCACCTTTGTTGCATGTTAGTGTTATTGGTATGATTGTTCCGAGGAGGTGTTGTTTGTTGCACAGTTGGTTGGATGATAGCAACTTGATTGTTATTAGGTCTAGGAGCACTTAGTATGACCTTATCATCTACCACACTGTCATTTGTTATGTTTTTTTCTCTTCCTAGACAAGGTTTCTCATTTGAACTAGTTGAAGGATGGTTTTCTTTATAAGCTTATGTATTTCCTTCTCAAATTAGAGCTCCTTTGATGTTAAGGGCTCTAGGGACAAGTTCATCATATGATGTGATGCACTAGATTTTCAAGTGGAATGATAGATTTGGATCTAGATTAGTTATGATGATTCCCACTTGTTGTTCATCAAGAAGAGGTGACTTGGTTTTACTATCTCTTTGTCTCCATCGTTGCAAGAAATTAGTTAAAATTTTCCCTTTGATTTTTTCTGAGTGTATAATTCCTCTAGACTAGTGTCCATGTCAAGATTTAAGGAGTAGTGATTAATGAATTTATTAGTGATTCCTTGAAAAATTTTCATACCAAGAGGAAGATGAGAAAACCAATCCATAGCATGACTTGTTAAACTTTGAGGGAGGAGGTGCATTAGATATGAATCATTGTAAGCCACCTCCATGCACATGAAGTTAATTTCTTTGATATGGTCCACAAGACTTCCTCTCCCTTTATACCTACCAAATTTGGGGATTTCAAAACTATGAGGGAATGGTATCATTGCTATGTTTCAGTCAAATGGATAAGGACACAAGTTCTGTGTATGGGTATTTTTTCTCTTTCCCATTCAAAGGTCCTATATTTCATGTGAAAGTACCTTAAATCGTGATTGTATATCATTTTGTTGGTTGGGTGGAGGAACATATGGTTAGATGATGGATGAGTTGTATGAGGTGTATGCTGGTGTGAGATTCTATGAAGATGATGGGGGTATTGATGTATATGTTCCTAATGTGTTTGGATTAATGATGTTCAATTGAGGATAATAAGAACCTTATTGTTGTTGTTGGGCATATTGCTAAGCTAGTAACACTTGCTATTGAGCTTGTTGTTGGGACTACTATTGTTGGTGTGCTAATAAATTTGCTTGTTGTGCCTGGCATTGTTGCATAGCTTTTTGTGTTGCTAAGATACTTGTTTTTGTTGTCATTGTTGGTGTGCTAAGGCTGCTTGTTGAGCTTGATGTTGTTGTTGTGCCACTCGGGTTACTTATTGTTTTTGTTGTTGTTGGACAACGTGTTGATAGGCTTGTTGTCCTTTCTATCAAGCTAAGGAAATTTCTTGTATTGTGGGATCAGGTGGTTGTTCAAACATCTATGAAGGATTCTATATATTGATGTTTTGAGTGGGTAATGGATTGCTAATTAGAGGTGGAGGGTTCCCTTGATTTAAAATTCCTTCTAAGCTGGTAGAATGAGGTTGAGGAATGTATGTTTGAGGTCTTAATTGATTTGGCATAGTAAAGGGGACTGTGGGAAAAGATGAGGGTGAAGTCACTAAATTTTACAATGGAAATGAGACACTAAAACCTTGAGTCCATTGATTGAAAATATTTCCTTGTCCCATGTTTTGAGGATTGCCTTGTGCCAAAGATCCAAACAAGGGGTTTGTAATTAAGGTACTTCCTCAATTAACATAAATCATAAACAAGGGATTGTTTTGAGGTGGATTTATGGTGGATGGTGTGGATGTGTTTTGTGAAACCAATGGTATGGATGAACCTATTGGAGGATTGGGTAAGGATGTCCCTATTTTCTTAAAGGATTGACTTTTCAGTATGGTATTGGTAAGCCCTTGCATGCTATTTTGAGATACCTGATCTGCATTGCTTTGTGTAATGGTAGGAACACTTTTGGTACTCATGGATGTGGATGAAAAAGGAGGCCCTTGATATATTGAAGTCATGGTTAAGTAATGAAGATTAAGAGGTGTGTATATCTATTTAGGATCTTCAAGAATGAGAGGAGTACCAAAGCTTGGCATCCAAGTGGTTGTGTTAGGTTGAGGATTGGTTTCAAGTGTTCCCACAAGTGTGATGTTTTCAAATGAAAGAGCATGTCCAAAGTATTTAGAAAGGTTTCTTGCAATACTGGGAATGTAGGTTTGATTTATCCCTAGCGATGGAGTTGTGAAACCTTGTGTTCAATTTTATGCCACAAACGTTGGGGAGATAGGAGCTAGATTTTCAAAGGCTTGATGTTCCATAATTTCCTCCCTAGTGAGTTCAAATGGGTTGTTTGTGATATCTTCTATCTCATATGGTCCTGATGGGGATGACAGTTGTTGTGATGGTGTAACTTGACTTCTCAGATTGAATTCTAAAGGATTTGGATCACTTGAGATGGATGTAACTTTGGCTTTCTCCATGATTCTCTTATGTTGTGATCTAGTCTTTACCATTAATTTTGTGTCACCTATGGGAGAGTTATGTTGAGGTTTGTTATTTTTGAACTCTCTAGCTGACTCAAATCTAGGTAAAAGAGACTCTCTAAGTCATTTGGGAGAAATGATGATAGTGGGGGATGGAAAGGTGGATGATGTGGGTAGTGAATTTTGAAAAAAAATTGGAACAATTTTTTTTTACTTATTCTTGATGTTTTAAGGTTGGGATAAACGATGTTTATGAACTTGTAAATCTTTAGGGTAGATTGGTAACCTTTAAGATGAACTATTTCAAAGATGATAACTAAATTAAGTAAACACAAGGAACAAAATGAATTTCACATAGAAAATAGGCAAGTTAGATGGTTGGTTTGATTTGATGTTTAGGTCACAAAGTGTTGGTGTACTCAAAATTTTCCAAAGTTGGATGAAGTGAAAGATGAATTTTGATGAAGGGGTGAGTGAGATGTTTGACCCAATTTTGAATTTAAAGTGAAATTTTGTTTTGACAAGACCAAGGTAGTGATAATGATGCTAGACCTCTAAAATGTTCAAATCCTAAAGACCCAATGTTTGATTTATATGAGAGGACGAATGGGATGTTTATACCTATTCAGATCGTCCTATCTCAAGCACAAACATTTCTTAACAAGCAGTAGCGATCAAGATAAAATATTGAATCCCACTTCCTACTAAATTGTGCACTACAATACTTATGTTTGCAATGATAGGATGGAGATCTTCCCCTATGGAGTTTTATTGTTTGATGGATCATTTAGAGGAGTTCAGTATTGCAAGAAGAACCAAGATTTTGACTCCAAAATAATGCATATAATTCTAGACTATTTCTTGCAACGTGTCTATAAAAGTTTGCTACCACGTTTCTATTCTTGTGATGTTTTAAAAGATGCTTCTTGAGAGCTTTTGGAGTGAGATGTCTTAGTCTAAAATGATCACCTATAGACCTTACTTTAGGGATATTGACTTTACATGAGATCATGTAGAAACATTTCAAGTTTATGGAAGAAAGGAAGATATTTATATCCACACAAGAGGTGGTAATGTTGGCCTTCTAGCCTCAATATCAGCGAGTTCCTCTTCTTTATCTAAAATGGTTGTTGTGTTTCTCCACTGGGTATTTGTTTCTTTTGTTTCAAAAGTGAAGCTTCTCAAACTGCTAATGAGATCGGTCTGTTCATTGTTAATAAGTTCAATGTTTGGCTAAATTATAGTACCTAGAAGATCATGTTGTTCAGCAAGAGCAATCAGTCTCCAAATAGTCATGTGGGATTCATTTGTCAATTTATCTTGCTTAAGTGAATTTATTTTACAAACACTTGTCTTGACTATGTTTCCAAACTAGATGTTTATGTCAAAAATGTCATAACTTTCACAATGTCCATTTTGTAAAAAATTATGAGATTAAATACACAATTTCCTATGTTGTCTTTGGGAAGATATGTATTTGAGATTAATGTCAAGATATTTAGAAATATCTAAGTATAAATCCTCAAGACAAGAAGTAATATCAAGGCTAACTCAATAGGTCCATATTTAAACCAAAGTGTTTGAGAATTTGAGGATGATAGTGAATGTTTATTTTTGTATAATTTTGAAACCAAGCAAAGTGTTAAACTGACTCACAATCATTACAACCCTAGGTTCGAAATGGCTATATTTGTTGAGTCCCCACTCAAATTTCTCCAAACACTAAACAATGTGAACAATTATAGATTTGGAAACATTGGCTCCACTCCATCACACACACTTCTCAGGACCACCAAATCTCAGCATTCTTAAAATCCCAAGATTGAAAGGATTTTTTATGTTTCTACAATTGAATAGTATGAATGTGGGGTGACTTCAAAATTACCGTTCTTTCCCCAACAAATATTAAGGATTTTTTCACTTTTAAAGAAGGGTTCATAATAAGGGCTTCTAGTTTATAGGGTGCAATGATAAACTTCATCAAGATTTCTTCCAACCCTTAGAACAAGGGACTTATGCATCATAAATATATTGGGGGAGAGTTATTGAATGTACCACTTCCCATTGATCACAATTTTCATTACAACCACATATTTATATCAAGGTTTGGAAGAGCTTGGTGTTAGGTCATTACTTCTTGGGTCATTCCGTTGGGGTGAGTAATTTTTTCCACCAAGGTAGGCCCTCTAAAGATAAACAATAGCAAGGAAGTACATTCATAGTTCAATCATCTTCATTCATATGAACAAAGAGAGAACACACACTATGCCTTTTTCTCACACTCACAAGGGGGTTTAGTTTTAATCCAAATTGAAAGATGTAGGTGATTATAGAAAGTGTTAAGGAATGTTTTTGTTCCTCAAGATCATCGAATGGCATGAGAGAATCACATACACATTCAATAACAATGTTGTAAACCACAAAACATGACAAATAGTTGTAAATTTTAAACCCTCAAAGCAGTGATGAGCTTGTCGTAAGCACCAAGTGAAATATGAATTTTCCTTGTTCATTTTTAAACCCAAATACCAATGATGAGATGGGGGTTCAATTTTAATCCTTTTTAAGCCTTCTTTTTAAACCCAATTGAAATTTAGTGTGTTTCCTAAAGCAGAAAGTAGAAAGCATAAAGTTGGCTTATAATGGCCCCAAAGAGTTAAATGCTTGTTACAATCATAGAATTTTTAAGATAAAAAGCTTCCTTCACTTTCACTCCATGTTTTTCAAACTAAAAAAACCTATTAGTCTAAGAACTAGAAAACAGTCAGAAGTGCACCAGTGGTTAGATAATTCAAGGAAATTAAAACACATGTCAAAAAAAGATCATAAAGTTTCTAACCTTGGGTGGGCGTCGCTAAACACAATAGCAACACCATTTAAACTGTATGCATCATTCTAGTGAAAATGGGTGTCACTTTATACTATAAACAAAGAGAACGATAGTGTTGCAATTTTTTCTAGTGTCGCTTCTCTCAGTAGCGTCGTAGTCTAAGAAAAATCAACGTCGCTTTGGTGAAGTTTTGGCATCGCCGTTTGAACTTTTCGATACCTCCAGATTAAATCAACATCACCAAATTTAAATTAACACTGATGTATTAATTTGGTGTTAGGCTTTCAAATTGTGATGGTGTCACTATAGAGCGATGCTCTTTAAAAAGTGTCACTATTTGTAGTTTCGGTGTCACTATATCCTACAAAAGAGAAAACAAATGGAATTTGAGCTAAAAAAGTGTTAATGGTTTTCCCTCCTTCTAGCGCTAGAATGTGAGATGAGGACTGTCAATGTGGATTGATTATGCTTAATCCATGATGAATTGAACCATAATTTACCCAAATAAAGGTGCATCTACCAAACAAGATCATTCAAATTGAAAAGATTAAACTAAGCATTTGTACAAACTAAAAGCTACAAACTATAAAACAATAAAATACCCACTCTAACCCATTTTAAACTTATCTTGTTTTGGAATTGGTGTCATGTTGATGTGAAACAATGAACCTTTCCCAATCTCGTGATTAGTGAGCCTCTTTCAGTCGATTCTATGGAAGAGAATCAATGAAACCATTGTGATAAACGAATGAAAACCTAGTTTATTCTAAAAATGAACATGACGCAAGCTAAGTTAACATTATTTTGTGCTACAAATGATCTAATTGTGCTATTTCTAAGCAAATATAAGCTAATTCTAAGCTAAAATATGAAAACCCTAATTCATATACAAACTAAGATGGATTCATGGAAACTACTAATGGATTCTCTAAGCTATTATGCAACTAAAATTAACTAAAAAAACTAAAAGTGAGTAAAATATGAGTGCGAGTGCAAGTTAATTCAACAACATGAGTTTACAATTCGAAGATGGATGAGATTCAATAGCATGAGTTTTCTCTGAAAAATATGGATCCATTTGTCTCCGAATAGTGACCTATTTATAGGAAAGCAAATCAGAAATGAAGGATTAGGATTAAAAAGATTAATCAACGATCAAATATGGAGGAAAAAAGGAGACATGGATCATGGGTTGTCATCAACGGATGAAAATTCATGATGAGATTTGATCAAGGGTTCACAATTGCTTCAAACAAACACACTTTTGACCTACACACACAGGTCAAAGGCAACTTGTTCAAAAGGTTAAAGGTTAAAACTTGCATAAGAAGATAAGTGAAAAAATCCCTTTTTCAAATGATGGAGGAATAACAATATTCTTTTCAAATATTCCAATCGGTGAGGATAAAAGGCATTTTGCAAATTAATAGAAATTCTTAATTGTGCAAAAAATGGGATAAGGAATATTCCATTTTCTTAGAGGAAAGTTAGATTTATTGCTAATTAAACAAATTTTAATCATGCAATTAGGGGATTTGAAGAATTAAAGTGACATTTATTAATTAATTTAATAAATGGGGGGAGAGATGAAATGATATTTAATTAAATAAATTAAAGGGTTATTTAATTAAATAAGATGACTTAGGGAATTAAATTAAATGTTTTGATTTATTTAATTTAATGAGATGAAATGTTGGCATGAACGAGGTGAATTAACCCAATTTGATGAACTAGGTTAATAGACAAAAATGATGCAATTAATTAATTAGCTAGGCTAATTAAATTAATTAAGTGTAAAGAAGATGAATTTTGAGAAGAAATGATGTTAGTAGACCTGTTTCAAGTGTATGATAACATTTAGGACATTTTTCAATGTCTACAATTATCATCTAGAATAAAAAAAAAATCCTCACTTAATGTCAATGTCATCTCACAAAAAACTAATGATTTTAATTTGTTAGATTTTACACTCTCCTATAAAGGAGAGATCAAAATCTCACAATCTAAAGATTCTTGTGTAAATATGACTTCCTGCACTAAGCAAGAGATATATTTTTCACAAAATAATGAAACATCCTTTACTTTTGATCAAGAGGGTATCTTTTAGAGACTCCTCCAAGATCATTTGGTCTCCCTCCTTCAAGAACATGAAATAAATTATACTACAAGAGTTTGTTTTGCACATATCAAAGAATTCATGGTCATTCTACTAATGAATGTAAGGATTTAAGTGATAAAATTAAACATCTTAAGGAGTGTGGTGCTCGTCCTTGTGTTGAAGCACTGTGTTCCTCTAATTCATATGAATTTTCAATCTAGCAGTCATCTCATCTATTCTTTTAGCGCATCCTTGTCTTGTGCTAAGTGGGGGTGAGGGGTTAGGTAGCCTTGTCCTCATATGTCACCTGTCATTGCCTCTTTTGGCTAGTTGACCACCTTCCATGTATATGTAAGACCAAGCTTTGGATGTGGATGACATGCCTTAAGTTGGCTCACATGTGACGTACTAAGTTATCTTTAGCATTGTATTTTTTTGGGGAAACCATTCCATCCTATTGCATGACATAGCTTATTGGAAACATATGACATAGAATAGGAATTCTTGAGTAAGTTCTTATGTCTTCTTATACTTCAAATAAATTTTTCACAATAATGATGTAAGCAACCACTTTAAAGTGGCGGCATACATTGACACTCAAGTTTCACTGTGCAATTTTATTTCTTCTTGTGATGTTTCCTTTTCTTGGTGGTTTCATTGGACTTGATTTCCTCTAAGGGCATGATATTTATTTGGCTTATCCTCTCTTGGAAACATTCAACACAATGTTCCCAAAGGAGACCTTGCATGAATTAAGCAAAATTCCTTTCCACAAACCTTACACAATTTTTCATTTACAAGGTCTATGAGTTTCAAGCATATGAAGTTTTCCTTGTCTCATGGAACTCAAAGTTCATCTTTGTATGGCACCTTATCAAAGTTATCAGGAGGTATAAATTTGGTATGGTTTGAGTGGGAAGCCCAACCAAGGCATGAATTTGCCCATAGCCACTTGCGTGTTTGTGAGTGCATACCAGCCATGAGTGTATGTGTCTCACCTTTTAGGACCTCTCACCCAGTTGAAAGCTAGGAGTTTTGTCCCTCAAAGCATGACTATGCATTTTTTCAGACAAACAGCCTAGATCCAATCCACATTGTGTTGGAAAAATGGTCGAAGCTTGATCCACCTCATTTTTATTTTTACTTGATTTCCTTTATTTTAGTTATGTACATTACATGTTTGTGCATTTTTTTGTTGTTGCATATCATACATATTGTGCATGTCCTTTCATGCTTATGATGTTTTTACTTAGGACCTTACATCTTGGGGGCTTGAATGCCTCCTCGATCTTTGTTATCCTAAGACCATCTGCATTGGTACACTTGGAACCCTCTTGAATGTCTACTTTACTGTGATTTTGAAGCAAGTTCCATCTCTCACTAAAGTGGGGGATAAATGTAGTGTAGAAAAAAGTATCACTTTCTTAATTTGGGAATGTTTAATGATAAATTGGACTAATGTTGCCTTGATCTAGTTTTGTGAGGTGTTTTACACATCCACATTAGGTCTTGGGCCCTAATTTAGCTAAATCAACTTAACTTTTCCCTAATTTATTGTTATAATGTATATTTATTTACACTTTCACATTTGATTTTGGGCCCTATTGTATCTATGACCTTCATATCATCATTAATAGGCCCCCATGACCCCATATTGTGCATCACAAGGCATATTTGATTCAAAAACCTGACAAGATCAACATATAATCTTAATTTCTTGACTCCCCATCATTCTAGCTAGAAAAATAGCCCCTGTAAAAACCATTTTGCACTCTAGGTGAATGAGTCCCATCCAGGTGGGACTAATTCAGCTAGCTTAACGAATGAGTCCTATTTGAGCTATTTTTGAGGTTAGAGTGAGAAAATTTGGGTTTTAAATTTAAATTTCTTCCATGTCGGCCTTGGGTATGAAATTAACTATCATTTGAGTGGATTTCCTATATAATCAAGCTTCCAAATCATTATTTCATAATACATTCATGTTATCAAGTCAAGCATAAAAGAGTTAACCATTCCTAATGTTCACAAGGTCATCAAGATAGCATTCAAGATTATTTCTAAGACATTCAAGGGTAGATTCTTCATCAATTATTGGAGCAATTCAAGATCCATCATCATGTCAAGCATTTCAAGCATCAAGCATTTTAGTGAGCTAGTGTTGTGATGTAGGATTGAAGATCCAAGATGAAACATTGTTCTACTTCTTTTGTCAAAGATCACGATCTAAATTCTTCATGGTCATTTCATCTTGAGTTGCAATTTTTTAAGACATTATTCAAGGTATCATTGTTCATGTTTCATATCCTATGTTCATATTTCATGTCCTTCTTTCATTTTTTCATCATTTGTTTTAATTATCTAAAAGGGGTTTGACCAAGGAAAACCCTTATTCCCTAAAAATCAACACTTTTTCTCTCCTTTGTGTAATTGTTGTGATAAGGAAAAATAAATAGGAGCAAATAAATCATAACAATGAAAACAATCACAAATTTCCTAGATCATGCTAAGGTCCCAAAATCAATAATGAAGTGCAATGCAAAAAAATAATTCAATAAAAAAAAACAATATCACCTAATTCCCATGCTTTTTTGACTCATCTCCATTATTCTCCTCAACTTTGCTTTGAAATGGTCAAATTCCTTTAGATTGTGAGTGTGCAATATTAGCCTATAAGTATTTTGACAGCAAAACATTGAAGATTGTGATTACCCAAAAATAGAGTTAAAAAGATTCTTTTATAGAAACTTCATAGATTTGATGGTTGAGATTGGTTTTTGTTTGAATGGTCTAGATCGAGTGTGGGGATCTGATTGAATACTTAATTGACTTGAATGATTAGATTGATTGGACAGTTAGCTAATTTGATTGATTATATTCATTGGATAGTTAACCAATTTGATTGATTAGTCAAGAGATGTAATTGAAAGAGTGTGTGATTCAAAAGGAGATGATAGATCGGTTAGGTGAGTGAACTAAGAGAGGGTGTTAGTCAAGAATGGAAAGAATTATGCATGAGATATTAGATTGAAAATGTAGGAGACATGTGCTCAAATAGAAGAATTAATTATAAAATTAATTCCTTTCTTTGTGGAAGAAGTTTGTGTGTAGGTGATTCCATAATCAAAATGAAATATTCAATTGAAGGAAGCACTTGAAATGAGAAGGAAAAAACAATTTATTAAATCAATAGTCATTTATTTAATTAAATTTGGGAAATTAAATAAATTTAGGAAACTTATTTAATTAATCAAAAGAACAGAAATGAGAATTAATTAGCGATGTGATTAAAGTAAATTAATGTAATTTACTTAATCAACCAATTTTAGAAGAATAATGAAATTAATTAATTAAATGGTTAAAACTATTTAATTAATTAGAGGAATTAGGATGTTAGGTTATAATTAAAAGATAAAATCATTTAATCATTTTGTGGGTATCCTGAATTGATGATGAAAAATGTAGTCGCAGGCCTAAGCCATTTTTCAATGTCTACATTTTTCTCCTCTTTGACATAATT
This sequence comes from Sequoia sempervirens, assembly GCA_007258455.2. NCBI lineage: Eukaryota > Viridiplantae > Streptophyta > Pinopsida > Cupressales > Cupressaceae > Sequoia > Sequoia sempervirens. Next base: position 991,113,732 of record VDFB02281492.1, read on the forward strand.
TCATTTTGTAGTTTCTGCCAAAGAATAAAGAATAACATACCCCAGTCATGCCCTAGTATTAAATAGGTGAAGGTATGCCCCCTTGGGAAAAATGATGAATTTTTGAAAAATTCAAAAAAAATTGCAAATTGTCCTCATTAGGTAATTAAATAGCTAGAAGTTTGATGGTGGTGAATGAAATCAATTTCAACAAGGTTTAGTAAGTTAAATGGTTATTAAAAGTGTCAAAATAGTGCATCCAATACATTAGGCTTCAAAGAAAACCCTAAAAACCCCTAGGTATAAACAAAAATTGGGTAAACAGTCATCATTTCCACCCTTGGAGTTTGAAAACTTGTGATTTTGGTCTAGAGCCATCTTGCAAACTGTCTCCCATTCCTTACTTCAAGCATTGTGGATATTGCATCCGGACCTTCCGACGGATGACTGACCAAGACCCCTGGTATGTACTCCAAATCCAACTTTTAAAGTTTTAATTTTCACGCATTTCTAGGGTGTTTAATTTTATTTTTCACATGTGTCACTTCTACACTGAAAATGTATTCATATGTGACACATCTATCTGTGATATGATGCATTTGTGGAAACATGTGGTGGTTGTTTGTTTCTATGTTTAAATCAACACATTTACATGATTGTACACTTCATGTGTTATATTTAGTCGCATATGCTAGGGATAACGATGCATTTGTAATTATGCACCACATTTGTAAAATAATATGATGCATTTTCATTGTGAGTCACATTTGCAGAATAGTGTGATGCATATGTCCCTATGTGACACATTTGCTAAATACAATGACACATTTGGCTATCAAATTTTTTGAACTTTAAAGTGTAAAATTGAATTTTTATTTTGAATGATGCAAATTTATTAGCCTTGTGTTTCTAATTCAAGATATGTGTTATGCATTTATAGGTTGTTTTTGATCCACTATACACTTGGGAGTCTAGACCAACCACTTATAGATTGTGGGACCAGTTGACCAATGTAGATAAATGTTTGATATGGAATATTGGACTCCACCATGTGAAATTTATGCCCAACATCCAGGAAAACCGGGGGATGCTCACTGCACTCATTGAGCAATGGTATTCAAAAACTTTGTATTTCCATTTTCCCACAGGAGAGGCAACAGTTACATTGGAGGATGTGTATAGGATACTTAGATTACCGATTAGTGGTGAGAGGGTCCGCTATGATACATAGAGGGGTTATAGTCAGATCACCTAATACTATGTGTATGAGGATGTTAGACACCTTGGTATCGAGCACTACAAGATTAGATGGCACATGGTTGCGTAGAGATATGAGCATATTGATTGTGTGTTGTGTACTCTTATCATTGGGATCATACTGCCAGACCACTGATGGAATGGGTTTCCTGTGGCTTGGGAAGAGATGTTAGTGGGGATGTTGGAGAGATGAGTTATGTACGCATGGGGCCCCTATCTACTAGCAATGTTGTACTTCCATTTGCATGACATAACTTATAGGGAGGTGCAGTCCATGAGTTGTGGGACTACTTAATTGATGATTTAAGCATGGAAGAACATTGTTGTTTTTCATCCGCCAGTCATACATCAGCTAGATGACGGATCTCCCTATGTATTTAGGTATGTCGAGACCATTATAGAGACACATGTTTGAGATACTAGATATTGGAGGCATGTGATTGATACCATTGTGTAGTTAACTTGGAGGCCATACATGGAATGTGTGCAGTGGTAGGATGAGAATCAACACTTTGAATTCTATCATTAGACATGTTATCTAATTGGGAGGACCATTTTTGTTGTACTTTGGTAGTTTGGTGAGATTTAGGATGAGCCAAGCGACCGAGCCAAGTTTGTGAGATCTACTAAGGATGTTTCCCTATGGGGGAACATGATTCCTATAGCGATGGCACATGAATTTATTAACGCACTACAACTAGTGTAGTGGGAATGGAGGGGTGGGCTAGTAGATGCTTGTAAGATAGTAGCCTTGGATACCCTGTAGGCACATCGTAGTCTTGTGCCATACACAAATCCTAATCAGCCAGTGCCTGTAGAGAAAAATTATAGAGGTCCATGGGGTCGACGTGGTGGTAGAGGGGGTGGTTGTGGTGGTCAAGGTGGGAGAGATGGGAGAGGTGGAGGTGATGATGGTATAGGAGGAGGTAGGAAGGGTGGTCGACAAGGTCAATAAGGCAGTAAAGGTCAAGGTATGGCATTGTCACCCATCCGTGAGGGTGCAGAGGGAGAGGAGGAGACCAAGGGATAGGAGGAATGGTATGCCCTACAATTATTATGGGTCAGATACCAGAATGTGGAGGACTTTCCTAAGGAAGAGATGGAAGACGAGGAGAGAAAGCTCTGAGATTGTATTGTAGAGGAGTGGGATGTGGATGAGGGGGAGAGACTAGTGAAGGAGGAGGAGAGTTCTATAGATCAGTAGGTAGACAATTTGAAGGCTAGGGTAGAGGCCTTGAAGGAGCAGGTTAGGATTGTGTTTGCAGAGAGAGATGAGATGCGTCTGGAGAGGGACAATGCATATCAGGAGAGAGATCAGGCAGTGACACAGAGATAGGAGATAGAGTAGAGGTTTGTAGAGTTCTCCACTCTTTATAGTGGACCAGTTGAAGACATGGCTCAAGAGTTGGTTAGGGCTGGAAAATGAGATTGATACTACAAGGATTTGTGTGAACAAGAGGTACCTCCTGAGATATGGGCTCCAAGTGATTCTCAGGCACTCAGCAATAGATCACACAGTTAACATTCCCATAGTAGATCTCAGAGTAGTGGTGGTGTCTGAGGACCTTGTAGGTCAGGACCTTATGATAGGCCTCCATCCACACAATGATCATCAAGCTCTCCCTGTTAGTCACCTCCTCAGTCACCTCATTAGAGTAGTGGGAGTTTCCTATAGGGACACGTTTATGTATTTGTAGACACTATATTACAATTATAGAGCCCATGAGTTCCATCTTTGATATACATCTTGGATATTATATTGTGACATATATATATATATATATATATATATATATATATATATATATATATATATATATATATATATATATATATATATATATATATGAGATACATTTTTGGCGGTGATTATATGATGTGTTTGTTTATGTAATGCAATGATGATGATGTATGCTTTTAATTATGATTGGTGCCCTTGATTTATGATGTAATGGATGCATGTGAGTTATGATATATAGTCATTGTATGCATTGTGTTATGAAAATGTATATTATAATTATTTGATGATTTTATTTACTTATGTAAAATGGATGTGGATGTAAGATGCATGCTATTCTAATGTTCTAATGAATGCAGGTGATTTTTATTTTGTGTGTCACAGTACACCTTCTAGATGCAATGAAACAAAATTGTTAACTTGAAGATGATTTATTTTAGTGTGAAAGAAAGATATGTCATCACTTCAATGTCCTTATACTAAGTATTTGCATTTTAATCATCATTGTGCAGTTTATTGCAATGGAAAAGAAACACCATGATATGAGATAGACCAATGGTGTGCAATGTCATGCATTTGCAAAAAACAAACAATCATCATCAAAGATAAGACAATCATCATGACATGTCATTGCTCCTCTAAATCATGTTTCGAGGACATCCTTGAGGTGGCTAGTGACATGAAAATTTCAAAAAGATAGACAATAATCATGATACATCATTGCTCCTCTAAATTGTGTTGTCAAGACATCCTTTAGGTGGCTAGTGACATGACAATTTCAAAAAGATAATACAATCAATCAAAAACGAAGATATTCTCATGTAACATTTTCGTTCCTATAAATCCATCATAGGAAATCGTTGAGGTGGCTAGTTAAATGATCATATTAAAACATAAAAAAATAAATTAAAAATTATTTTCAAGACATGTAGGTTAGATCTTTGTTTGTTTGGCAAGGTTGATTTGGTGATGACGAGGCTGAATGGTCATTCTTTAGGAAGGACACATCCTAAAGAAGATTGAAATGTTGAATTTGATTATTTCCAAGTTTGGGATTTAGGAAGGACACATCCTAAATAGATGACATGATAGGGTCTAACATCAAGAAGGACACATCTTAAAGACCTGCAAGTGGCAAGAAAGAGTTTGACATCAAGGACACATCTTGAGGACTTAAGTCATTGATTTGATAGAATTTATGTTGATTCGGGAATGAAATATCCTTAATAATTTTTTTGACAAAAGAGAGTCTAACATCAAGTACACATCTTGAAGACTCATAAATGATTGACATGATAGATTTGGTGTTGATTTAGATTGGTTTGATTCATTCGATGTATGACCATGTGATATGACCAACAAGATAAAACCTTAAGAGGGCCAACATCTAGACCCTCGAGGGCTATTAAGCCTTTCCTACATTGTACATGCAAAGACCACATAGTTCGACCAGACTTTGAACAACAGGACTGACTAAAAAATATTTATTTTATTTAAATATATCTAACGTGTGTGATAGTGAATGTGATGATCCCTAAAGGACTAACCTAGTGTGGCCTCGGGGGCTCATCAACTGATGGCCTTGGCTACATTATACATGTAGAGACCGTGTAGTTCGACATGACCATTGAATTTTTTTTATGGACAAAGGATTGAGTCATGATTTTATTTTGACAAACCTAGAAGGACTAACCTAATCGTAAAGACCTCATAGTTTGACCCAAACTCAACCCATTTACAAGATGAAGATATTAATAATTGATGAAAAATCCAGTTTATTATGACAGACTACTAAAAGATTGACCTAGGGTGTCTCGGGGGCCATCAATGATGGTCTTTCCTATGTTTAAGCTCAGAGATGATGTAGTTTCAATGGACTTGAAAAACTAGAGTGACTCCATTTTTCTTTTGAGTATTTGTATGTTTTGGAATTTTTACATTTTACAACAAATGTTTATTGTGTTTTTGAAATGTTTTTGAATGTTTTTTGTGTTTTCGCAAGTGTGTTAGGACCTGGGTATGTGCAGGATCATCATGGAAGAAATAGGCCCTTAAGTGGTAAAAAATTTAGAAAAATCAGAGTTAGGCAACTTGATGTAAAAATTTGAATAAGTTATCTATATTATTTCAAAAATATGTAAGAATAGAATCTGCAGCAAATTGAATTTAGTTTCTAAACTACTAGGTTTTTTTTTAAAAATCTATTTGATGAAAATTTGAAATTTCAATGCATACTTAAATTTTAGGGAAAAAATAAGTAGTTGTCTATCTAACCACCCTAACCACAACAAAATGATAATATTTTTTATAATATTTTAGATATAAGTAGAAGACGCATGTCTTGATGCATGTGATGCATATTTTTTTGTAATTTTTTTCCAAGTAAATAATTAATTATGATTTTTTTATTACAACTTTTAAAAAATATAAAAACTCAGATGTCTGACCACCTTAACTTGTCAAAACTTCATGAAATTTCATTTTAATTTTTTTAATCCTATAGTATGCAAACCATAGAATGTCACACGTGTTCAAAATACAAAAAATGTGATACCGTTTGAAGCTATAGTTGTTTTTCAATCAGCTTATTGGTCAGGACTTTAGTCGTAATTCAAATAGAAAATGAATAATAATTATTTATTAAATTAAAAGTAAGGCATAATTTATATTGGTAGAAAGCTAAGAATCTGATTTAAAAACCCTTTTCATTTCATCAATTTTGGGTAAAAAAATGTCGTCAGCCACATACCTTACACATACCCATAATATCGCCACTTTTTGGCCCATCATGATCTTGCACATACCCACCTAAAGATCTAGAGGTTTATTCCACCAAGAATGGGTGCCAAGCATTTGCCCCTACTTAGGTACTATCTGGGATTGGATGGTAAGAGGTATTTTGTATGGTATGTTGCAAGCGTCAATTGATCTCAAGCCATAGGGATAGCAACTACTCTTATTGTGGGTGTCACAGAATGTAGGAGGGATAGTTATATTAATATGGGTGAAGGTGAAAAGACCCTATGAAGTGATAATAGATGATGGAGAAATGATTCTCTACACATGGTGCCTATTTACCAAGTTTTCTCCATGGTACTTATCCAACACACCATTGAGATGGTTTTCACTTTTGGATGGATTATTTCTCTATACTATTTTTTTTTCTTTTTTTTTGTATTTTGTGGTTTGACTGAGCTTTCTAAAGCTATGTGTAAGAATTGTGCAAGTGCAAGCTGTTTATAGGCTTAGATAATGGTTCTCCCTCTGGAGTAGACAACTAATATGCACCAGAACCAAAGGAATTTGTGATGAAACTAGGGCCTACCCAGTTAGGCTCAAACTTACCACATTTATCTCGTTCTCCCTTCTTTTTAGGATTCTGCATTAGTACCAAGTCACCAATTTCGAAATTTCTGACCAAGACCCTCTTTTGTAACTTTCAAAGATAGTTTTTATATGCTTGTAAGTGGGTCAATGGTTTTGACCTTCACTCATCTAGTAATCCTAGCTCATGAAACCTAGATATCCTATACTCTTCATCATTGATTAAACATTTCATGGACACTTAGAGAGAGGGTACTTTGACCTCATTAGGGAGAATAGCCTCTAAACTAAATACAAGGGAAAATGGGGTGGCTCCAATGGGAGTATGAATGTTGATTCGATATGCCCATAAGGCAGGGTTGAGTTGGATGTGCTAGTCATGGCCAACATCATTGACATTTTTCTTAATTTTATTGGATGCCTTGGCTTGGCCATTTCCCTATGGTTAGTAGGAAGTGGAAAAATAGTGTTGGATGTCGAATTTTTTGTACAATTTGCAACCATCTTAGTTTTTGAAGGGATGACCATTGTCCATGATTATGGACTATTGAATATTGTAGTGGTAAATGATATAATTAAGAATGAATGTTGTGATTAGGTTATTGGTCATGTACATAAGGGGGATGGCCTCTAACCATTTGGTAAAGTATTCGGTGGCAGTTTTAATGAATTTATGACCATTTTAGGAAGTGGGATGAATTTTTCCCACAATGTTGAGTCTCGATTGAGCAAAGCGCCAAGGCAAAGTGATGGGCCTTAGTCCCTACATTGGAGCATGAATGAGATCACTAGGAACTTGATATTCTCTACATATTTTAACAAATCAATATAACCTCTTGTTCAATGGTCAGAAAATAGTATCCTAGCCACATAATCTTTTTGGAAAAGGTAGGACCACTGGAGTGGGCCCCACAAATTCCTTGGTGAAATTCACGTAAGGTTGTTTTTTTTTAGGGTTATCGAGACATTGGAGTAGGGAATTGTCAAAGGCTTGTTGGTATAAGGCATCCCCAATGATGGCGTAATGAGAGGATTTTGGGATAAAGTTCTTGCATTGGTTATTGGATAAGTTATCAGGTAAAATCTGGGAATGGAGATAATTATAAGTGTCTAGGTACCAAGGTGACTTGGGATGAACGAGTTCACAAACCATTTCAGATTCTCAGATGTTGAAAGATGGGACCAATAGTTGTTCCACTAAGAACTCGTATTGTGACACATTGTTAGGTACGTCCAAGAGAAATCCAATGGTTTCCATGACATTTGTTGCTTTGTTTTGTGATTGGGGTATCTAAAAAAAGGTGATGTTGACAAAGTAAAGCTTGAAGCAATCGACCATTTTCTTATAGGGAGTCAATTTCTCATCCTTTATGGCATAGCCATCATTGACTTGATTGATAACTAACTGTGAATCTTTGAAGACCTGTATAATTTTGATCTTCCACTTGACTTCCATACAAAATCATGTTAATAGGGCCTCATATTCTACAATATTATTTCTAAAAGGGAATTTTATTTTGAATATTTTTGGTATCATGTCACCTTGTGGGGTGATGAATAGTACCCCAACACTTGACCCATGATTGGTATAAGAGCCATCAAAGTACATCCTCCATAAATTACTTGTATCAACAATGAAGAGTAACTCATCTGGAAAATGAACGATGAGGTGATGTTTTGCTTGTGTTGGTGCATCTACGATTTGATCCATTATTACCTATCCTTTTATTGCATTGTACTTTAAATATTGGATGTCGTATTCACTAAGGATCATGACTCATTTTTCTAATCACCCTATTAATGTTGCTCTACTAAGAAGATACTTGATTGGATTAATTTTTGTCTATTAGCTTTGTTTGATGGTTCAACATGTAATACCTTAACTTCTATGTCGCAAAGACCACTACTAGGAAAGCCTCTTTGATAGGATTGTAGTTGAGTTCATACTTCACCAAGGTCCTGCTAATATAGTAGATTACTCTTTCCTTTTCCTCATGGTCATTTTGAGCAAGTAGTGCCCCTAGTGTTGTTGTGGTTGTGGAGACATGTAATATGAGGGGCTTCCCATCAATTGGTGGCATCAACACAGGTGGTGTTAGGAGATACTCTTTTATATATTGAAAGGCTTCCTAGAATTTGGTGGTCCATATGAATGGGATCCTTGTACATAATAGGTAATGAAATTGGTAGCATTTGTTAGTGAGTTGAGCAATGAATCTCCTAATAGATTGTAGTCTCCCTTGTAATGTCTTTAATTGAATAATTTTCTTGGGTCCAGGCATGTCGATGATGGCTTCCACCTTGGCAAGATCAACTTATATGCCACTATGCAAGACAATGTATCCCAAAATAATTCTGGATTTTACCCCAAAGACACACTTCTTATGGTTGAGACGGACCTTGTATTCTTCTAGTCATTCAAAAACTTTATCTAAAACCTTTAGATGATCAGTTTTTGTTAAGGAATTTACCAGGAGATCATCAACATAATCATCCATTAGGGTATGCATTAGGTCATGAAATATTGTAGTCATTGCCTACTAGTATGTAGCTCTTGCGTTTTTCAAACCAAAGGGCATGACCTTCTAGAAATAGGTACCCTAGGGACAAGTGAAAGTTTTTTTATGTAGCTCTTCCAGAGCAATAAAAATTTGATTATTATTCAAAGAAACCATCCATAAAGAGAAAAATCTCATATCTTGCTGTAAGATCCATGATCATGTCGATGCTAGGGAGAGGAAAGACATCCTTAGGGAACACCTTGTTTAAATATCTGAAGTCAGTACATATGTGGATTTGAGAATTTGGTTTTGTGATAGGTACTAGATTGGAGATCTAGTCTACAAAATCAATAGAACTGATAAAGCCAACATCCAAGAGTTTCTTCAGTTATATCTTGACTAACAAGGTGATTTGTGGATGCATTTTCTAAATTTTTTGCTTTAATAGTTTAGCATCTAGATTCAATGGCAAGTGATGTAAGACTAGCTCATGGTCCAACCCAGGCATGTTGGCATATGACTAGGAAAAATTACCCCTGTGCTATGTGAAGAATTCTTGGAAGTTGGGATTTTCTTCTTTTGTCAAGGAAGACATTACTAACACTATCTTAGGATCTTCAAGTGCTCCAATTTTGACCTCTTGTGTATCTTCAATTAGAATCAGTGATTTCTCTTGTGTGATGGGGAGAAAGTTCAACCCTCCATCCTTAGGCACCTCAGGGATATTTTCACCTTCAGATATGTCCTTTGTTTTTACTTTTTCCTGATCAGAGGATGCCTCATGGTTTTAACCCAAAGACCTTTCATTTTTCTCTTTATTATTATTTTTGTGACTAGAGGGTGATGTAATCTCCCTAAAGCATGTTGCCACATCAATTTCTATCATGAAACCAACTTTATGTCTCCCTATGGAATTCCTTCTCTCAATCCCATGAACTCAGCAATAGCTTCATCGATCCGAAAGGTATCCAAAGATGGGACCTTGTTGGTTCCAGTCTACCATTTGTAGGTAGACTAGGGAAATTCCATCATCAATATTTGAAAAAGGTGGGGAAGCAGCCGATAAGGTAAGCAATGAGGTATCGACTCAGATGTTGACATTCATATAGTTGGTTACCTTAGGGCTAGGTGTATCTAAATAATGGAAAATGTTACTTAGTTCATAAGTGCTACAGGCATAAGATTCCCATTCCAAATTCTTATAATCATTATCATCATAAAATCCATTGTCAGAATCCTTTGATGTCTTTACACATTTTGAAGCACGTACTTCCTTATTTGAAGGAAAATTGGTTTTAGTGGTACCAACCTTTAGTGGTTTCCATCCTAACACAAGGTTCTTCCACCATTTAGTAGGTATGTAGTGTTCTCTTCTTCCATTTTTTTTTATGCCCAAACCACTGGCTCCATCATACCCTTTTTCTTGCATCATTAGAAACCATTTACCATATATCTCTATTGGAACTAGTGTCTCCTCTTCTTTATATACCTAGTCAGACACATCCTCAATATCTTCTTTGCCAAGGTCTCCCCACTTAAGGAAAGTAGTTCTGGGAGGTACATGAATTAGGACCTTAGGTTCCATGTTGTAACATAGATTTCCATATAACTTTCATGATTTTGGAATTGTGGTGATGCAAAAGGAAGTGTTCATGTTGTATTCTCCACATCCCTTGTCCTAGATCTAGATCTCAGGGTCTAGGGATTTGGCAGCAAATGTAGAAGATGTGGAGGTAGATGATTGAGGGACATAAAATATCTTGGTGAGTGTTGAGGGATCAATGTATTTGGATGATTTTGACTTTGAGGCCTCATAGTTAAGTGGCACCTAACATTTAAAGACTCCTTGTAGGTTAATCCAATACTCAAAGGGATCAAGGTCACCCTTGATAGTAATTTTGGTGTTGTCGTAGGGAAAATTTAGGCATTCATGATACGTGGAGGGAATAGGCTTCATGGCATGAATCCATGGTCAACTAAGGAGAAGATTATAAGGGATTTCTAGATCCAATACTTGGAAAATCATATCCAACATTATGGGTCCCACTCAGAGTGGAAGTGTTATTATGCCTTGGGAGGATCATTCATCATCATCATAACCTTTTATGACTATGTTGTTTATCTTATCCACACATGCTTCAGAAAAACCAAGTGCCTTAACCTATTTTAAGGAACAAACATCCAATCTCGTTCCACTGTCTCTCAAGACTCATTTGATCTTATTTTGATGGATGAAGGATTTAGTGTGTAGTGAATCATTATGGTTCATCTTTTGGGTTGAGTAGTCTTTTTCAAAGAGGGTAACATGGGGATAGCTCTCAAGGAATCCAACCATGGCTTGAAATTGGTCAACATTGATGTTGTCTAGACTAGAGGTTTCTTTAAGCATCTTATCTAGGATGGCCCTATGCTCAAGTGATGTGTGTAGCAATTCCAATATGGATATTTGTGTTGGGGTTTTCTTCATCTGATCTAGCAAGTTAAAATGGCCTTTAGCTTGGGACTACTTGGGATGCGAAGGGGAAAGTATGGTTATTTTAATTTTGTGAGTGTTTACAACTCACTCTAGGGTCTTCCTAATGGTGATGGTGTTGATATGTTCATTTGCAGATCGAAGATGGAGGATTTTGTTGTAATTATAGCCAATAGTCGTATAATTTCCTGAGTTATTGTTATTAGTACCTAAATTAGAGGCTTTCCATAAACTGTGATCTTGAATGGTATTCTTGTATATCATGTGATCTCTATGGAAGTTTGTTTTTGTTGTCCCTCTAACTCAATTACTTTGTCTTCAATAAGGTTTTGAATAATATTTTCCAGTTCCCTACAAGCGGATGTTCTATGTCCTTTACCTTAATGATATTCAAAAATTGAGTTATCGTCCCACTAAGAGGGTTTAAAATTATAAACGTAAGACATGGGTTCCCATAGTTTATGCCACCTTATTCAACAAGTTTCTTCAATACTGTTTCAATGGGTTCTCGAGGGGAGTATATTCATGTTTAATGTATTTCCTAGGTGGTCTCTGTTTCCCCAATCCATGATTGTTTCATATGGCATTTTTCATTGGCATAGGGGTTTGTGGTGTAGTTGTTGAGGCTTCAAGTCCTCTTAGAGTGATAGCAAGACTATTTTTCTTACAACTTTGGTATCCACAACACCGTTGTTTTTTAAATTTTTGTTTCAAGACTAGTATATATATTTTTCATTGATTGTGTGTTGATTGTTTGTACTCTTAGTGAGCACAACGAGTGATTTCTCAATCATTGTTCCTTTTTCCACTATGTCTACAAAGTATGCACAAAAATGAACTTACAAGGGATATTGTAAAGAATCTAGGAGGTTTTCAAATAACATGTCCACCTTTTTCTTTTCAGGGATCTCCACCTCGCATCAGCTCACCAAGTTTCTCCATCTTTGGAAGTATTTGATAAAGGACTCTCCCTCTTCTTGTTTTGAGGTACACAAGGTGGCTAATGTGATATCATTTTCAATGTTAAAGGAATATTTTTGTACAATTTTTTTGTCTAACTTGGACCATGTTGTTATGCCCCTAGGTAATCATGAAAACCACTCAAGTGCAAGACCTGTAAGAGTTCTAGGGAATAATCTCATCAAGTATGTGTTCTCTGAGGCAATGTCAACACATGACATACTAAATTCTCTAATGTGCTCTATTAGGTTACCCATCCCTTTGTACTTTGAAAATATCATAATTGTGTATCCTTGTGGAAAAGGAGGCATGTAGATACTCCTATCAAAGGTGTATGGATGCAAGTCCTTCATGTTGTAGGATTTTTTTGTTTTTACTTGCATGTTCTCAACTTGTTTCTATAAAGAAAGCATTTGTGTAGTTGGAGCATCCACCTATGGCTTTTGTATGCCATTTGCATTGTCAGGTCTCACATTTTGTGTAGGTACATGGTAGATGTATGAAGGTATCTTTTGTTGTACTAGAGGTATATGTGTATATGAGGTGTTCATGTTGGGTTTCCCTTGCATGATTTGACCTCTCAGTTGTGCATGGGTACCTTGTTGTGATGTGTTTGATGTAAAGATATTTGATTGAAATCCTCGTTGTGTTGAATTTGCATGAGGTGATGTATGTGTGCCTTGTTCCCCTTGTGTAGCACTATTTTGTGAGATAACATGACTATATGTGGTACCCTTGACATTAATCATGGGTGTGCATCCTGAACCTGAAAATCTTATTCTATTGCATCCATAAGGATTGTTTGATGAAGTATTCAAGGTGTTTGTTGAGGTCCCAAATGGATTAGTGCTTGTTGGTTGTATTGTTGACTGTGTTATAGGTGCTAATGTTGATTGGGTTGCATCCCGTGTCATGGACTATGTAACAGATGATGGTATAGGTGGAGCTGTGAAGGGCATCCCAAAAATGAGAGTAGCGTGAAATATTGAAAGACTCTATGTAGCTCCTCCTAAAAGTATATTAAGGTTTACCTAAGGTATTACATTCTATGGAATATGTGTCATATGACCCTAGTTTTGGTTTGAGACATTTCTAGGAGAAGTCACCGCTCGTAGCATGTTTATGTCAAATTCAGTTGGTAATTTAACTCCATCCTCTTGGAGTTTGGCTAAAAATATCTAAGGGTCGAGCATGCTGAGCTCATCAACAAATTCAACACCGTCAGGATCCTCAGTTGCTACCTCAAGTTCCTGAATAGTGATACTACCTTGGTCATCTCTTATGAGGAATATTTCAAATGGGTTGACATATGATATAGACCTTGTAGGTTCTTATGATGTTGACTGAATATGTGGGGTATTTTTAATGACCTGGTGAGGTGTAGGACCGAGGTTCAGTTCGCTAGTGGGACTGTAAAGGTCCTCATGTTGTTGTGAAGGGTCCATTTCTAATCATCTCTTTTGTAATCTGGTCTGGACCATAAGATAAGACTTTCTCAAAGAAGGATGACACGTAAATGTAAATTGTAGGGTATGCAACTACCTAAGATGTGAGATTATAAGCTATGATTTTTTTGTTTTTATGGCATAAATTATCACATGCAATGACTAAGGTATAATCAAAACTATATGTCAATATCTTTGGATAACTAAGGGATGAGTCACTAACTGACCAAGTTTGATGCAAGGTTCCAACTAGGATTGCCAATGATGTTTTAGGATAAATACTAGAATGACTAAGTTACAGGTTGACTAGTTGGAGTTCAAACAAGCTTAGTGAGTTTGAGGTATTCCACTAAGATGACAACATAAAAATTATTAAATTATATGTCAAGGGAAATCAGATTTGAATCATTGTTTTCAATAAAGGTAAGACAATTTATCTACCCTAAGGTCTAAAAAGTGTTATGCACAAGGATTTTCCTAGGTATGCTAAGGATGATCTAGGTAATGCAATGATGAAACTATTAGGAAAACTAAGGATGAACCTAAATATGAGTAGGTCACAAGTTTGGATCAGGTTTACAATAGAGGGAAAATTATTTAATGAGACCCTATAGTAAATCTTCTAATTTTATAGTTTATTAAATGTAATATTTTTTGTGACATAGAGATGAGTCGTTCCAGACTACAAATGTGGTTCAAAATATCAGATGCATCATAGAAGTTCATAGATGAAGTTTATAGTCTCATATGCATTTCAGGATGAACCTAAATATTAGCAGGTCACAAGTTTGGATCAAGCTTATAGCAGAGGGTAAATCATATAATGAGAGGCTAAAGTAAATCTTCTGAGTTTCCAGTTTGTTAATGCAATATTTTCTGTGATAGGCAGATGCATTGTTCCAGACTACAAATGTGAGTTTAGGAGATCAGATGCATTCTAGGATGAACCTAAATATGAGCAGGTCATAGGGTTGGATCAAGTTTATAGCAGAGGGTAAATCAAATAATGAGACCCTGCAATAAACCTTCTGAGTTTCCAGTTTGTTAAATGTAAGATTTTTTGTGATAGGAAGATGCATCGTTGTAGACTATAAATTTGGTTTAGAAGATCAAATGTGTTTAGACTACAATAATTGAGGCTCATTTTTTCAAATGCGTTGCAGGTTTTGGAATTTTGACTTAGAATGTCATATGTGTTTTCTATTGAAACAGTTGTGAATCAATATGTTAGATATGGGTTTTTGTGTGACAAATGCATTGAACAGTGAACTAGTCCTAGGTTTTGAAAAAAAATAGACTTGTTTAAGATTGACTCTTGGATGTTTTTGTTTGATCAAGATTGATTCAACACACGTAAGACACTCCAAGCAGAGTGTTTGAAATAAATAAACAAATAATTACAACCTTAAGGATGGCAAGGAAAATATACATTGGACTTCCACTTAGAGTTTCCTCCAACTACACTATCTAGAGTGGATGACTTAGGATCTTGGTATCACTAGCTCCCCTCCATGACACACACTTCTCAGGCTGACCAAGATCCATATTCTTGCATGAACAAGAAATTTTTCATCTCTACTATTAGACTGCATGTATAACGTTGGTCGGCTTGGGAATGACCATTCCTACACCAGTAGATAGAAGGTTTATGGAAATCTAAACAAAAGGTTTTTAATCAAGGCACCCATTCGGGTGGTTATACACAAGGAAAGATTAGCTCCAACAAGGAGGTTTCTTAGCTACTAGAAGTTATGCTCTATAGGTTTTAACATAACACATAGATACTAAGGGAATCACTTGTCTGTATAACACATCTGTACCTGTAATGGTAAGATTTTTAGTAGCATTCACATTTATATACTAGTTGAGAGTAGCTTGGATTTAGCTCATTTCCTATTGGATCTTCCCCACTCATGACCTGGGAGGGAAATTCTGACTCTCTAAAAGGTAACATAGAATAAGGATAGGTCTAGTTTTTTTTATCACTGATGTTTCCCAAGGTGAGAGCATATAAACTTACCAACCTTATCAGGTATAGAAGATAATCATAAATCAAGCTTAATTAATAACAGCCTATTATGTGGAGACTCAAAGAAATATTAATTAACCATCTAATTAATAAAAGAAATCCTATATGAAGACTACAAACATGAAAGAAAGCAAGATACGATAGGAGTTTCAGATTATTATTTTTTGACAATCATCCTACAAAACCACATGTTAGAAGTTTGAAAGTTTTTATTTTGTCTTCTATCAATCGTCCTGCAAAAACTAGGTTAACTCCAGTAGATCACACATTGTAAATAATGAATTAGTAATAACAAACATTAACTATTAAAATTAAAACTCAGAATTTTAGAATTTAGATTTTTTTTTTCACTAGTCAGATGTGTCACAAGAAGCCACAGATGCATCATTTCTAGTCAAATGCATTATTTTCCTCTTTATATGTTGTTCATGATTTTAGATGCATCATTCCTTGTCGTAGATGTGTTGATATGTACTTGTTCCTAGAAAAAATGAAATTTTCTACTAATTTTCTTGAAGTTTGTGACTTCATGTCAAGTTCACCAAATGTGATATGGGAAAATAAACAAGAACAAAGAAAGCATAACAATGAAAAAAATCACAAATTTCCTAGATCATGCTAAGATCCCCAAATCAATAATGAAGTAAAATTGTGATAAGGAAAAATGGAACAAAGAAAGCATAACAATGACAAGAATCAAAATTTACATAGATCATGCTAAGACCCCCAAATCAATAATGAAGTGCAATGCAACAAAAAAATTTAATAAACAAGAAAAATATCACCTAATTCCCATGCTTCCTTGACTCATCTCCAATATTATCCTCAAATTTTCTTTGAAATGTTCAAATGTCCTCAGATGATGAGTGTGCAATATTATCCTGTAAGTATTTTGACAATAAAAATTTGAAGATTTCATTACCCAAAAATAGAGTTAAAAAGCTTCTTTTATAGAAACTTCATAGATTCTATGGTCAAGATTGATTTGTGTTTGAATGGTCCAGATTGAGTGTGAGGATATGATTGAATAGTTAAGTGAACTGATTGATTAGATTGATTGGATAGCTAATTCTAATGATTAGATTGATTCGATAGTTAGCTAATTTGATTGATTGGTCATGAGATATAATTGAAAGAGTGTGTGAGTCAAAAGGAGATGACATATCAGTTAGGTGAGTGAACTGAGAGAGAGTGTTAGTCAGGAATGGATAGAATTATGCATGAGATATTAGTTTGAAAATGTAGGAGACATACATGCTCAAATAGAAGAATTAATTATAAAATTAATTCCTTTCTTTGTGGAAGAAGTTTGTGTGTAGGTGATTCCATAATCAAAATGAAATATTCAATTTAAGGAAGCACTTTAAATGAGAAGATAGAATTAATTAATTAAATCAATAATCATTTATTTAATTAAATGTGGAAAATTATATAAATTTAGGAAAATTATTTAATTATTAAGAAAAAGAGATTTAGTTTAAATGACATAATTAATTAAATTTTGGAAACATATTTAATTAATCAAAAGAAGAGATTAGAATTAATTAGTGATATGATTAAAGTAAATTAATGTAATTTACTTAATTAACCAATTTTAGAAGAATAATTAAATGGTTACAACTATTTAATTAATTAGAGGAATTAGGATGTTAAGTTCTAATTAAAGGATAAAATCATTTAATCATTTTATGGGTATCTTGAATTGATGATGAAAAATGCAGACAAGCCTAAGCCATTTTTTGTGTCTACAATTACAAATCTAGGTTCTTTGAAGACTTTAAGACCATTGAAGATTAGGTTACAAGCTTGTTAGAGTTGTCTCCGTATTTTCAAGGTGAAAATATTCACTAAAAGGTCTTCTACAACCCCGAAATTAGGGTTTCGAATCAAGAAAATTGGAGAAGTAGATTGAGCAGAGCGACAAGTGTTGATCAAAACTTTCAATTCCCAAAAATTCCAAACTGGACGCATTTGTCATAAATGGTGAATCAGTCCCACTATAGGTGTTTTATTTAGATCTTTACAGATTTGGATACCCACTCCCGAAAACCTACTCCTATGCAAAAATCTAGAACTAGGACTCATTCACCTAGAATGGTGAATGAGTCCCACTAGGTCAAAAAGTTAGAATTTATAGCATTTCAGAGCTCCTTTCAACTTTCTCCAGATTTCCATTTGAACCCCTTTCATCTTACTTCTTTCTATTCTATTGCATTTACTTTTATAGGGCATTTAGTGAAGATTTACATCAATTGAATTAGGGTTTTTTATTCCATTTTGCATGTCATTGTCTTTTCCAAGTTTGAACTTGGTGGTAAACTCTTGTACTCTAAAATTGTACCCTAGGATAGTACCTTAGCAGATCTCTAATCTTGATCCCACTCTTGGGTTGAGATCTCTAGGGCATCCTTCAATGTTAGTTGGATAAAAGTGACGTTCTATGTCCAAAACCATAAAGCATCCATTTTTCAACTAAACATTTTTGTGAACCTACATTTAGAATCCCTTTTTTTCTGATTTGGAGTCCATCTTCATCCTAGATCTACCTTCCATAGACTTTGCATTAGGATTTGCATTAGTTAATTGACATTCTAGAGTTTCAAATTTTGTATTAGTAAAAGTGCATATAGGTTGCATTTTTGCATGTTAAATCATTGAAAATCATCGAAAAACTCCTTTTTCACTTATCATACACAACATACAACATAAAAATCATAAAATTAACTTAAAATTTTATAATTTTTTTGAAAAAAATCCCTACTGGGACTCATTTTCCACCTTGGGAAAATATTTCCCATTGCACCCCTGAAACCACCTTTTACAACACTAAAAACCTTGCTTCTACATTTTTGTTTGCTTCCATTAACTATCTGCTTAAGTTGGGTGAGTTTTTGTTACATGCATTTCACTAAATCTAGCTTAATTTAGTCCATTTCATGCATTTCTCAATTCAAAATATGCATTTACAACAGGTATGTGTAGGATCATCATGGAAAAAACATGCCCTTAAGTTGCGATGAAATTCAGAAAAATCAGATCTAGGCAACTTGACGTAAAAATTTGAATAAGCTATCTATATTATTTTAAAAATATGTAAGAATAGAATCTATAGCAAATTGAATATAGTTTATAAACTACTAGGTTTATTTTTTTTAAAAAAATCTATTTGGTGAAATTTTGAAATTTCAATGTAGTAGCATTTAAATTTCAAGGAAAAATAAGTAGGTGTTTGTTTGACCACTTTAACCACAATAAAATTATAATATTTTTTTATAATATTTTAGATATAAGTAGAGGACTCATGTCCCAATGTGATGCATATTTTTTTATAGTTTTTTTCCAAGTAAATAATTAATTATGAGATTTTTATTACAACTTTTAAAAAATATTAAAACTCATATGTCTAACCACCTTAACTTGGTCAAAACTTCATGAAATTCATTTATTTTAATCCTATAGTATGCAAAGCATAGAATGTGACACATTTTTTCAAATTCAAAAAATGTGATACTTTTTGAAAGCTATAGATATTTTTCAATCAGCCTATCAATTAGGACTTTAGTTGTAATTCAAATAGAAAATGAATAATAAATATTTATTAAATCCAAAGTAAAGCATAATTTATATTGGTGGAAAGTTGAGAATCTCCTTTAAAAACCCTTTTTCATTTCATCAATTTTGGGTAAAAAAAAGTCGTCAACCATATGCCCTACACATACCCATCATATCGCCACTTTTTGGCCCATCATGGTCCTACACATACCCCAATATTTCACTTTCAGTTTTTTGCATAGTGTAATCAACAAATTACCTTGTTTCAAATCTGAAAATTGCATTTCACTTTAGGTCATAAAATTGCACTTTATTTACTTTTCCATAATAACATGTTTTATTTCAAGAGATGTGGCTTTGATATGGTTAAAAATGGATTGCATGAGTACAACATCCCCTCTTATGAGTTCAATTTAGATTACAACAATGAGGTCATTAAAAAAAATGTTAGTTATCCTTCTACTATCTTTCATAATTATGAGAACATCCTAGAGCAAGCAGATCAAACCATTGATAATGAAGATGAAGATAATGAAGTAGTATTAGACTCTCCTTAAGTAAGGTACAGTAATATTATTCCACCTCAACTAATCTTTAACCTCCCTTCACACAAACCAAAAATTCAAAAAAAACCCAAATTCATCCTCTACCCACCTACAAATAATGTTTCATAATAGTCGAGTCATACTACATTACTCATACATATAACACTAGAAACAATATGCAACCAAGAAAACCAACCCCAACAACCTTACATTTTCCTAATCCTATGTTACCCGATCCTCCTCATTTAACTTCGCATAGTGGGAAGGAGTATGATATTGTTGAAAAAATTAAGAATACTCCTACAAAGATATCCCTATGGAACCTAATTCAGAATTCACCTAATTATCACAGTATGCTTCAAACAACCTTACAACAAGATTTTATCCCTTCTAATGTGCAACCAAATGACATAGCATCCATGATTCAAGGACTAAATTCTAACATTATTTTCCACCAAAGTGAGCTCCCTACTTTGGAAGTGCAAAACCAAAATAAAGATTTCATGATAATATCTCAATGAAAATGAAAAGGGATAAAGATAACCCTTGTAGATAATGGCTCCACCCTTAATGTGTGTACTGTGATCCTTTGGATGGGCTTGGCATTGATAAATGAAACATTCAACCTGATTCTTTATCTATTAAGGGATTTTATAATGTAGGAAAACAACCAGTTAGTGTGATCACTTTACCTATTATAGCTAGAAATGCCACATTAGAAATAATGATCCATGTTATTCCTCATGATATTTCATATAATCTCCTAGGCAAGCCATGGATTCAGGTAATGAATGGGGTGCCTTCTACTCTTCATCGTAAAATGAAATACATCTATAACAACAAAGTGTACACACTTGAAGCAGACCCTAACCCAAATAGTTGTTTAAACATTGAGAAAAAAAAGGAGAATTCCTTAGCAACATTGACACCAACTACACAAGTATAAAGCATGCAACAAAAAGAAAAATAAAAACACATTGAAGAAGTCACTAAGTTATTAGATGATTGGGGTTCCATAGATTTTACACCAACATTCATGGATGGGTAAAAGATCATAAACAAAGATTCAAATAAGGTAATGAGAACACAAAACTCGGAAGAACCTTCGAAAGCATTGACCTCAACCAACTTAGAACAAAAGACCACAAATTACACAACAACCTTTGAGAAAGTTGATTATGAATGACCAATGAATCCAAAAGAAATCAAAAATATTTATGGAAAAGGTTATGAAGTTATGAAACAACTTGGCTATAGTGGTAAAGGATGTCATGCTAAAGAACAAGTTATCTATGTCCCAATAGACCCTCACACACAAGAAAAAAATCATGGTCCTGGTTATTGTCCTTTGATAGAAATAAACAAACCTTCACCTAGTACCAACATTGTTTCAAAACATCCTTCTAATCTAAATTTAACAGTAGTGCATCCTAAACTAATAATCACTAGTGGTCTTGATTGTTATCATTTGCAAGAAACAAAGAAATCCTTGCTTAATGTCAATGTCATCTTGCAAAACACTAATGATTTGAATTCATTAGATTTAACACCCTCCTATAAAGGAGAGAACAAAATCATGCAATCTAAAGAGCCTTGTGTAAGTATGAAATCTTGTACTAAGAAAGAGATATATTTGTCACTAAATAATGAAACATCCTCTACTTTTGATCAAGAGAGTATCTTGTTGACACTCCTTCAAGATCGTTTGATCTCCTTCCCTCAAGAACATGGAAGAAATTCTACTACAAGAGTTCATTTTGTGCATATCATAGAGTTCATGGTCATTCTACTAATAAATGCAAGGCTTTGAGTGATAAAATTCAACAACTTAAGGAGTGCGGTGCTCTTCCTTGTGTTGAACCACCTCTTTCCTCTAATTGATATGAATTTTCAGTCTAGCATTTTTCTCATCAATTATTTTGGCTCATCTTTGTCTTGTGCTAAGTGTAGGCAAGGGGTTAGGTAGCCTTGTCCTCATATGTCACCTATCGTTTCCTCTTTTGGATAGTTGACCCAATTCCATTTATATATAAGAGCGAGCTTGGGATGTGGATGACATGCCTTAAGTTGAATCACATGTGACATAATGAGTTATCTTTTGCATTGTATTTTTGGGAGAAACCCTTCCATCCTATTGAACGATGTAGCTTATTTGAAACATATGACTTGGTATAGGGATTTTCGAGTAAGTTCACATGTATTCTTCTACTTTAAATAAATTGCTCGCAATAATGTTGTAAGCAATCTCTTTAAATTGGGATCATACATCGACACTCATGTTTCACTGTGCGATTTTCTTTCTTCTTACGATGCATCCTTTTCTTGGTGGTTTCATTGGGCTAGATTTCCTCCAAAAGAGTGATATTTCTTTGAATTTTCCTCTCTTGGATACATTAGGAACAATCTTCCCTAAGAAGAGACCATGCATGAATTAAGAAAAAACCCTTTAAAGAAATGTTACACTATTTTTCAATTACAAGGTCTATTAGTTTCAAGCATACGAAGTTTTTCTTGCCTCATGGAACTCAAAGTTCATCTTTGTGTGGTGCCTTATCAAAGTTATCAGGTGGCATAACTTTGGTATGGTTTGAGCAGGAAGCCCGACCAAGGCATGACTTTCCCCATAGCCACTTGTGTGTGTGAATGCATACCAGCCATGAGTGTATGTGTCTCACCTTTTAGGACTTCTCACCTGGCAGATAGCCAAGAGGTGCATCACCTCCAAGTGAGTATGCATTTTTTTCGAACAAATAGCTAAGATTTTATCCACATCGTGTTGGACAAACAGTTGAAGCTTCATTCACCTCATTTTTATTTTTACTTGCTTTCCTATCTTTTCGTTATTGACATTGCATGTTTGAAAATCTTGTTTTGTTCCATAACATATATATTGTACGTGTCCTTTCATGCTTATTGAAGTTTGACTTTGGATCTTGGATCCTGGGGGCTTGACCGCCTCCTCGATCATTGTTATCCTAAGACCATATGCATTGGTACACTTGGACCCCTCTTGAATTTCTACTTTAGTGTAAGTTTGAAGCAAGCTCCTCCTCTCACTAAAGTGGGGGCTAAATGTAGTGTAGAAAAAAGTGTCCCTTGCTTAATTTGGGAATTTTTAATGATAAATTGGACTTAATGTCGCCTTGATATAGTGTTGTGAGGTATTTTACACATCCACATTAGGTCTTGGTCCGTCCTTACGCTAAATTAACTTAACTCTACCCTATTTTAGTGTTGTAAAGTGTATTTATTTACACATTCACATTGTATTTTGGGACCTATTGAATATATGACTCAAACCTATCATTATTAATAGTCCTCGATGACCCCATATTGTGCATCTCAAGGAATATTTTAGTGAAAAACCTAACAAGATCAACATATAAGCTTAACTTCTTGACCCCTTGACATTGTAGCTAGCAAAACAACCCCTATGGGACCCATTTTCCACTCTAGGTGAATGAGTCCCATCCATGTGGGACTCATTCACCCAACTTGGTGAATGAGTCCCATTTTAGCTATTTTCAAGGTTAAATCAAGAAAACTTGGGTTTTAAATTCAAATTTCTTCCATTTCGGCCTTGGGGATCAAATTAACAGTCATTTGAGTGGACTGCCTATATAAGCAATGCAAGATCAATCATAATTTCAAACATTTCAAACATCAAGCATGTTAGTGAGCTAGTGTTGTGATGTAGCATTGAAAATCCAAGATCAAACTTTCCTCTACTTTTATTTTAAAGATCAAGATTTACATCCTTCATGGACATTTCATGTTGAGTTGCAGATTTGAAAGACATCATTCAAGATATCATTGTTCATGCTTCATATCTTGTATTCATGTTTCATGTCCTTATTTCATTGTTTCATCATTTGGTTTAATTACTTAAAATGGGTTTGACCAAGGCAAACCCCTATTCCCTAACAATCAACACTTTTTCTCTTTCTTTGTGTAATTGCAGATCTAGGTGCTTTGAAGACTTGAAGATCATTGAAGATTAGGTTACAAGATTGTTGGAGTTTTCTCCCCATTTTCAAGGTCATAATCTTCACTAAAAGGTCATCTACAACCCCAAAATCAAGGTTTTGGATTTAGAAACCTAGACAAGAAGATTGAGAAAAATGAGAGGTGCAGATAAGAACTTTGAATTCCCAAAAAGTCCAAACTGGACTCATTCACCATAAGTGGTGAAAGAGTCCCACTATAGGTGTTTTTCTAAGATCTTTGCATATTTCGATACCCATTTTCCCAAAACCTATTGTGCAAAAATCTAGAACTGGGACTGATTCGCCCAGAATGGCAAATTAGTCCCACTAGGTGAAAACATTAGAATTTCTAGCATTTCAGAGCTCCTTCAGAATTTCTTCAAATTTCTAAGTGCACCCCTTTCATATTACTACTTTCTATTCTATTTCATTTACTTTTATAGGCCATTTAGTGAATATTTACATTGAATTAGGGTTTTGTATTCCATTTTGCATGTCTTTTTCTTTTCCAAGTTTCAACTTGGTGGTGAACCTCTCTTGTAATCTGAAATCATACCCTAGGACAATCCCTTAGTAGATATATTGCCTTGATTCCACTCTTGGGTTGATACCTCTAGGGAATCCTTGAATGTTAGTTGGAGAAAAGTGATGTTCTATCTCAAAAACCATAATGCATCCATTTTTCATCTAAACAACAACAATGGAAGGTGTTATTTTGAAGACAATCATACTGTTTTGTATCATCCTATGTTGCAAAATTGTATGTGTTAAGAAGCAAGCAACCCACTATGAGACAACCCCTTATATTCAAACAAGGAGATTCAAATAACTAAAAACCCACATTATTTTTTCCAAAATACAACTATTTTGTGCACTTTTTTTTAGTCATCTGAAATTTAAACACATCAATGAAAGGTATGATTTTGAAGAAATTCATACTATTTTGTAACACTCCTTGTTGAAAAATTGTATGTGTTAAGAAGCAAGAAACCCACAGTGAGACAACCCTTTATATTTAAACAAGGAGATTCAAATAAATGAAAACCACCATTATGTTTTCCAAGTTACAATTATTTTGTGCACTTTTTTTTCAATCATGCAAAATTTAAATGTAATTTTTACTCAAATTAAAATTCCTTATAAAGTTTGAAAGGGCCTTTCAATACATTCACAATGTATAAATTACAAAATATTTTCAAGACATTCATTATGTTTTATGAAAATTCATGTTGGCAAACCCTAGGTGTTAAGAAACAAGTAACCCATATTGTGTTGTACGACCCTCTACAACATAGAGGAGACAACATTTTTTTCAATACTAAAATTAATGTGAGCTTATTATTTATTCTAGTAATATGAATAAAGTGAAATGTCATTCAGACTCTAGCAAAGAGTTGTTCAAAAATTTGAGATTTGACTTCATTACATTCTTGGAGCATAACGAAACAAAAATCTTCATAGCAAACTATCTCACATGGGACAGTGCATTTTACAACATTGCAAACAATGTATAACAACACTATGCATTGAAAGTTTTGTAACACCTTCTATTTTTGAATTTCATTACATTCTTGGGACCTCATTTTTCTATTTACAAATAATGGTTTTGAATGCCACATTTTTTTGGGTTTTCATCGATTCCAAAATATGGTTTTGAAAACCTGTCAGTGCTAACATGCTTTCCTGGTGATGAGATAGGCCACAACATCTTGGAGTTAACGTCTGGCGATCATGTCTTTCTATTGGTGTGATTTTTCCATCTAACCTTCTTTTTTGTTGGGGTGTTTTGTTCCAATTAGATGAAGAAAGTGAAATGACATTTGGATTGTAGCAAAGAGTTGTAGAAAAATTGGAAAGTGGACTTCATTACATTTTTGGAGCATAATGAAACAAAACTCTTAAATATTTTGCATGGTTTTTTATTTCTCTAAATTTTATTTAGTTATCTCACTCATATTTCGACAATGGTTTGTTAGTTATTTCATTCAACAATCACAAAATTTCAAAACCTGTAGATGGGAGGAAACTAAAATTTAAAAACTATCAACACAAAAACACAGAAACGTATTTACATTTCAAATGAAAACCCATTTTCCCAAGGAAAACCCTTTGTTTTCTCGTCAATGAGAACCCATCTTCTCAATGAATAGTCATTCATTTCTTCACAATTCAAAGGTAGAATGGAAAAATGGCATATATTGCTAGTGGATAAACATACCTGCTAGCTAGCTAGTTCCTCATGCCTATCAAATGTGTTTTTGTATGGAGGGTGGTTGCACTGTCTCGACCTCTAAATGCCTACAAATCCTTCATGTTTCTCTCCAGCAACCTGCAAAATGTTAGTTGGAAAATGTTGATGAAAATGGGACCTCGTCCAAACTTTTTTCGATTTGCAAATAATGCTTTTGAATGCCACGTTTTGGGCTTTTTGTCCATTCCAAAATATGATTTTAAAAATATAATGATTATTATGATGCATGTGAGATGCATTTTTGTAGGGAGAATAGCCTCGTCCCAATTGTAGCAGATGATTTCCTTGCAAAAATGCATGGCTTACACATGATAACTTATTTCACTTTTTCAGGGATAAGAAATGTCTTATTATGTTATCATGTCAAAGACATATTTTTTTAGGGATGATAGCTTGATTTTACTATATTTTGTAGTGAGATTAATAGCTTCTTCCCTATAATTAGACTTAGCTATTCTCCCTAGAATAATGTATTTCAGAGGCATCATAACATAAAAAATGCATTAAAACATACAAAAATACATACACCACATGATGGGAAAACGTATTGTAGAAAATAATAGGAGGTTGGAAAACACTATGTGTTGTGAGTTCTTTCATTTTGCATGTTGAAAGCTGAAGGTTTGAGAGCATGTGGTGGAGTTGAAGGTGTGAGATATATAAAAGAATCCAAATTCAACTGAGTGAGTAACAAATTGGGATGTTACTTCTCAAGGGTTTGAAAAAAATATTTGGCTTGTAGGTTTAATAACACCTAGTGTTTTCCAACCTACTATTACACATTGTTGGCCTTGCCGATGTATGAAAAGGTTGACCTATCAATGTTTGATATAAGCATTAGATAAGACCTATTTAAAACATGACAACATTTCATGACAATTGGGCATGTTTGGAGCAACTTTGGAATATTTGTAGAACAAGCTCTTCTCTCCAACACATGCCACCACCTCTTCCATAATTTGATCCACTAAGGTCCATGATGTTGAAAGGTATCATCAATGTATGATGGAGAGAAGTGGATGTTGTGGAAATGAGAAAGGTATGCTTCAAAGTTTCCCAGTTGTCATGAAATATTGTCATGTTTTTGTAAAGGTTACTATCGGTTTTGATGATGAGTTTTACTATAATTGGTATTAGAGTCGAGTCACAGGTTCTAATCATGTGTTCATGCTGGTGCAAGAGGCAGGGGGGTTATTGGAAGCTTAGCACTTCCACACCTTAGTTATGTTTGTGTGATTTAGGATATGTTTTAACTTCCTACCATGCATCTTATCTACGACTTGTATCAGGCATTGAGAGGTCAACATTTTTGTACAACAATGAGAACAACACACATAGATAATATAAATGTAATGACAATGTTTTGGTTACTTACATAGTTAGAACCCAATTGGTTGGTCACACCTCACATGAATTCAGATAGTTTTATGTATCCTCCGGCTACAATTATATTGACACTATGAATGGCTTGGAAGCCTTTTGTCTCATACACAATAATAATGTAATGAAGTTCGCCTTCAAAATATATAATACCTCCTAGTTACAGTATAAATTGTATTTGAATTTCTTCATACATTTGAAACAAAGAAATGCAAAAAATAATCGCAGATTGGAAAACACGTTGTGGGTTGTCAATTGTTTCATTTTTCATGTTTAAATCTAAAAAATTTAGAGGATGGGGAGGACTTGTAGGTGTAGGATACATTCAGTTGCAGGTTTCTTAACACGTTGTGTTTTCCAATTTCATTACATTATTGCTATCTAGAAACCAAAAGGTTCTCAATAAAATTAAAAAAAATACCAAATTGAGGTGAGGGGCAAGCAACCAATTGGGTTGTTACTTGCAAAGGGGTTTAGCATAGTATGTGGGTTACAGGATTTATAACACCCAATGTTTTCCAACCTAAAATTTCACATAACAATTTGAATGTCTTGAAAAGCTTTCGTTATTTAGACAATACGAATGTAATGAAAGACACCACCAAAACTTACAACTATTAGTTATGGTATAAAATACAATTAGGTATCTTCATGAATACGATTGAAAAAAATAATTGCACAAAATAATTGCAAGTTGAAAAATATAGTGGGTTATGTGTACAGTGTTTTACAACACTATGTGGGTTGTAGGTTTGATAACACCATCTCTTTTCCAACATAAATTTTTGTTGACAGTAGGAATGTATTGAAAATGTTTTTTATTTAGAAAGAAATAATGTAATGTAAGGAACCTTCAAAATTTATCACAAGTCTTAGGTAGAGAAAAATATGAGTTTCAAATTCCTCTTATGATTGAAAAAAGATATGCTTGCTTACTGTAGATGGTATAACACTTGCAACTATCTTACATTTTACAACAGACTAAGGATGTGTGTGGTAAAATGAAAAGTTCTTTGTAAAGTGATGAATGTAGTTGAGGTGGTCAACACACTTGAGAGGGTGTGTAGTGGTGCATTTTTTTTGGGATGGTCACATTCCGCAAATGTATAGGTAAGATCCATTAGATATAAGATGCAATCAAATGTATAATTTTAATCTCTCATAAGTGGTTATGATGTTCACTGGAAAGAGGGAATGTTTTAATAAGGAAAAAATTGTGGTACAAATGGGAGAAAAAAATTGTGGTACAAAGGAAGTCCCTTCATTTTAGGAAAATGTTGAACTTTGAGGCATCGACGTGTTCGAAAATTGATTGTGAAGTTCCCATTTCCCTTTACTTCTAATGTACCAATTAGAATGGTTTACAATTTAATTTAGAAAATATCATGTCTATTACAAATATGCTGATTTTGAGAGTATATCATTCCTTCAATTCAGAATGATAATCAGGAAGACCATCACACTCTTGCCATAGTCCACGACAACAAGGAAGAGTGTGCAAAGGGATACCTAATGATGGGGAGGGGCCCAATGAAGCACAAGGTGATGTGGTGGATGGGAAGTTTGATATAATAAATTAATTATTGCATCATTTGGTTGTGTATATGTTGTGCATTCAAATTGTTTTAATATAAAATGTATTAAGTGATTTTACTTTTTGAATTTGTTGTGTAGGCTGTTTTTGAATATAGAAGAGAAGTGGAGAATGCTAGATACATATATTACTGTATTATAGTAGAATTTACAAGAAAACATCATGATTGGAGATTTTTCAACATGCATAGGATTTAATATCAGCACCTTCCTATTATCATAGCACCAAAGCATGGACGAACTATGTCTAGGGGGGAACCAAAATTCCCCCCTTTTCCTCCTAAGAAATTGAAAGGGTACCTTCTAAAGAAGGTGGATAATATGGATTACCAATTGAGTCTATGGTAGAATCTCAAGTAGAAGCGTGTTATTGAAAGGGTCTATGAAAAGTATGGGAAACATATCTTTCATATAATTCCTAAGCAAGGAAAACATGAGGTGAAGAAGCAAATGGTGTTATACAACAGTAGGGAGATTAAGGAGAAGATAAGGAAAAATTATTAAAATTGTAGGAGAGAAAGAGAAAGGACGAAATTGGAATGTTGAATTGAACTGTTAAATATGAATTTTGGTTGGTTCATATTTTCTATTTTGATGCATACAAGGTTCACTTAATTTTAACTTACACAACATGATAGGGTGATGGTCGAGAAGCAGTTCTTGCCACCCAGTAGAGTAGTGTTCATTTGATAGTGAAAGTTGTGCCCATGAAAGCCCAATATGTTGTTTTTCCCCTCAACTTGGCATCTAACATTTAGAAGAAGCATCGTACACAACCAAAAATTTTAATTCAAACCCTCACAAGAAGAAATGAGAAAAAACAATGATATCAATCTTTTGTTTAATGTTTGTTTTGATTATTTGACTAAATTGGTTGCATGCATCTGAATTTGATGTGACGTTTCAATTCCTACTATTACACAACAAGGATGAACAATGAAGTTCTTCCATTGAGAAAGTTATTATTGATCTGGAAGATGAAGCAATTCCCATGAAAGCATAAGATGATGTTGTTCCTCCCAACCCGTTATCTAACTTTGAGAAGGAGCGTATATAGTTTAAATTTTCCTCTTGCCCTTAAAAGAAGAAATGAGAACAAACAGTTATTTCAAAATCTTCTATTTAATGTTTTTTATTATTATTTCATTGAATTGGTTGCATGCATCTGAATTTGATGTGATATTTCAATTCCCACTATTGCAGGGAAATGATGAACAATGGAGTGCTACCCTCAAATAGGGTATTGTTGATTTGGAAGATGAAACAGTGCCCGTGGAAGAACAAGATGATGTTTCTCCCAACCCACCATCTAAGATTGAGAAGAAGAAGAAGGAGCCTGCATGGCCAATGGTTTCCTCTCACCATCTCAAGAAGAAAGGAAAACACATGGTGATTTCAAAATATTTTATTTAATGCTTATTTTGATTATTTTAATGAATTGGTTGCATGCCTCTGAATTTCATTGGACATTTCAATTATTTCTCTTATAGGGCAACAATGAACAATGAATTTCTACCCTTGAACAAGGTACTATTGATTTGGAAGTTGAAGAAATTCCCATTGAAGAACATGACGATGTTGTTCCTCCTAACCTGCTATCTAGCAATGAGAAGAAGAAGAAGCAGGAGCTACATGGTAAAAAAATTTAAGGTGCCTTCAAATGGAGAAACAAGAAGAAATAGTGAATTCCAAATCTTCTATTTAATGTTTTTTTTTATTATTTCAATGAATTAGTTGCATGCATTTGAATTTTATGTGACGTTTAAATTCTTGCTATTACAAAGCAAAGATGAACAATGGAGTGTTGGCCTTGACCTTATTGGCCATGTGGTTGTAATTGAAATGGGAGAGGCTAAGACAAATGGAATTGTGGATGGGGAAAGCCTTGACCTACAAGTGGGGAAGGGAAATACAGATGGACATGGGGATGGAGAGAGCACTAGCTTACAAGTGGGATAGGGTATTAGATATGGACATGGCGATGGGGAGAGCACTAGCCTGTAAGTGGGATAGAGTAATAGAGATGGACATAGGGAATAGGAGAGCACTAGATTGCAAGTGGGAGAGGGTAATAAAGATGGATAGGGGGACGAGGAGAGTGCTTGAAATACATATGGACATGGGGATCAATAGAGGAACAATGTTCCATCTATATCGGTAACAAACCCAACAAATTTCCATGCTTTTGTTCTAATTTCCTAGTGAATCCTTTAATATTTCTTGAACTATGGTTCGCATCAACAACATTTTCATTGCAGCCAAATCATGTCGATAAATAGATGATAGAGTTCAAGGGAATCACTTTTGAGATTAGTGATCATGTTGATCTTTGGTGGTAGTGTAAACTAGTTTCCAAAGGAACTGTATATGTCAAAATAAATGGTAAAACCCACAACTTTATGCACCCACAAAATTGTGTAAGATTCAACAATATTGAGGCCATTGTTGGTGACTGTGTAGTGCCTTTTCTACATCCTAGAGTAGAGATCATTGAAGAGTGCAGGGGTGGATTTGTGGTATGGAAGCTCTCTGAGTTGAATCATTCTCTTCCAGAGGTACATATAAATGATATGTTGTTGTTTATATCATACTACCTTCTATTTGTTTCCATCCATAAATTAATTGTTCAAATTGTTTGTTATAGGTTGAAGGTGTTCAAAGTTCCAAAGAGAAAGCACAGACTCTCCAAAAAAAAAAAAAATACATTCATCATCTGTGAGGGTTCATGGAATTGGAATCAACCCTCCTAAAATACACAACAACCCTAAGGGTATGTGCAGGATCATGATGGGCCAAAAAGTGGCAATATGATGGGTATGTGGCTGACGAATTTTTTTTTGCCCAAAATGGATGAAACAAAAAGGGTTTTTAAAGGAGATTCTTAGCTTTCCACCAATATAAATTATGCTTTACTTTGAATTTAATAAGTAATTATTATTCATTTTCTATTCAAATTACCACTAAAGTTCTATTGATAGACTGATTAAAAAACATCTATAGCTTTCAAATGATATCACATTTTTTGAATCCAAAACATGTGTCACATTATATGCTTTGCATACTATAGGATTAAAAAAAAAAATTGAATTTCATGAAGTTTTGACCAAGTTAAGGTGGTCAAACATATAAGATTTTTATATTTTTTAAAAATTTGTAATAAAAAATTCATAATTAATTATTTATTTAGAAAAAAATTACAAAAAAATATGCATCACATCGGGACATGAGTCCTCTACTTATATATAAAATATTATAAAAAAATATTATCATTTTATTGTGGTTAGGGTGGTCGACATACACCTACTTCTTATTTTTTCCCTAAAATTTAAGTATAACTACATTGAAATTTCAAATTTTCACCAAATAATTTTTTTTTTTAAACAAACCTAGTAGTTTAGAAACTACAATCAATTTTCTAAAAATTCTATTCTTACATATTTTTGAAATAATATAGATAACTTATTCAAATTTTTACGTCACATTGCCTAACTCTAATTTTTCTAATTTTTTTGCCACTTAAGGGCTTGTTTTTTCTATGATGATCCTACACATACCCCTAAGAAACATTCCCTATATTATGCATGCATGAAATCAATTGCAAAGAATAGGCTACATAGGATATGATGAGATAGGTTCACAATAAACATTGTGCATTGTGGGCTTCATTTTTTATTATTAAACAATTATGGTGTAAAGATATACCATTTTCATATGTTTGAACACTATGTTGTTATGCATTTGATATCAAAATTTTTTATGGCCCTCTATAATTATTTGATTATTGAGCAATTATGGGGTAGAGATATACTATTTTCATATGTTTGAACACTATGTTGTTGTACATTTGATATTAATATTTTTCATGGACCTCTATAATTACATTATCAACAATGTGAAATAATGGTAGGAAATGCTAGCTGAAGTGTTACTATTTATGGTAGCTTGCTTATAAATTAAAAACATAAGTTGGCATGGAAATCGTTTGACCTCAAAAAATTTGAATATAGTAGTCAATGGTATTAAATACAGTAATTGCATACATGGTATTGAATAGAGTATATAGCAATAAATGTTGTGTATGTATATGTATGTACCTATGTGGAACTATTTGCATTGTTGGAAAACATAATTTCCCTTGTCAATTATTTCGTTATGAAAATTTATTGTTTCCTTATGATCAACAATTTAATAAAGTCTACTTTCAAGTTTTAGAACAATTGTCTCCTATAGTAAAAATGGCCTTTCCCTTTTTCCATTTGAATGGAAGAGATAAAATAGTCAAATTGTTTGTAGTGTTGGAAAACACACTATCCCTTGTCTAGCATTTCCTTATGAAAAGTTTTCATTGGTTATGAACAAGAATGTAATGAAGTCCACTTTCAATTTTTAGAACAAGTATTTCATAGACTGAAAATGACATATTTCTTTTGTTCATGTCATTGGAACAAATTGAATGCTAGCATTGTTTGTAGTGTTTTAAAACACTATCGACTGTCAGTTATTTCCTTATGAAAATAATTTGTTTCATTACGACCAAGAATGTAGTGAAGTCAACTTTCAATTTTAGGAACAACTATTTTGTAGAGTGGAAATGACATATTTCCATTTTTCATGTGATTGGAACAAACAAAATGCTTGCATTGTTTGTAGTGTTGGAAAACACATTGTCCCCTGTTAGTTATTTACTTATGAAAAGTCTTTATTTTGTATTCCCCAAAAATGAAATGAAGTCCACTTTCAATTTATAGAACAACTATTTGGTAGAGTGGAAATGACATATTTCCTTTTTTCATGTGATTGGAACAAATAAAATGCTTGCATTGCTCACAGTGTTGGAAAACACACCGTCCCCTGTCAGTTATTTCGTTATGAAAATATTTTATTTCTCATGCTCAAAAAATGAAATGAATTCCACTTTCAAATTTTAGAAAAAATATTTGCTAGTGTGAAAGTTGCATATTTCCTTTTCCCCTATGATTGGAATAAATACAATGCTTGCATTGTTTACAGAGTTGGAAAATACATTGTCTCCTATTAGTTATTTCCTTGTGAATTTTTTTTATTTCTCACACTCCAAAAATTAATTGAAGTCCATTTTCAAATTTTAGAACAAGAGTGAAAATTTTTTATTTCCCTTTTTCCCTATGATTGGAACAAATAGAATGTTTGCATTGTTTGTAGTATTGGAAAACACACTATCCCCTGTCAGTTATTTGCTTATGATTTTTTTTAATATTTCGTACACTCCCAAAATGAAATGAATTCCACTTCCAATTTTTAGAACAACTATTTGGTAGATTGGAAATGGCATATTTCCTTTTTTCATGTGAATGGAACAAAAAAAATGCTTGCATTGATTGTAGTGTTGGAAAACACACCGTCCCATGTTAGTTATTTCATTATGAATTTTTTTTATTTCTCACACTCCAAAAATTATTAGTTATTTCGTCATGAAAAGTTTTTTATTTTACTCCAAAAATGTAATGAAGTCCACTTTCATATTTTATAACAACTCTTTGGTTGAGTAAAAATTGTATTTCATTTTTTCATGTCTTTGGAACAAATAGAATGCTTGCAATATTTGTAGTGTTTGAAAATAAACTATCGTATGTCAATTATTTTGTTAAGAAAACTTTTTATTTCATGGGCTCCAGAAATTAATGATTTTATATTGCATGGTTGTATCTTTTTTTATTACAGTATCTTAAACAAGGATGTAATGTAACTAACATAATACATTATTTGAGTAGAAAGAAGATAGATGAATGGAAAGGATATGGGATATGGTTAAAATGGATTATGAATGGGATGGATAGATGGGTGAATGGAGGGATGGAGGGGGTTCTAAACAAGGACCAAATAATTGTGGGAGATAATTGATGATAGATTAAAATTGAATAGAAAAGATAGGAGGTAAATGGATAGATATGCGGAGTTGGAAAGAATAAAAATAAGGTGAAGTGTTGTTAGGTGAGAAATATGAGGAAAGGAGGATGTCATGAATAGGTAATGTCTGTAGAGTCCCAACAATAAAAATGGATGGGGTGAATTATGGAATTAAGAAAAAAATGATAAATATGAAACTTGAGTGAATGATCAGAGGTAAAAGGGATGAAGGGATGGGTGGGATAATTTTCCTTAAGGAAAAAGTCTCCAACGCAAAAATATATAGTATACATTTATTTATTGTAGTGATGGAAAACATTATTGTCTCAAATAATATCAAATGGCATTAAATAATGGTAGGAAATTCCACCTCAAGTCTTGTTATTCATGTCAACTTACTTAAAAATGTAAGCACATGCTATGAGCACTTTCTATTCTTGAGACTGTAACAAGGTAGTGTATTGAAGTTCAACTTCATATTTTATAACAACCCTTACTTTTAGCAAACATTGTATTTCAATATCCTCATACGTTTGGAATAGAAAATGCACAGAAAAAGTTGCAAGATGGAAAACACACAAGGTTGTGACTCACTCCTAAATTCTTGTTCAATGAGCACTTTTTGTTATGCAGACTATAACAAAACAATGTATTGAAGTTCACCTTCATATTTTATAATAACACTTACGTGCAACAAACATTCCAATTCAATATCGTATATGTTTGCAACAAAAAATGCACAAAAAAGTTGCAGGATGTAAAACACACAAGGTTGTGACTCACTTCTCAATTCTTGTTCAATGAGCACTTTCTGTTATGCAAACTATAACTAAACAATGTATTGAATTTCACCTTCATATTTGATAACAACACTTAATTGCAACAAACATTCCATTTCAATATCATAATACGTTTGGAATGAAAAATACACAAAAAAAGTTGCAAGATGGAAAACACACAGGGCTATGATTAACTTCTCAATTATTGTTAAATGACATCACTTTCTATTATGCAGATTGTAACAACACAGTGTATTGAAGTTCACCTTCATATTTTATAACAACACTTACTTGGAGCAATCATTCCATTTCAATATCATAATACATTTGGAAAAAAAATGCACCAAAAAGTTGCAGGATGGAAAACACACAAGATTGTGACTCACTTCTCAATTCTTGTTCAATGATAGCACTATCTGTTATGTAGACTGTAGCAACACAATTTATTGAAGTTCACCTTAATATTTTATAACAACGCTTACTTGCAGCAAACATTCCATTTCAATATCGTAATATGTTTGGAATAGAAAATGCACAAGAAGGTTGTAGGATGGAAAACATGTAGGGTTGTGACTCACTTCTCAATTCTTTTTCAATGAAAACACTTTATATTATGCAAATTATAACAACACAATGTATTGAAGTTCACCTTCATATTTTATAACAAGGATTACTTGCAGCAAACATTCCATTTCAATATTGTAATAAGTTTGGAACAAAAATTGCACAAAAAAGTTGTAGGATGGAAAACACATAGGATTGTTACTCACTTCTCAATTCTTGTTCAATGACAGCACTAATGGTGTAAACCATGTAAGCAATAATAGATTCAAGAAATCTTTTGCAAATCCTCTTAAACTCAACAAAACTGATAGAAATATTCAACTTGACCTCACTTGAAGTGCTTGGTAGTAGCCATTTTATCAATGATATTTTCACTTCCAATTGGTTGTGTTATATTGTCAAAGCTAGGTAGCCATGTTAACTAGTTTTTATTGTGAAGCCTAAATATACAGAAATTAGAATATTTACATCATATAGAAAAATGTAGATACCTTATCTAAATTCCACAAAAAAACCAATCATGTTCAAAAACTTTCAACCATATGTAACTGAAACTATGAAATTATTTTATTCATAATATATTCAGAAAATATTGTGGATATAACTAATGGACATAGAAAGTTTAGCATTGTTGTATGACCATTTTTTAGAGGAAAAAATATTTGTTTTGACAGTATTGACAAATTCTGACACTAGCCCAACATGTCAAGCTAACAAACACAAGTATTCACCTAGATGTGTTTTTTTTAATTATTCATCAAAAATTTATGTTAAGGTTTCTTGAGATGCACTACTCATAAATTTTTGGCTATTCATTATTTCATTTCTTTCACAAAATATTCTACAAACAAATGAATGTCAAATATTTGACTGTATTCAACATAAATTTCTTTCATGGACTCCAACAAAATATGATGCCAAGAAAGGACACTCTAGGACATTTATGTTATGTGTATCCTCCTTTGAAGAACACCATAAATTTAATCCTAAATTATATGAGGAATCAAAAAGAGAGGGGTGCTCCAAGAATGTCATTCTCCTTTAGCTCTCTAGTATTTTGATTATAGTTTATAGATT
Source organism: Sequoia sempervirens (assembly GCA_007258455.2). Taxonomy (NCBI): domain Eukaryota; kingdom Viridiplantae; phylum Streptophyta; class Pinopsida; order Cupressales; family Cupressaceae; genus Sequoia; species Sequoia sempervirens. Next base: position 991,151,051 of record VDFB02281492.1, read on the forward strand.
GTGATATGAAATTTTGATGAAAAAAATTTAACACAATCTAATCTAACAATAGTGGTCATAAGACAATACTTAAATTCTAAACATAGATCTAAGCTTCTTCAAATGTGAACTCTAGCTAACAAAATTATGTTTTAATGGTAAAATTTGCATGCATGGAAGTTATACAGTTACTTAACTCTTACACAAGATTTAAAACTATAACTTCCACTTCTATATATAAATTTTAGGTGATCAGTATTATATTGAGTAATGTTGTAATACTTTTACATCCAAACATCTAAGGAATTGTAAGCAATGTGGGTATGTGCAAGATCATGATGGGCCAAAAAGTGGCAATATGATGGGTATGTGGCTGATGACTTCTTTTTTACCCAAAAATTGATGAAATGAAAATCGGGACATGAGTCCTCTACTCATATGTAAATCTTTTTAAAAAAATATTATCATTTAATTATGGTTAGGGTGGTTAGATAGACACCTACTTCTTATTTTCTCCCTAGAATTTAAGTACTACTACATTGAAATTTCAAATTTTCACCAAATAGTTTTTTTTAAAACAAACCTAGTAGTTTAGAAACTACATTCAATTTGCTATAGATTCTATTCTTACATATATTTTTGAAATAATATAGATAACTTATTCAGTTTTTTACATCAAGTTGCCTAACACTGATTTTTCTGATTTTTTTGCCACTTAAGGGCCTATTTTTTCCATGATGATCCTGCACATACCCATGTTGCAATACATATTAAGGGATGGTAAACAATGTTTTGAAATATTTCTAGATTTTATTATAGATAAATAATTCACATCACACAGTCCAATGTAAAAACATTTCGAGTTAATATTATAGATTCTAAAGAAATTTACATGCCACATTTAATAGTGCTAACAGTTCCCAAAGGTAGTTGTATTGCAAAAAATCATATAGGTAATCACTAAAAACTTTGCAAACATTTGTCACTAAAACTTTCACAAATGTTCACTATAAAAACTAAATAGTTTCTAAACACTGACAACTACGTCAACCATTTACGAACTGGTATAATTTTTGCATTCTTTGTATTTAGAAGGATTTGGTGCACTCTGATTGTCAAGGTAGATTTGACAACATACAATGTAGCCACCCAGTAATATGCATGTATTAGCCTGATTGATGGTCTCACATGGTTGATCTCGAACCTGACAATGTGGTTGAATTTGAACACAACCAGCAACCATTCCTCCACATGACCCATGTGATTGCTATTTAGATATTCCCCCTTAAGGAATCTCATAAACCTCATGCTCCACTTGTTTGAAAGATTGTGCTTGTGTATGATTACTGTTGGTTGAATGCATACCTTCTAGATACATCAAGCTAGGAAAAGGTCTCGAATTTCTTAGTAAAGAGACATTGACCAATCACATAAATTTACAACCTCTATTTCTAGATTGTAGTATTGAACATCCATGCTCATTTTCTCTCATACACCAAAGACATGGTTAAAGAAATGAGCATAATTATGATAGTTGAGATTAGTGTGGTTTGGCCCTTTCCTATAAATTCTGCTTAACATTTTTTCTGCAAACCTATATAGGAGGTTTAATTCCTCTATGCAAGCAAGAATATTACATGGAAGATATGGATGGTAGTTGGTTAACCAACTAGAGACCCATGCTTGTGAATTGTGTGACATCTTCTATAAATACATCAAAGAAATTATTAGCTTTCACTCTTAATGCTAACCAAAAAGATTGTTGCAAAGCTACATAATAGTATTGAAGAAGGTGCATATGAAGTATGTGCAATGGAAAAATCGCAATGCACAAGTGGAGCAACATGTACTACAAATCCTAAAATAAAAAAGGAATCTTCTATGAAAACACTAGAAAAGAAGTGACCAAAGTCAAAGAGATAGATAATGTTTTGACTGAAGATATCCTACCATTTATTCAAAACTTGAGGAAGGAGCATGTGCAGTATGTGCAATGATGAAATGGTAATGTGAAACTAGATCAGCAAGTAGTAAAATGCCTAAAATGAAAGAAAAAACAACCTTTTCAGAAGATACAGTTGCATTATCTAATTAGAAAGACACTCTCAATGCTGACCAAAAATCACCAACAAAGCTACATAATAGTATTGAAATGTCATGCATGTGCAATATGTGCAGGTAATGTGACAATATGGGATAGTTTGTTTTCCAACACTACAAATAATGTGAGTGTTTTTTTTATCCAATGGACAAATGGAAACATAGGAGTGGAGTGGCATGTACTACAAATCTTAAGATGAAAAAGGAATCTGCTATGAAAACAATAGAAAAGAAGTCAGCAAATTGGAAGATATAGATGATGTTTTGACTAAAGAGATTCTACCTAATGGAGCTTTCAAACTTTGCTCCTTGTTTTTCACTTAGGACCTCCCTTATGTCGTTGGTCTTTCATGGTGTTGAAAATTTTGAAGGGCTAGGGTTTTAGCTTTGTCTTCATCTTAAACCTTAGTGTTGTTTTTTTCCCTAGTTAAGGTTCTATTTGGACGTTACCTTTTTGAAGGGTCTTAAAATGACTTGTTCCCCATCATTCCATCTAGACGTTGGCCCCTTTGATTTCTAATTTTTGCAGCCTTCCGTAAGTTTTTATTTTTTCCTAAGTCTAGGCTGACCCCGTGCTTTGTCATTTTTAAAACAACTTATGTTGTTGTTTGTCATCTGCCTAGTGGTGTCCCCTTGCCTTTTAATAATTTTTTTATTTTGTAGAAGGTTGAATTTAGAGCTATAGTTGATCCATTTGCTGCAAATATCAATGACGCCCGCTATCCTGCAATCAAGAATTATGTGATCACAATATCACGAGCGGGTGCCACATGCCCTTTCTAAAGGATGAAATCTATGTGACCATTGACGTGCTGTCTTTTGAAGATCGCTGGTGCCTGCCATCCCACGATCAGGAATCATGGGATTACGATATCACGGGTGACTGTCGCGTGTCTCATCCGATGAGGCCTAAGGAGTGAAGGAATCGTTCGCCGGTTTTCCATATATTAAGGGATGGATTACTAATGCATTTGTAAGATGCACATGTTTTATTCCAACGCAGATGTTATAACTTCAAGGGAAAATCTGCTCGACAATTAAAGGAAAGGATGGTGAAAAGTTTGAAGGAGCAAGATTTTTGATGAGAAAGATCAATGGTGCCCGCTATCCCATGATGGTGAATCAAAGAATTGTGATATCACAAAAAACTACCACATGGCATTCCTTCATGGTGTATGACATGGTGTGCCCCTTACTACCGTGTTGGCAATTATGTCAACCTATTTTGAAGACTGTTGTCAATGATTTGATAAAACTAGAGGATCAACGACTCAAATTTAAATATGTATCAAATATGGTTGGAGTCGTTTGTGTAGCCCACGAGCGAGCTTTAATGGTGAATGAGACATCTACTAGCGATATTTGATCAACAAAAAAACAATTTACTTGTCTCATTTGTATCACAAGGCATCCAAGTATTTCGTGAAAATAGTTTCAGAGCCAAAGGTGAAATTGCAAGCAGCTGCAGCAAGAATTTGGAGTTTGTGCAAAAGGAGCCGTAAGTTTTTTTTTTGTTTCCCTATCATTCTGCAGCTATATTTGGAAAGGGGAGTTTTCTATGCTTGTCACTAAGCTCATTGAAATATTTTCTTAACGCTATAGCCTAATCATAAATTATGAGGAATTGCAGTATTTTACTCCGTAATTTCCTATCTCTACTTAGTCATAGCCACTTGAAGTGTAACATTATAGCGAAGCCCTAGTTTGTCTAAGATGGCACCAACCAAGAAACACTCTAGCTTGATTGAATATTTGAAAAGAAACTTGTACGATGATTTCTTGGATCAATTTTTGATATCAATGAATGACAAAAGGAAAGGTGTAGTGTTGATGTGAGGGAAAATCCTATGGGAGGGGTTGGTGTGTAATAGTTCCAACATTGCTGATGCTAGGGTTCCACTCACTAGCTTAGAAATGTTCATATTATGGTATGGAAAGAGGAATTTTCCTCACCCTTTCTTGAATGGATGGATGTACGACATGGGAAGGATAGTTGTACCAAATGTGTTCTCTGATGTGGACATACTTAGGGTAGTGGCCATGATATAAGACCCCATCACACGGGTAATTAGAGATAATGATGGAGGGGTGTTGTTAGAAATTAACAGAGATATTATCCAACAGACTTTTGATTTGAGCAAGCCGAGTGATGACTTGGTTCCTATTAATCTTGAGGAAATGAAACATGAGTATGCAAAACTAAAATCTCCTTTTACGGTTAAGTTGCCTCCACCCCATCTGGCTAAGGTAGGAGGTTCACAATTTCATATCAGCCCTAGTGATCAGGAACCTTTCAGATTGATTTTTTTTGAAAAGCCTTTCCTGGCTACTTTCTATTCATTATGTTAGCTTTTGGGTTTCAATCCTAGTGTAGTAATTCCTATTGCATACATGTTCATGTGGGTGCAAATACAATACCCTAACCTCTCTATAACTTATGACTTTGCTTCTTTCTTGGCTGAGAGAATAGATGAAGGGCTATAGAAGTTGCAGAAAGGTGATACTAGTACTCAATTCTTTTGGTATTCCATGCTGATGCATATGTTTTTGTTTAGGAATGTTGATTTCTTTGCTGAACAAATGAACTTAAGGCAATTAGTTGATGCAGAAAGATTTCCAATCCAAATATGGGTTGCAGATTTTTCCTGTAATAACAAAAACACCAGTTATGTGCAATTTGATAACTGTTTTGCTTCTAGATTAAGGGCTGGATTGATGGTAAATGTACCTAGGATCCCTGAGGAAGTACATGATTTCCTCAGGCTGAAGGAGAGGAAGCCATAATTTAGGGTTTTACAAAATTAGGGTGACATTATCCCGTATCCAATGAGCACTATTTTGAGAATATATGGATTTAAGGGAACCCCTCACATACTGCCATACAATGTGCCACCAAGAATAGGGTTTGCAAAAGTCATGTGGTAGATGGGTTGTTTTCATGAAGACAACCTTACTGGAAAGGGGAAGGTAACATTATTCCTTGATTATACAGTAGTATCTAACTTTACATTTTGAAAGGGAGGCTGGACACATTTTGATAAATTCTTTGTTGATTACCATTTGAGAATTGGTCCAAGGCGACATCATGATCGTAAAAGTTTCTTTGCTCTTTTTAGACAAAGAATACAAGGTGGCAAGTTTGCACATGAGTTAAATTTCCCTGAGGACCTTATCAGAAATGAATTTGATTTAAAGAAGTAGGAATTGAACAAGGAGAAATGGATAGCTTATAGTAAGCTACTAGATACCGTGCATGAAATGGATTCGAAGTATGATCCACTGATGGAATTCACTCCATACCACAAGAAAATTGATTTTCTAATGAAGAACTTCAAGGAGATTATGGACAACTTGACAAGAAAAAAGATAAATTTAAGGCTAAGTTTGGGTATGCAAGGACAAAGTGATAGGCCAATTGAAACAAGGTAAGTATATTAGCCTAGAGAAAGGCAACCCATCTATAGGAAAAAAAGGGGTAGTAGCAGTGATGAGGAAGAAGTAGAGAGAAAGAAGAAGAAAATAATGAAGGCACCTCCATGACCAAGTCCAAAATTCAAAGTACCTGGGGCAATCAAAATCATTGAAATAAAATCTTCACCAGAGAGTAGTCCTCCCTCACCACCATCTCAGCCAACCCGTAAGAGGCAAAGAATTGATCACCCACATGAGGATCTAGCAGATGAAATTATTGTTATTGATCAAGACATGAAGGTTGGTATTCCTTCCGATCCTAGGTCAGCTGAGTTGGTTCTATCTGATTTGGATATGAAGGGTAAAAGTGTGCAGGATGCAAGAATGGAAGCTTGCAAGCAGAGAAGAGAACTAAGGCCTGACAGGTCAAATCAGGAAAATGATAAAGAAGTAAAAGCTAAACTAATGGAAGAGTTCAAGAACATCACTCCTGAAGAAGGAAGAGAACTAGTGAGTCAGGCTGGTGTTTTGATCTTTCCTGAATGGGACATCCCAGATGTAGTGGCTTTTAATGCCATTATGAAATCCAAGAATATTTTTCAAGATTTTGAAGAAGTTAAGGAAGCATTGCAAAACTCTGCCTTCAGTGAGGAATATGAGACCTTGGCAATTTGGGTGTTGGCTCCGCAAGGGAGAAAACCAGATATTGATGATATTAATCCAAATTTCAAAGAAGGATTAATAATAAAGAGAGCATTAGAAACTTAAACCACCAAGGCCACTAATTTAACTATGAATGTGGCCAAGTTGGCACATAAATTTCTAAAAGTGAGGAGGCTTAAAGAAAGAGCTTAATGGAGAAATATAACATTTTGACTGAAGAATATAGTAAAATGCCAATAGAGGAATATTTAGTTGCAAACTGAAGTAGAAAGCTTCAAGTATAGACATATTGGAGAAACATCCAATGCTCTAGGAACCAGCACATTACCTCCCACAGTAGGGTTAATGCCTCCTGCTTCTCCAAATGTCTCCACACCTGGGTCTCCCATTCAAACTCCCGCTCTCACCCCTCCTCTAGAACAAATTGATGAAGAAACAGAGTGCTATGTTGATCCAACGAAGAGGTAGCTCATACAAAATATTGATGAATTATAGAAATCATTAAGGGTAAAAGAGGAGGGTTTTCTTTCAAAAGAAAAATAAATTGTTACTACTATTTTGGAGCACTTGAATGAAAGGGTAGATAATAAATTTCCCTCTATACATTCTTTGTCTTATTTGTTGTTGGAAGCAATAAAAAATATTGATAGGGATAAGGAGATAGTGATTCCAATAATTGAAAATTGGATCCCTAGGGAAAATGATCTGGATATCATGAATAAAGCCTCAAGGTTTGATATAAATAACAGGCCCCAATCATTGAAGCCTACTCATATATTAGTAAAATCATTGCAAGGTTTTCAGACCTTACTAGATGATTTAAGTAGGAAGATTAGGGAGTTGGTAAATAATTTCAATGATTGGGGTAACACACTGTTACCTGATATAATTGATGAGAAGGGGGAAATCAGAACACTCCAACAATGGTAGGATCAAGCAAGTAAGGTCATCAATAATCAAATGAAAGTAATTTGTGATGACTCAAATTATGATTTGTTGGTAAATTTTATGGATAAGATTATTGGTACCGGTTCATTTTTGGAGTCTTTTGAAAGAGATACTAAATAGGTAGCGGTAAAGTATATGCCTTATAGTACAAAGGTAAATGAGGTTATCAATTTTGATTGGCCAACTAATGAAGAATACCAGAGGTGGGTAGCTAAGTATTTGAATGATGATGAGTAAAAGGAGTGGACTACCAATAGGTGGCGAATCAGATGTTGCGGTTACAACGATTCCAGTTTTGTGTTGATGGTTTTCTTGGCGTGGGTTTCACATTAATTTTTGTTATTGCATCAACCTTCCTCTATCGGCATGATGAATGAGAATATTCTCCAGGATGATTGTTTTTGTAATGATTTTTGGAATATTATCAGGTGCCCCAATCGGCTGATGACATGTGCACTTTCTATCCTGAAGCTTATTTGCTCCTTCATTTTCTATAAGAAGGATTTCAAGGCCAAAAGTACGTGTTAGAAAGTTAGAGAATTTTGATCGAGTCTAGGTGAAGTTGCAGAGAAGATTGTAAAAATTCATATGTTTCTAGAGAGAAATGCAATTTAGGATTCAGAGTCATTCTATAATAGGTTTTGAGTTCATGAGAATTTAGTGTTGCATAACAGTACTAGCATTTAAATTGAAATGACAAATTAAAGCTCATGTCTCTCCATTGTATGCGCATATCTGAACCATGAATAAAATAACTAAGGGTTGTTTCATTCATCTCACTGTTGTGATGTGTATGATTCTATTATAGCTATTAATTCAAGGAATTAGTTAAAATGCTTCAATAGGGTTATAGGTAGATATGTGCTATATAAGGATTTGATAAGTAGTATTGAGTTAGAATACATACTGATGAAATTGTAATGCAATATTGTCAGGCACCTTATGTGTCATTTATTTCATTTGTTACAAAACTTTAAATGCTTATGAATTTGACTCATGCAATGGATATATGGAACTGATCTAAGTTGCATTCATTCGTGTGATTCAGTATTAGTTTGTCTTCGCCTAGAGCTTGCTACAAATTGTAAATCAATGACTATTTTATATATTATGGATTGTGTTGTAGTCATCCCATGCTCCATATAGTTGATATTGTCAAAGAATGGTCGGTTCTATCAAATATTATCTTAATGGGTTGAGCTATTAAGTAGGATTATTGGTTATTATTAATGTTGTTTATGATAACAGTGCAGAGGTTGTAAACACATTAAGGAATTCCCCTCCCGGGTCTTACAAAGCCCGAAGTGTAGGAGGTTATTTTAAATTCCTCGTCAGTTGGTCCAGGTCCTTCAAGCTACCCTTGATTGGAATTGGCAATTCCATAGGTAGATTATAAGACCAACCTGGTTAACAACATAAAAAGTAACCAATAAAATGGCAACTCTGCTAGGGATCTAATGTTAAAAAGATTCTTACTAGTGTGTTTGTTGTCCATTTTTTGTAGAATTTTCATAGTATTTATGTGATTTGAAGGTTGAGCCTATAGTTATGTGTTAAGTTTGTCCACTTCTTCTATTTTCATAAGTGTCAAGAGTTATGTTGTAAAGCACTTTTGTATGTTTTCAGTTTGAGGTTCTGGAGGTTCTTATATTTGAGTACATGTCTTTAGGTTTCTGATATTCCCAAGAAAATTGGGTGGCGACTCTAAAGTCTCTACACCAGTGTGTGTTTTATTTTGAAAAGTTTATTATACATAGAAAGAACTGTTGGACAAGTGCGAGGAATGAAGAACACAAGGTCATTCATGAAGAAACATCCGAAACAAAAATTGGAAGGTGACCTTCCCAAAGCAAAGAAGAAGGACTAGATAAAGAAGAAACCAGAATTGAATAATGTTGCTCCCATGTCACAGGATCCTATACACCAAGGTACACATAAGTTTTTACATCCTATCCTCGAGAATCTTGATGAGATGTCTAGAAATTCAGAGTCAGAGAGTTGTGGATTTTTTGATTCATTATTTAATACACCAGTTCAAGATAATGTGACATGTTAGAATAAGGGGCTTGTTAGTGTTAAATATGCTGAAAAGAGAAGAGGTCGGAGTAGAAGTCAAAACCATCATAGAGAATGGACCAATGATGTGCCTCCTCCTGCTGAAAATGATGTAAATCTTTTATTTTCTGAACATGTATTGGAAGGGGCCAATTTAATAGATCCACATGATACATCAAGTTTTGATGTGACTTTTCCTAACCCTAATGATATTTTTGTAGACATAAATTTTTTGAGACGAGAAATCCAAGCACAAGCTGAGCTTAGAGTGAACAGAGAAAAAGAGAAGGAAGTAACATTGAGAAGTGTTGTGATTGAAAGGGATAGGTTGAGACAGTTGGCAACAATGAAGCTTCTGAACTGAGATGAACCTAAACCAAATGTTGAGGGTTCGGTTATACATAAGATTGCTAATGAGGAAGTAAGGCATGTGCCTAAAGAAACCCCAGTAGCCCACGTTGATGCCCAACCTGAACCTCCAGACCCAAAGCCCTTGACTCATGATAGGTCTCAACCAAGTAATACAAATCCTAAACCGACATTGGAAAAAGGAAAGCAAAAGGTTGAGGGGATTAAAATAAATGAGAAGGTGACTCCCCATCCTACTAAACAAGATCCCAAACTGCATGTGTCATTTCAAATAGAATCTGCTTTTGAAAAGGCTAAGAAGGAGAGTGAAGCTTTGGCAGAAGAGTTGGAAAGAATAGAGATCGAGGCTGCAAATGTACAAATGAAGAGGAAGATAAGTTTCCTAAAGATGACAACTATAGATGAGGTTATACAAGCTGCAACCTCATCAAACCACCAAGATTCCTTAAAGGATGGTTCCAAAATTAATCCAAGCCCCACCATAAATAGTTTTGACCTAAAGATTCATGTAATTGGGTTTGCAAATCCAAATCAAGATGGTTTAAGAGTACAAGATAAAGGGTCTACTGTGGATTCTCAGAGAAATGAGTGATTATTTCAACGGTGACCTATATAATTGGAAAGGTATAGGCGATTGTTCTTTGATTGTATTCCTGCTTATCCAAATCCTATCCCTGCTAAGTTGAGAGAAAATATGAATAATTTTTCTAGTAATAATCTTGTAACATTAGAGGAACACTTTGAAGCTTTCATGGACATGTTAAATGATTATGAGGTAGAACATGCAGATGTTGTAATGAAATTGTTTGTACAATCCCTGATAGAAGATGTAAGGGATTGGTATAGATGTTTACCTAATGCTAGTATTGGGTCATGGGATGAGTTTCAAAAGTGTTTTAAAGAGTAGTATGGTGATAAAACTGATGCTAGTTTCATGTTGAATGAATTTAATAACATCAAGAAGTCATTGAATGAGCCTGTGACAGATTTTAATTTGAGATTTCAAAAGGAAATGTATAATTTGTTCCAGGTTTTGAGGCTTGATGAAAATGTTTGCTTAACTACAAACTTCAATGCTTTTGATGCTAAAATGGCATATCTCCTTAGAGATAAAGACTCTCGAACCATGAGGGATGCATTTAGAGTGGCTATAAATATTGAAAGTAATAGAAAAGCTTCCGGGACATATGGTAGGATAGAAGAACCTGCACTTTTGAAAAATCCTAGAAATAAAACTGAGAAAGTTCCTACTACAAAGCCTAAGGATGATGAAAAGTGGGAAAAGGTTTACAATACCCTGAAAGAAATAAAGAAAACTATTGCTAAGAAAGAAAAGGGTGTAGGAAATGAAAGGCAGCCCTATAATAAAAATGATAGGCCACCTAGATTGCAAAATTATCCTTACAATACAAATTGGAAAGATGGAAATTCAATCTTGCCTAGCCATAAGCCTAAAAATGATCAGCATACACAAGACCCCTTACGGAAACATTCAATGAATATGGTAGTAGACCAACCATGGTGTGAAATGTGTCAACTTCCTCATGATCAAAATCACTGTGGGGTTGCTCAATTGATTGTTGCTGAGGAAATTGATGAGGACACTCATGAGCAGACATCAGAGCATGAGAAAGATGATGTAAGTGTTTGTATGGATAGATCGTACATCGATGAAGTAGAATGATCCTCTGATGGTGAAATACTAGAATCTAATTTGGATAATCAGAGATAGAGAAATGAGATGTACCATCAGTAGATCTTTTCTGATGAGGAAAATGATATTGATCATAATTCTTGCAATATGGAGCAAGCTGAAGATTTAGTGTCTTTAAGGAGACTGTCAGAAGAGGAAATTGCAAGGTTAACTAAAGAAATGGCTGCCCAAATGAGAGGTTCACTCCAGTTGAGGAGTAGAACTATTGATGGTGAACAAGGTAAACCTATTGGCTTATTTATCAAAGAGCAAAAGGATAAAAACAAAGGTGTTAAGATTGACAACAAAAAGGATACTATAAAATTCAAAGAAGTTAAGAGTGATAAGATTTGGGAAAAAAGAAATTGGACCCCAAAGCTTCAAGAAGGTATAATTGCACCATTGGTGAAGAAAAAGGTGATTGCAAAGGTAGTTGCACCTGTTGCAGAGGATGACAAGCAAAAGGAGCTAGGAGGATTTAATCAGCCAGAGAGAAAGGAAAACGATGAAGGTATGATGTTTAATTTGCCTAAATATGCACCTATGGATATGTTTCATGTTCTTTCTTAGGTTAAAGTAACTATACCTTTACTAGAAATGATGAGAATAGATGAACACAAATAGCAGGAAATAGCTCTAATCATAGATGTTGCTGGTAATAAGGCTAAACATGGAAATGGTAAAGAAGTGAAAGATAAAGAGAAAGAAAAGGAAGTGGAGAGAATTGTATCACAAATTCCCCTTGTGTATTTAGGTAATTCAATTAAGATTTGCCTCAAAAACATAAACCCATTTTTATTGAGTGTGGATATAAATGGGAAAAATCTAAGAAACTATATGATAGATTCAGGGGGCCTCAAATAATGTTATGCTAGTAAAAATAATGGAGGCAATGGGCCTAATAGTAGATACTACTCAAGGAAAATGTTATAATATGGATTCAAGAGAAGTTCCAGTTATTGGAACTATCAGGGCATTTCCTTATAGCTTGATTTAGTACCTTGACAAGGATTTAGTCATGACTATCTTAGTAGCAAACATCCCACCTCACTTTGGGATGCTTTTGTCAAGGAAATGGAGTGCATCAATGGGGGGTAACATGCAATGTGATTTGTCATTTGCTACTTTCTCTATTGATGGTAAGGATGTAAAAATTGAAAGAGAGTCAAAAGTACCTCATATGATTGAGCCTGGTTCGGTTGAGAATATGACATGTTTTATTGATAGTAATATAGATGAATTTAGGGTTGAGAAATTCCCTAGCAGTTGTGATAAACCTATTGCATTGATTGATACTGAAATAAAAAAATTGTCAGAATATGATGATTTGTGGACTATGTATTTTGAAGGCGCGTGTTCAAAAGAAGGGTCTGGTGCAGGTTTTTTGTTATAGTCACTAAGTGGAAACACATTTAGATTATCTTTCACTCTATTATTTGAATGAAAAAATAATGTGGCAGAGTATGAAGCCTTGTTATTAGGGATGATATTGGCTGAAAATCATGGTATCAAAAAACCCAAAGCAATTGGGGATTCTGAACTAGTGATCTCTCAAGTTAGATCCAAATATGTATCAAAGAACAAGAGGTTAAAATAGTATAGGAATGTAGTTTTGGATGAGCTGGAGAGCTTTAATGCATTTGGTATAGGGTGGATGGAGAGAGGTCAAAACAAAGTGGCAGACTTATTAGCTAACATTGCATTAAAACTAGATGACATGACTTATGTTGGAATTTCAAAGGTTGAGGTGCAAACTAGGCCATCTGTCCCTGATAATATCAAAAATTGGAATTTTTTTTATAATGATGAAGATATATTAAAATTTTTGAATTGTGTGGGAGAATATGAAAATCAAGAAATTGACTTTGGAGCTTTTGTTGAAAATATAGATGGTAAGGATACTGTATTCAGAAATGAAGTCATTTAGTTAAAAAAAACACAATTCCCAAGGGCCTACTTGTATTGGAAAGAGTGTTTGACAATCAATACAAGACAAAGGCTAATCATACTATTTCCCATCATGACGACCTAGAGGAGATAAATCTTGGAACAGAGGAATCCCCAAAGAAAGTGTATATTGGAAAGAAAATGTCACCAAAGGTGAGAAAGATGTTAATTGACTTATTGAGGAAGTTTAGGCATGTGTTTGCATGGTCTTATGATGACCTTAAGGCATATAGGGAGGATCTTTTTCAACATGAGATTCCTTTAAGTGATGATGCTAAGGCATTCAGACAAAAGCAAAGGCCTATTAATCCCACTTTGGCCCCCAAAATGCAAGAAGAATTAATGAAACTAAGGGATGCAGGGATCATCAAGCCAATTAGACATTCATCTTGGGTATCAAACTTGGTACTGGTAAGAAAGAAAAATGGAGACATCACATTGTGTGTAGACTTCAGAAATCTGAATATGTCTTCATTAAAAGACAATTACCCATTACCTAATATGGAAGCTATGTTGGAATGAGTGACAGGCTATGAGTTAATGTCTATGAGGGATGGTTTCTCTAGATATAATCAACTCATGGTCAAAGAGTCTAAATAGCTTAAGATAGCTTTCACTACACCATGGGGAACATATGTTTATGTAAGAAGGTCATTTGGTCAAACAAATGCAGGGGCTACTTTTCAAAGAGCCATGGATGTGGCATTTTTAGATTTCATTAACTTATTTTTGGTAATTTATCAGGATGACCTGACAACATATTCTAAAAAGGAAGAGGATCATTGTGAGCATCTAGAGAAAGTATTCATTAGAGCCTTGGAGTATGGAATTTATTTGAATCCAAAGAAATGTGTGTTTGGAGTACTAGAAGGAAAACTATTGGGACATATAGTGTCCAAGGATGGAGTAAAAATTGTTCTAGATAGAGTTATTGCAATTGATAAAGTGCCACAACCCTGAACTATCAAAGGAATCCAATCTTTTTTTGTGAAAATAAATTTCTTGAGGAGGTTTTTGATGAATTTTGTTGTGATAGTTCGCCCTATTTCCAAAATGCTCAAGAAAGGAGCCAAGGTTGAATGGGATGAGGAACCTGTGTAGGCCTTCTAGGCCATTAAGCAAACAATAAAGGAGGCTCCTATGTTAAGAACTCCTGATTTCTCGAAGCTTTTGCAATTTTTTTCATTTGCTTCCTTCCATACAATTGCAGTTGGTTGTTACAAAAGAATGCAGAAGGTTTTGAACAACCTATAGCCTTTTTTAGTAAATCTTTACAGACTGAAGAACTTAAGTATGATACAAATGAAAAATAGGCATATGCACTGGTAAAAGCGGTGAAGGCTTTTAGACCTTATTTGATGGGAGCTACTGAAATTGCTTATGTGCCTAGTGTTGTTGTTAAGGACATTTTCACACATCACAAGGTGTCTGGGAGAAGGTGTAGATGGATAAATAGAATTCAGGAATTCAATATTGAGGTTTAGATTGCTAAATTGGTAAGAGGACAGGGATTGGCCAAACTCATGGCCAAAGTAATCT